>OX596383.1:20099382-20229844 GCA_951394425.1 Tipula unca | reverse complement strand
TTTGGATTTTGGCAGTGACCCTAAAGGATATAAAGCCAATGCCAGCTTCCAGCCGTGCTTTTACATCCTCAGCCACACTGTTATCGTGAGTGATAAGAGAGCCCAAATATTTGAAATTCCTCACTGCCTCAAACCTGTAGTGGCCACTAATAAAATCTTGAGCGTCATTGTCCCTTTAACTTGAGATCATATATTTCGATTTGGACTCATTGATCTGGAGTCCAACAGACGCTGAAAACTCTACAAGCGGATCAATTATTTTTTCACTCCGTTGCTATTTAGTCCAATCACGCATATGTCATCTTCATATGCAAGCATCTGATTGGACTGGCGATATAAGATGTTGCACTGAGGTGTTTCAGTTTTACGAAAGATCAACATGAGATTAAAGAGTATCGGGGACAGAGCATCTTCCTTCCAAACATCAGAGTTAACTGTAAAAGTTCTCGATAGCCTGTTCTCAACTTTAACACGGTATACACACCGAGCAAATAGCGCAGTGGTTAAAGCTGGGACGTTTGGATCGGGCGGTACCGGGCTCGAATCCCAACAGAGGCGGGATGCAAATGAGATTTTTCATCTCCCGATTACGATCGGTGATTAAATTGAAAACATCTATGACCCTCTGTTGGAATGTAGAACTCATGGGCCGACCCATCTTCCATGTCACTGTACAGGGTGACATGGAGCTATGCAATGCGCAGGTGGTATACTGTACTTGTGTGAATGGGATGAATGGCTTGAATGAATTTTAGTGTGAATGTGGGTATTGCACCGTGGACCCATTAGTGGCATTGCTGGAGTAAAATCCGCCCAATTTTAATTTTAGTTTTAAACACAATATTGAGACTGCGTCACGGTCATTCTACACAATCTTTCCAATTTTGTTGGCATTCCTAGGTATACTCCAGAGCAAACCACAAACTCTCTTGATTGATCGAGTCGTAGGCCTGCCAGAAATCCCGGAACACCTGATGTACGGGGATGTATGTTTCATAATATTTAGATAAAATCATCCGCAGCGAAAACACCTGATTAGTAACTGATCGAGTCGGACGAAATCCTTCTTGATAGTAATCAATAAGGCCCTCCGCTAGAGGCGTGATTCTGCACTGTTTTCAACACTATAATCAAAGCACAACTTTACAGTTTGTATTCACTTTTATGAAAATAATGGTACTACTTTATAGTTTGTATTCAATAATAAAAATTTCACATTCACAACTTTACAGTTTGTATTCACTTTTATGTATAGTACAACTTTATAGTTTGTATTTAATAAATAACTTAAATTATAATCACTGATCTAACACACCTAACCATAAATTTAATAATTATATTAGTAGCAAAACTATGCACCCACGGATTGTTAACACTTACTAACAATAACGAATATTCACAAGAGAACTATTTGTTACCAAAAATGTAATTGATACGTATCCTAGATAATTATAAGATCTAATAATTAACCTTTAAATAAAAAAAACAAAAAAAATGTCATAAAATTGCATTTGATGAAAACTGGATGCAAATGTTAGTAAAAATTTGGAAACAAAAGAAATAAAAATAAATAGAAATTGGGAAACAGGAAAGGAAAACCAAAAAAAACAATTACGTATTTCCGATAATATCGTTCCAATTTAATCATTTAGATTAATTAATTATAACAGTTTTAAAGGCCATTACTGGCCCCTTACTGAGTCAACAATTTGGCTCCAGCGGTTTCGATCCCGAGCATGGTTTTCATAAATTTCAATCATTTAGATATATAATTTAAAAAATTTGAAGGTGTTAAGTACCTGACCAATAGAATTGTTGCGATGTAGTTTTAGCTTTACACATTGCAGGTAGGACATGCATTTCTATAGAAATTAAAGTGACTATTTCCATTAAAAATTATTCCATAAACTGCCCGCTTCTTACGAAATTCGTACTTTTTCGGACTTTTTTACATATTTGGATATGAAATATCCAAGATAAAAATCTGTTGTGCGGCCAGAAAATGGAGAACACAATGGCCTAACAAAAAAATATTACCTCAAGTGGGGTTACGGCCATTTTCATTAAAAATTATTCCATAAACTGCCCGCTTCTTACGAAATTCGTACTTTTTCGGACTTTTTTACATATTTGGATATGAAATATCCAAGTTAAAAACCTGTTGTGCGGCCAGAAAATGGAGAACACAATGGCCTAACAAAAAAATATCACCTCAAGTGGGGTTACGGCCATTTTCATTAAAAATTATTCCATAAACTGCCCGCTTCTTACGAAATTCGTATCCTAGATAATTATAAGATCTAATAATTAACCATTAAATAAAAAAAACAAAAAAAATGTCATAAAATTGCATTTGATGAAAACTGGATTTGGAAACAAAAGAAATAAAAATAAATAGAAATTGGGAAACAGGAAAGGAAAACCAAAAAAACAATTACGTATTTTCGATAATATCGTTCCAATTTAATCATTTAGATTAATTAATTATAACAGTTTTAAAGGCCATTACTGGCCACTTACTGAGTCAACAATTTGGCTCCAGCGGTTTCGATCCCGAGCATGGTTTTCATAAATTTCAATCATTTAGATATATAATTTAAAAAATTTGAAGGTGTTAAGTACCTGACCAATAGAATTGTTGCGATGTAGTTTTAGCTTTACACATTGCAGGTAGGACATGCATTTCTATAGAAATTAAAGTGACGGCTATTTCCATTAAAAATTATTCCATAAACTTCGCACTTCTTACGAAATTCGTACTTTTTCGGACTTTTTTACATATTTGGATATGAAATATCCAAGATAAGAATCTGTTGTGCGGCCAGAAAATGGAGAACACAATGGCCTAACAAAAAAGCATCACCTCTAGTGGGGTCACGGCCATTTTCATTAAAAATTATTCCATAAACTGCCCGCTTCTTACGAAATTCGTACTTTTTCGGACTTTTTTACATATTTGGATATGAAATATCCAAGATAAAAACCTGTCGTGCGGCCAGAAAATGGAGAACACAATGGCCTAACAAAAAAATATTATTTCAAGTGGGGTCACGGCCATTTTCATTAAAAATTATTCCATAAACTGCCCGCTTCTTACGAATTTCGTACTTTTTCCGACTTTTTTACATATTTGGATATGAAATATCCAAGATAAAAATCTGTTGTGCGGCCAGAAAATGGAAAATACAATGGCCTAACAAAAAAATATCACCTCAAGTGGGGTCACGGCCATTTTCATTTAAAATTATTCCATAAACTGCCCGCTTCTTACGAAATTCGTACTTTTTCGGATTTTTTTACATATTTGGATATGAAATATCCAAGATAAAAACCTGTTGTGCGGCCAGAAAATGGAAAACACAATGGCCTAACAAAAAAATATTATTTCAAGTGGGGTCACGGCCATTTTCATTAAAAATTATTCCATAAACTGCCCGCTTCTTACGAAATTCGTACTTTTTCGGACTTTTTTACATATTTGGATATGAAATATCCAAGATAAAAATCTGTTGTGCGGCCAGAAAATGGAGAACACAATGGCCTAACAAAAAAGCATCACCTCTAGTGGGGTCACGGCCATTTTCATTAAAAATTATTCCATAAACTGCCCGCTTCTTACGAAATTCGTACTTTTTCGGACTTTTTTACATATTTGGATATAAAACATCCAAGATAAAAATCTGTTGTGCGGCCAGAAAATGGAGAACACAATGGCCTAACAAAAAAGCATCACCTCTAGTGGGGTCACGGCCATTTTCATTAAAAATTATTCCATAAACTGCCCGCTTCTTACGAAATTCGTACTTTTTCGGACTTTTTTACATATTTGGATATGAAATATCCAAGATAAAAACCTGTCGTGCGGCCAGAAAATGGAGAACACAATGGCCTATCAAAAAAATATCACCTCAAGTGGGGTCACGGCCATTTTCATTAAAAATTATTCCATAAACTGCCCGCTTCTTACGAAATTCGTACTTTTTCGGACTTTTTTACATATTTGGATATGAAATATCCAAGTTAAAAACCTGTTGTGCGGCCAGAAAATGGAGAACACAATGGCCTAACAAAAAAATATCACCTCAAGTGGGGTTACGGCCATTTTCATTAAAAATTATTCCATAAACTGCCCGCTTCTTACGAAATTCGTACTTTTTCGGACTTTTTTACATATTTGGATATGAAATATCCAAGTTAAAAACCTGTTGTGCGGCCAGAAAATGGAGAACACAATGGCCTAACAAAAAAATATCACCTCAAGTGGGGTTACGGCCATTTTCATTAAAAATTATTCCATAAACTGCCCGCTTCTTACGAAATTCGTACTTTTTCGGACTTTTTGACATATTTGGATATGAAATATCCAAGATAAAAACCTGTCGTGCGGCCAGAAAATGGAGAACACAATGGCCTAACAAAAAAATATCACCTCAAGTGGGGTCACGGCCATTTTCATTAAAAATTATTCCATAAACTGCCCGCTTCTTACGAAATTCGTACTTTTTCGGACTTTTTTAAATATTTGGATATGAAATATCCAAGTTAAAAACCTGTTGTGCGGCCAGAAAATGGAGAACACAATGGCCTAACAAAAAAATATCACCTCAAGTGGGGTCACGGCCATTTTCATTAAAAATTATTCCATAAACTGCCCGCTTCTTACGAAATTCGTACTTTTTCGGACTTTTTTACATATTTGGATATGAAATATCCAAGATAAAAACCTGTCGTGCGGCCAGAAAATGGAGAACACAATGGCCTAACAAAAAAATATCACCTCAAGTGGGGTCACGGCCATTTTCATTAAAAATTATTCCATAAACTGCCCGCTTCTTACGAAATTCGTACTTTTTCGGACTTTTTTACATATTTGGATATGAAATATCCAAGATAAAAACCTGTCGTGCGGCCAGAAAATGGAGAACACAATGGCCTAACAAAAAAATATCACCTCAAGTGGGGTCACGGCCATTTTCATTAAAAATTATTCCATAAACTGCCCGCTTCTTACGAAATTCGTACTTTTTCGGAATTTTTTAAATATTTGGATATGAAATATCCAAGTTAAAAACCTGTTGTGCGGCCAGAAAATGGAGAACACAATGGCCTAACAAAAAAATATCACCTCAAGTGGGGTTACGGCCATTTTCATTAAAAATTATTCCATAAACTGCCCGCTTCTTACGAAATTCGTACTTTTTCGGACTTTTTTACATATTTGGATATGAAATATCCAAGTTAAAAACCTGTTGTGCGGCCAGAAAATGGAGAACACAATGGCCTAACAAAAAAATATCACCTCAAGTGGGGTTACGGCCATTTTCATTAAAAATTATTCCATAAACTGCCCGCTTCTTACGAAATTCGTACTTTTTCGGACTTTTTGACATATTTGGATATGAAATATCCAAGATAAAAACTTGTCGTGCGGCCAGAAAATGGAGAACACAATGGCCTAACAAAATAATATCACCTCAAGTGGGGTCACGGCCATTTTCATTAAAAATTATTCCATAAACTGCCCGCTTCTTACGAAATTCGTACTTTTTCGGACTTTTTTACATATTTGGATATGAAATATCCAAGATAAAAACCTGTCGTGCGGCCAGAAAATGGAGAACACAATGGCCTAACAAAAAAATATCACCTCAAGTGGGGTCACGGCCATTTTCATTAAAAATTATTCCATAAACTGCCCGCTTCTTACGAAATTCGTACTTTTTCGGACTTTTTTACATATTTGGATATGAAATATCCAAGTTAAAAACCTGTTGTGCGGCCAGAAAATGGAGAACACAATGGCCTAACAAAAAAATATCACCTCAAGTGGGGTCACGGCCATTTTCATTAAAAATTATTCCATAAACTGCCCGCTTCTTACGAAATTCGTACTTTTTCGGACTTTTTTACATATTTGGATATGAAATATCCAAGTTAAAAACCTGTTGTGCGGCCAGAAAATGGAGAACACAATGGCCTAACAAAAAAATATCACCTCAAGTGGGGTTACGGCCATTTTCATTAAAAATTATTCCATAAACTGCCCGCTTCTTACGAAATTCGTACTTTTTCGGACTTTTTGACATATTTGGATATGAAATATCCAAGATAAAAACCTGTCGTGCGGCCAGAAAATGGAGAACACAATGGCCTAACAAAAAAATATCACCTCAAGTGGGGTCACGGCCATTTTCATTAAAAATTATTCCATAAACTGCCCGCTTCTTACGAAATTCGTACTTTTTCGGACTTTTTTACATATTTGGATATGAAATATCCAAGTTAAAAACCTGTTGTGCGGCCAGAAAATGGAGAACACAATGGCCTAACAAAAAAATATCACCTCAAGTGGGGTTACGGCCATTTTCATTAAAAATTATTCCATAAACTGCCCGCTTCTTACGAAATTCGTACTTTTTCGGACTTTTTTACATATTTGGATATGAAATATCCAAGTTAAAAACCTGTTGTGCGGCCAGAAAATGGAGAACACAATGGCCTAACAAAAAAATATCACCTCAAGTGGGGTCACGGCCATTTTCATTAAAAATTATTCCATAAACTGCCCGCTTCTTACGAAATTCGTACTTTTTCGGACTTTTTTACATATTTGGATATGAAATATCCAAGATAAAAACCTGTCGTGCGGCCAGAAAATGGAGAACACAATGGCCTAACAAAAAAATATCACCTCAAGTGGGGTCACGGCCATTTTCATTAAAAATTATTCCATAAACTGCCCGCTTCTTACGAAATTCGTACTTTTTCGGACTTTTTTACATATTTGGATATGAAATATCCAAGTTAAAAACCTGTTGTGCGGCCAGAAAATGGAGAACACAATGGCCTAACAAAAAAATATCACCTCAAGTGGGGTTACGGCCATTTTCATTAAAAATTATTCCATAAACTGCCCGCTTCTTACGAAATTCGTACTTTTTCGAACTTTTTTACATATTTGGATATGAAATATCCAAGTTAAAAACCTGTTGTGCGGCCAGAAAATGGAGAACACAATGGCCTAACAAAAAAATATCACCTCAAGTGGGGTTACGGCCATTTTCATTAAAAATTGTTCCATAAACTGCTCGCTTCTTACGAAATTCGTACTTTTTCGGAATTTTTTAAATATTTGGATATGAAATATCCAAGTTAAAAACCTGTTGTGCGGCCAGAAAATGGAGAACACAATGGCCTAACAAAAAAATATCACCTCAAGTGGGGTTACGGCCATTTTCATTAAAAATTATTCCATAAACTGCCCGCTTCTTACGAAATTCGTACTTTTTCGGACTTTTTTACATATTTGGATATGAAATATCCAAGTTAAAAACCTGTTGTGCGGCCAGAAAATGGAGAACACAATGGCCTAACAAAAAAATATCACCTCAAGTGGGGTCACGGCCATTTTCATTAAAAATTATTCCATAAACTGCCCGCTTCTTACGAAATTCGTACTTTTTCGGACTTTTTTACATATTTGGATATGAAATATCCAAGATAAAAACCTGTCGTGCGGCCAGAAAATGGAGAACACAATGGCCTAACAAAAAAATATCACCTCAAGTGGGGTCACGGCCATTTTCATTAAAAATTATTCCATAAACTGCCCGCTTCTTACGAAATTCGTACTTTTTCGGACTTTTTTACATATTTGGATATGAAATATCCAAGTTAAAAACCTGTTGTGCGGCCAGAAAATGGAGAACACAATGGCCTAACAAAAAAATATCACCTCAAGTGGGGTTACGGCCATTTTCATTAAAAATTATTCCATAAACTGCCCGCTTCTTACGAAATTCGTACTTTTTCGGACTTTTTTACATATTTGGATATGAAATATCCAAGTTAAAAACCTGTTGTGCGGCCAGAAAATGGAGAACACAATGGCCTAACAAAAAAATATCACCTCAAGTGGGGTTACGGCCATTTTCATTAAAAATTATTCCATAAACTGCTCGCTTCTTACGAAATTCGTACTTTTTCGGAATTTTTTAAATATTTGGATATGAAATATCCAAGTTAAAAACCTGTTGTGCGGCCAGAAAATGGAGAACACAATGGCCTAACAAAAAAATATCACCTCAAGTGGGGTTACGGCCATTTTCATTAAAAATTATTCCATAAACTGCCCGCTTCTTACGAAATTCGTACTTTTTCGGACTTTTTTACATATTTGGATATGAAATATCCAAGTTAAAAACCTGTTGTGCGGCCAGAAAATGGAGAACACAATGGCCTAACAAAAAAATATCACCTCAAGTGGGGTTACGGCCATTTTCATTAAAAATTATTCCATAAACTGCCCGCTTCTTACGAAATTCGTACTTTTTCGGACTTTTTGACATATTTGGATATGAAATATCCAAGATAAAAACCTGTCGTGCGGCCAGAAAATGGAGAACACAATGGCCTAACAAAAAAATATCACCTCAAGTGGGGTCACGGCCATTTTCATTAAAAATTATTCCATAAACTGCCCGCTTCTTACGAAATTCGTACTTTTTCGGACTTTTTTACATATTTGGATATGAAATATCCAAGTTAAAAACCTGTTGTGCGGCCAGAAAATGGAGAACACAATGGCCTAACAAAAAAATATCACCTCAAGTGGGGTTACGGCCATTTTCATTAAAAATTATTCCATAAACTGCCCGCTTCTTACGAAATTCGTACTTTTTCGGACTTTTTTACATATTTGGATATGAAATATCCAAGTTAAAAACCTGTTGTGCGGCCAGAAAATGGAGAACACAATGGCCTAACAAAAAAATATCACCTCAAGTGGGGTTACGGCCATTTTCATTAAAAATTATTCCATAAACTGCCCGCTTCTTACGAAATTCGTACCTATTATGAGTTTGTTTATTATGGTTTTTTATGTACTATTATGATGAGTGATAATGTGATATGTGTTCCAAATTTTTTTTTTTTTTGTATTATTGAAGGGTGCGTTTAATATAAAATTGTTTTGTTGTATTTATTAAATATAATTTATTAATTGGACAGCATTATTTAAATAAAACATAAAATAAAATATTTACGCCTGAATATATGCAATTTATTTGATACTATCACCAATACATTTACCATAAATTGAAAGTTAGGACACTTTTAGGACAATCTTCCACATCGTGTTTTGAATGCTTTTTAAAGTTGAATTTGATCAGCTTTGATTTTTGATTTTACTTTGAGATGGTAATTGAAAATAAAAATATGGATTGGAAGTATAATTTAAAGGAGGATAGTATTTATATAGGAATTCAATTTTAATTTGATAATTTATCTATTATGATTATTAATTTGCTATTATATTGTATTTTATTTATTTGTATATTATGTATTTGTTATTATGTGAATGTGGTATGAAACATGTGATTAAATTTGAGTAATATATTTTATTGTTTTATTTTATTTTATTTTTTTTTGCACAAATTCTTGTTTGGAATCGTCTATAACAATGCGCTTTTTATATACATAAAAGCAATAATCTTTATTAACAGGTTTTTTCACTATTTGCACATAGTTTAAATATATTTTATAGTGAATAAAAAGACCATAATCTTCACACAAAATGTTTGAGAAAAAAAATGCTTTTAAAAAAGCTGAACCGCTGTCACCAGTGTTGTGAGGGCTATGGGCTGGTCGTATATCACATTCACAACATTTAATTAAAACACTTCGAACAAGATTTTAAATACGTACATACATGGTTTATTTATAATATTATATTTTTAATTCACTTTATTGAATAATTTAAACTTAATTAATTAATTTGAATGAACTAATTATTTATTTTGAATTGTAATTAATTAATCAATTATAATAATTATATTTTAATTTAGAAAAATTGGAATATGTTTATTATACAATTATATGTTTATTAAATTAGGAAGGAATTAGGAAATAATTATCAATTTATCTTATTACCATCACGGTCCAAAGCTGCTCCCAAAAAGAAATTTACAATATATTTTTATTATCAATTTTAATTCTCTTTTTGATCATCTACAATTGTAAACTTATACACACACAATCAATTCGCGAGATAAGTATCTTCCAAATAAAAATAGAGAATATATACTGGGAGATTAACAGATTGATGTACCATCGATCAATAATTACAGTCAATCCAAAGATGAGTGATACATCACTACAATGATCTGGATCACACTCGCTTTGTTATTTGGTGTTGATTATCAGGACTCGTCTGTACATTTCCCATTTTTGATGGATGTTTACTGGTGAATCTGATTGAATCTGATGATGATCTGGATCACACTCGCTTTGTTATTTGGTGTTGACTATCAGGACTCGTCTGTATATTTCCCATTGTTGATGGATGTTTACTGGTGAATCTGATTGAATCTGATGATAATCTGGATCACACTCGCTTTGTTATTTGGTGTTGACTATCAGGACTCGTCTGTATATTTCCCATTTTTGATGGATGATTACGTGACCTGTAAAATTGTTTACAATTATTGCTACCATATTTTAGCCTATTGAATATTCATGAATTATATTGTATAGTGTTACACTCTATGATTTAATACATTATACAATACGAAAAAAAATATTTGTCCTGAATTAAATCGGTTAAAACGATTTTTCCTGTAATCAATTGGTTAATATTTACATACCTTTATATTTATAGATAATATATAATATTGTTTATTCTTTACCGCATCCTTAGTACTTGGTTGGGCCACCATTTAATTCTAGGACGGAAATTGTTCCTCTAAACCAGCAACTAGATGCTTACGATTTTTCCAAGTACACACCAACTGACATACAGCCTGATACCATCACACTCCCACCGCCATGTTTAACTTTTTTTCTCAGGTTTTCTATATTCAATGCTGTGCCATTTTTACGCGGGACCGTCATGTTTTCCAAAATGAACTATCTTTGTTAATGGTTTTCTTCTTTCTGTTCGTGAAGAATACCCTAGGTTAGGTTAGGTAAAGGTGGCTGTCCTAAAGGACTAGCATAGACACAAAATTGGTCCGTAGCTGTACCACATTCGAGTTTCCTCCTTTTCACTCGCTAAACCATCCTGAGCTTACCAAGAAGCGTTTAAGGTCCCGGATCTCGATTTTACTAAGATCCGAGAGGTCGTTCAAAGGGGAAGTTCCCATAAATTTTGTTCTGCTGTACGCTAGACTAGGACAGGTGCAGAGCAGATGGAGCACATTTTCCTCCTCCTCCTCATCACCACAGCTGCGGCAAAAATCATGACGAAAAGAGAGGTTAACCCCTAGTGCCTCACAGAATACCCCGCAGCCAACCCCACCATCCCTTTTTGAGCCATCCGTGAAGAAGCTTAGGGCCTCATTGTCCATAACCGTTTCGTTCACCCAGTCCTGTCTGGTGGGAAACTCAGTTTGGAATTTAATCTCAACAGATGGCAAAGGTCGTAGTCGGCAGCTTCCGGAATACCCCTGTTGCATAGGATAGATGAGTGCCCTGCATTATTACAGGTCCATATAGATATGGATTTGATCCGAATGGCTGTGCAACATGCAAGCTGCTCGGCCGCAATATCCAAGGGAGTAAGATGAAAGAGAATCTCCAGAGCTTGAGTAGGTGTGCTCCACCTTGAAGCCTTTGTAACGATTTCACTAAATTTGTCTATTTGTTTATTTTTTTTCTACCGACCAATTTGAAAATGACAAATTCATTTTAAATAAAATAAACCCAAGCTCATCTTTATACATACCTGTACACGTATACGTATATAAGTAAAATAAACCGTCCGCAATTAATCAGCTGTTGGATGACTGGTATAGCTAATTAGACGGTATTGGTGGTGAAATAGATGTTGTCGTTTGAGGAGGGAGCGTTGGAAAGAAAATTACCGGAAAGATTGGAACCTGAACGCGGTTAAGAAAAAGGCGCGAATAAAATGAAGTGATACGAGGCAACAAGAAAATTGGGGGAAGAAAAAGATAAGCAGTCTCATCAAAGCATAAAATTAAAAGCTTTAAAAATAAAAATAAAAAAATAGAATTAAAAATTAAAATAAAAAGTAAAATAAATTGTCTGGAATTGTAGATAATTTTATAATATGTAAATCAATTTTTTTTGTGTATATCAAAATTGTGAACTAAGAAAAATTGTTAGAAACAGTTTTAACGAAACAGTGTTTATTTAAATAAAGTGTAATATATAGTTAAGAAATAAAACACAAATAAAAATTAATAAAAAGACTCAAAAAATTATAATAAAATTAATAAAAAAATATTAATAAGAAAAAAAGAAGAAACCATCAAGTTTTGTTTTTGTTTGTATGAAGAAATTATTTTTGTTGTGATATATGTACTTATTACATTGACCCCCAAAATTTGTGTGATTGCGCGGTGGGTACAAAAAGAAAAGAACGGGCGAATTTTACAGTGCCAAGCGTATATAAATACAAATGCAGGCACATTTGGTACTTCGCTAACTGAATGAGAATTAGCGGTGAACGTGACATCGATTAATCGTATACATCCTACATTTTA
Organism: Tipula unca; assembly: GCA_951394425.1. Taxonomy (NCBI): domain Eukaryota; kingdom Metazoa; phylum Arthropoda; class Insecta; order Diptera; family Tipulidae; genus Tipula; species Tipula unca. The sequence continues at coordinate 20,217,338 of OX596383.1, read as the reverse complement.
AAACACGCTGGATGTTAAGTGAAAATTCTTCCATTTTGATTTGCGGCGAATGCAGGTGGATGGCGGTAAATGAAACAGACACAGTGGTCGGTCGAGTTACCCCAGGGACTTTAAGCATATTAAAAAATTATATTAAGTATTGTGAATGAATCATTTTTTTTATATAAATTTTCTAAGTTAAATTTAAGTACGTATTTCTCAATCTAAATTACTTATTTCACTTTTTTATCTTTGTTGAGCTTTTCTTTTTATGTTTTAATTTTTTTTTTGAAATAATAATCGCAAAGTAATTGATCTTTCCTTAGTTCTTCATGAGAATATAGCCCGCCTTCCACCATACACGACAAGATGTTTAGAGTATAAAATTTGCACTCTGGAAAATAGACGCTTATTTTTAGACTCAGCTTTCATCGGTAACATCCTGCTTGGTTTTATTGATTCTCCCTACATATTGGAAAATACAGCTATCCATGTTCCAATCAAATCGCTGTGAAATCATCGGTTTTTGGAGATAGTACGCCACTCAACCAACTATGGTGAAAATTGTCCAATCAACAGACTGGCAAAATCATTCAACATCGCTGAAGAAAACTTTGACTTTCATCTCACAAAGGACTGCATAAATAAGTTCAAGTCTTACGTATGACGAACATAGAGCCTTTTCGTATTAGGGTATATAGTTATTAGATCATGGACTAATTAATTTTTTTTTGTGGGGTTATGGTGTATAAGTGATGAAGTGTTAATCATGCTTTTCATAATCTTTTCCTTATAGATTCAGTTTAGCATTTACATATAGATTCAGTTTAGCATTGAGCACACTAACTGGTTTTTGTAAGATGTGGCTGCCGGTGCATGTGGATATAACGGGACCCTCCAGTCGGCTAGAGTTATCCATATTATATAGTGTGCGACCACATGTATACGGGCATAACCCAAGCACATCGGTTACAAATGGCGCCGAAACAGGGACCTGAGGGTGTTATTACATTTTTTTGGTTAAATTTAAAATGTAAAAGTTAAATAATTAGTTTTACGAATGCAGGTTGCCCTAATAAGGTATCCAGGTGGCTTCACTACTTAACGGAACAGATAGATTATTATTACCGCTTAATTAGCTTGCGGTTGATCTATCTTTTTGTCATTTTGCCCTTCAGGTTTTTAGCAAGCACATTTCCGTGACTTGTCTGCCATCTTTTTATAATTTTCCTCTATTCTTGAATTTAAATAACGGAAACAAAGAAATTAAACAGCTTACTAATCTATTCTTTTATTTGTGATTGATGGTTTCTTACGTGCTGCGCAATCGATTTTCCATGATTTGGATTCCTTGTGACGCAGTATGAAAATTCCTCGTGGATATCAGTAATAGAAACTTTATTTTACTATTTTATATACTTCATTAATTAAAAAAAAAATAAAAAAAATTTTTATACCAAACTACAATAAATAATTAATGATTGATAAAGAGTTTAATGCTGGGTCGATTGATGGTTCGGTGAAACCGAATTCCTCGTCCAACTTTTATTTCTTTCCTCATTAATAATTTATTTTACAAAATACATAGCCCTATTCCGATCATTTAACAAGTTCCCGTATCAGTCATTTTATTATTATTTTTTTTATATGGGAGAGCATGATTTATCTACTATATACAGTATACATACTTTGAAAACGCGTATAGCACCAAAGCCATCTTAATAAAAATATATTAAGATGGCTTTGATAGCACCAACTTGTGCTACAGAAACACGTCGTACTGTGATCATATACCCCACTATTTATGAATTGATCTGAGATATATTTATTATAGAATTAAACAAATATTATTTAAAATTTACTCAATAATATTTTTTTGTTTATTTAATTTAATTATTTATCATATATTTATTTATTTATACATATATATATATATATATATATATATATATATATATATATATATATATATATATATATATATATATATATATATATATATATATATATATATATATATATATATATATATATATATATATATATATATATATATATATATATATATATAATATATATATATATATATATATATATATATATATATATATATATATATATATATATATATATATATATATATATATATATATATATATATATATATATATATATATATATATATATATATATATATATATATATATATATATATATATATATATATATATATATATATATTTATTTATTTTTATATTGACAATTATTAATAGGTAATTTTTTTTTTCGTTGTCTACATCTTCTTCACACTGATCTATTGCGGATCATATATTTTTTTTTCTCTTGTCAAATCGGTTGTATATTTCGCTTGATTCAAATCAAATTCGAATAAATTGAATAATTTATTATTAATTTATTATAACGAATAAACAAATTTTTCAATTTCTCAACTTAAAGATAGTCCCACCAATTATTTTTTTTTGTTATTTGGCATTCGCATATCCTGCCTTAATTTGAGTATTTATCTGGTAAAAATGGATTATCTAAACTTAATCCTAAAGAGCTTAAGTCCAGAAGAACTTAATATCGAATTTCTAATTCGGGGAATGACGGCATCACAAGTGGGGATTGAAAAATCATTTATGGAGACACTCCAAAAAGAAACTGACAACCCTAGTCTAAAACCAAAATATACACATGCGACTGAAACACCAGACAAGGAATTAAATGCAATACACCTAAAATCTCTCGAAATGGACGAATTATTAGATCGCATTGAAGATGGATCATCATTAAATGAAAGACATATGTTGCTCATTAAAGTGGTACATTGGAGAGACCGAGCAAAACGTCTAGGTACTTCTTTTAAAAACCTTAGCGGAATCAACATATTAGCTGGATCTCTTGATCGAATGGCACGATCAATAAAAAGAGATGTTAAGCGGATTGAAACTGCAAATGAATTGGCAAAGCAGACTGTTTCTCAACCGTCTACTTCGGTGGCAGCGGGTAATGTACGACTCAGAAAATCGGACCTGGAAAATAAACACGATTCGGGAAGAAATCGACAACTCGGAAACTGATTTCGAAACCACACTCGAGCAAAGATTTTCTAAAAGACTCGAAGAAATATCTAACGAATTTAAACAAAAATTATCAACTTCGCTGAAGCAACGTACTTCGACTCGCCAGCCACCATCGAGACCTTTCAATGTCATCCCAAGAAGATTCGAAGAATCGGAATCACAAAGCAGTTCAGAAGAATCAGAACCGTATGTTCCCAGGCACGCATCTAAACAAGCTAGTCGCGAGTATTATAAACGGCGCATTGATCCTTCCAGGTGGAAAGTTTCATTTACTGGACGGGAAAGTAAACGCAGCGACGAAAATGTACAGGATTTTATCATGAAGTTGGAGGAACATGCATATCAGGATGGAATAGCTAAACAGGAGCTGGTAATAATAATGCGTAACTTCGTATCAGATAAGGCTGACAAATGGTATTACACATTTATCCGAAAAAATAAAGATACAACGTGGAAGCAATTAAAAGAGTCATTACTAGAACGATTCAGTAGCGTGGAAGGAGACAGAGAAGTGCGTAGATACATGCGTGGTAGAATGCAGTATCCGAAAGAAAATTTCAATGACTTTTTAACGGAAATAGAGAGTACTAATTACCGTCTAAAAAGACCATTACCTATAGATGAAATTCTTGAAATTCTTTTGGATAACATGAATCCCGCTCTGAAAAATGCGACTAGTAATATGACCATCACTTCGATAGAAAAATTAAGAAGAATTTGTGATAATTTCGAAAAAATATGGAATACTTTGAGATTCGACCCTCGTCGTCTCATTGAGTCACGCCCAAGACGGTCTCAAGTAGTTGCCCAACTATCAGAGCACGATCAACCGTCTACCAGCAATCATTTAGATTGGGTAAGGAACAAAAGCGAAACTGACGATGAATCGTACTCTAATGCAGCATCCTCAAATAGCATTAATGCAATCAACCGACAGTCATATGTCGTTTGCTGGAATTGCAAGGACCTTGGTCACAAATTTGTAACTTGCCGAATGGATAAAACCCATACTTTTTGTGAAGGTTGTGGCTTAGCTTGAATGAACATGGCAGATTGTTTGAGGTGCCAAAAGAAACGTCTTCAGGGAAATGTAGTACCGAACGCGACACAAGCTGGGGAACCACGTTCGGGAAAACTATTCAACCCCAGATCCCCATTGAATACAAAACAATCGAATTACAAGCAGCAATAACTACATCGACTTTATCCGTCGATCTCAATAATCCTGTAAATAACAACTCTCAGAATAGCCAGCTTAAACGAATAAGAACATACGGCAGAATCAAAAATGGTATAATCATCTATGTGCTATATCCACGATCACGGAATTTCTAGACAACGATCCTCGTCCTTAACCAAAAATTTCAATTCTTGGACAAATAAAATTTGGATTGCTAGACAGCGGTGCAAGTGTCAGTATATTAGGGAAAAACAGCGAAGAATTAATTACATCGCTTGGGATACCACTGAAAAAATTAAACACGTTTATCCAAACAGCTGATGGATCCGCGAATACCGTAATTGGGCACGTATACTTACCAGTCACTTACATGAAAAAAACAAAAATTTTAAAATTTTGTGTAGTTCCCTCACTTAAAGCAGAAATCTATCTAGGGGTAAACTTCTGGAAACAATTTAATATCGCCCCAGATATTATAAGTATAACCAACGGAATCGAATATAAAATTAACGATCAACACCAGTTAAGTATCGAACATAGTAAGCAACTGGAGAGAATTATCAAGAGCTTCCCATCGTTCGAAACAAAAGGTCTAGGAAGAACAAATCTAGTAGAGCATAGTATAGAAGTTGGTAATTGTACACCTATAAAACAAAGGCACTATCCAGTGTCTCCCAGCAATACAAAATCAAATCTTTGAGGAACTGGACCGCATGATTTCTCTAGGTGTAATAGAGGAGAGTTCGAGCCCATGGAGTTCTCCAGTAGTTCTGGTGCGCAGAGCCAATGGAAAAGCACGCCTATGTTTGGACTCCCGCAAGATCAACTCAGTGACCAAAAAGGACGCATATCCGCTTTCGATCATCGATGGACTACTAGGTCGACTACAGGAAATTAAATACATAACGAGCCTAGATCTAAAAGATGCATTTTGGCAGATACCTCTTTCTGAGAGCACGAAGGAAATAACGGCGTTTACATTTCCAGGCCGTCCTCTCTATCAGTTCTGCGTCATGCCGTTTGGGTTGTGTAATGCACCCCAAACCATGTGTAGACTGATGGATCGAGTGATCCCACACCAGCTTCGAGACCGTGTTTTTGTCTATTTGGACGATTTGTTAATCATCTCAGCTGGTATTGACGAACACCTGGAAATCCTAAAAACTGTAGCCGATTTATTGTCCAAGGCAGGGTTGACAATAAACATCGAGATAAGCCGTTTCGTGCTCAAGGAAACGAGGTATCTAGGGTTTCTGATCGGAGAGCGTGGATTAAGAACAGATCCTGCGAAGGTTGAATCGATCACTAGCTTTCCTGCTCCTACTTCGGTAAAACAAACACGTCGCCCTTTAGGGATGGCCGGCTGGTACAGTAGGTTTATATGCAATTATGCTGAGGTGACAGCACCAATCACTAATCTACTAAAAAAGGGAGTTAAATTTAAATGGACCGAGGAAGCAGAAGTAGCTTTTACAAAGTTGAAATGGTTACTGTCAAATGCACCAGTACTACACAATCCCGATTTTACTCGACAGTTTTATATTCGTTGTGATGCCAGCACACAAGGCATTGGAAGTGTACTTTTCCAGAAAGATAGTGAAGAAAATGAAAAAATGAAGTTCGCCTTGAAAAATCCTTCTCTATGGTAATATCTTAAATTGTGATATAAATAATTTAATAGTGCGCGTTAAGACCTCAAAACTATTTATGAATAATATAATAAATAAGTTCTATAAATTGTGTTGTTTGACTATCATTATCATACGAGAAAACGGAAAACGTGTTTTTGTTAGTGACCGTTTAATGTGATGACTTAACATTTCACAAATATTGTATAGTGATAGCACTAATTATACAACATAAAATTACAAGTGCGCGAAATATAATAAAAATAATTTATTTTTTTGTTATTTGAATGTGAAGTTAATGTGAATTCAAAAATAAACTGAAAACTATCAGTGATTAAAATACAAATAGTGAATTCACTCATAGTGCAGATAAAAGTTATTAAAATATCTGTAAAAATACAAAAATTTAAAAACTGTATCGTGGTTAAAAATTTCATTAAATTTTTGTATGAATTACAAATACATATGCAAATTTATACTTATTTGTATTGTTTCACCATTCAACAATTCATCATTCAACAGATAATATTTTTATTTATTTATTTTTTATTTTTAATTTTTATTTTTTTGGTGATTATTGGGTACCTATAAGATTTATATTTTTGTCAAAAACCTTTTCTTGCATTTCTTTTCTCATTTATTAAATAGAATCATTGTAAAACTTTTTGAATTTGAAATTTTTGTTTTTATTGGTTTTCTTTTCTTTTTGGGTTCTAAATTTCGCTCGTTATTGTGAATTTTTTTTTTTGGTGATCTCAGCATTATGAGAAGTTAAAAGCTTGATGAGATGATGAATGGTAAGTAATGTCATGGTGAGTCTAGAATAGTCTGTCGAATTCCCTCCTTTATCCCCTCCTGTTTCTCCTTTCAGCGATCTATCAAGATTTGTAAATGCTTTGGTAAAACCCACCCCATTACCCTGAGCTCTAGCCAACCCGTGTTGACCGCTCCAAAGTAAATTGGCAAATATAATCTGATAATGGTTAGTGTTAATTGACTTTTGTTTTGTGGCAAACCGTTACACAATATCCAAGAAGGTCACCATTGAATATTCCTTATATTCAAGTGATTTCTCAATCGGGCCTATAAGTGAGTGGAGAGCTGTTTCCACCGATCGTCCCTTACAGTACGCGTGTTGAGATCCCGACAGCTCGCCCGGCTTGATTGAGCTTCTAATGTAAGCCTCTATTAGCCTTTCCAGTGTTTTCAACAGAAAAGAAGATAAGCTTATGGGCCTAAAGTCTTTGGGATAGCAATGAGAGCTAATTTAGGTATAAATATTACTTTTACTTCAGTCCACTTTCTAGGAATGTGACAAATTTCTAGGCTGCCTTTGAAGATAACTTCCAGCCATGGTAGGGTTAAGTCAATAGTTCGCTGGATATCCGCTGGGATAATGCCATCAGGTCCTGCCGACTTGTATGGCTTAAAGCTGTTTATTGTCCATAGAATATTCCGCCTGCTTACTATATGACTTACGGGGTCTATACCCCTATTTATCATGGGTCTCTCCGGAGCTAGTACCGAGCACTCTGGAAAATGCGTTTCTAGTAATAGCTCCAGGGATTCCTCACTACATGTAGTCCATGAACCATCCGGACGTTGTAGATAACTCGGGATGGAAGGACTAGAACATAGTACTTTGCGTAGCCTGGCCGCCCCTGAGGACTCCTGTATATTGCCACAGTAGAGCTTCCAGGCCCTCGTTTTGGCTGCTCTCAGCTCGTACTAATAGGTTTTGAGGACTTCTTTATAATAGTCCCAATCTGCAGCAGCATTTGTGTTCCTCGCTTTCTTGAACAGTCTCCTGCATTTCATAGGAGTATCTTGGAGTTCTCTCGACCACCAGGGCGGCCGAGATTTACCCAAGGGCCTACTGATAGGACATGCACCTAACATGGCCTTGTTAAAAGCATCAGATAGCTTGGTTACTAGAGCATCAAGCTCCAGTGTAGATGCAGGAGGGTTTGGAACCGATACCGGTAATAAGTTACCCAGAATGGTTCTGAAACAATCCCAATCAGTTTTCCTCCTATTTCTGAAGGGTGGTTTGCTAGTGGATTTTGTATCCACTTCGTACTGGAGATAACAATGGCAGAAAAGGAATGGTCTTCGGACAGTTTCCAGTTCGATACCCTCTCCTTAATAAAATCCGAGACAAGTGTGATGTCCAACACTTCCTGTCTATTTTTAGTAATGAAGGTTGGCTTACACCCGATATTACATATATTTAGGTTTGTACTTAAAATAAAATCAAGGAGTAACTCACCTCGGCTGTTTATGTCCGTACTCCCCCAAATTGAGTGATGCGCATTAGCATCACTATCCATGATGACTCCTACCTTTCGTTTTCGAGCCTCCATTATTGCACTGCACAACCTACCTGGTGGTATATTTTCCTCCTCGTATGGTAGGTAGGCCGATATTAGCCAGAGATTTTGCCCATCCATCTCGATGCTAGTCACCACTACATCAGCGTTGCTGTAATTCAGTAGTATAAAAATATTCAGATTATTTCTAGCGAGAATGCAGGAACGTATCTTACCTTCATTTTTCGCATGTAGTATTTTATATTTGGGAGTTCTGAGACCCAGCACCCGGTCACCATTGACCCAAGGTTCCTGGACCAGAACCACATCAATGGATTCAGATTCCATTTTTAAAAGAACAGCTTAGTCCCAATGATCTCGAAATCTCCTAGTCCAGGGGGCCTATTATGGTATTTTCGATAGCGTTTTTTTCTCGATATTATCGAAAATGGCCTATTATGAAATTATTTTATAAAAATTTCACAATAGGCCATTTTCGATAATATCGAGAAAAAAACGCTATCGAAAATACCATAATAAGCCCCCAGGGATAGTGTCTCTTGTGCATCCTACGGGATGCTGCGGACTTCTGGGTCACCAACACCAGGCGGGACACCACAAGTGGTTTCCCCCTCTGCTGCAGGCGCCCCAGATCCATCAGCCTCATCGCGCTTATAAATTTTGAGCGTAATCGCTCCAAATCCATAGCTGATCAGGCCTCCAGATTTTGCCAAAGCACCCACGGATTCTCTGTCGATGATAATGACGGCCGATCTGTGATCTGCTTCCGCCTTTACCTCTTCTAACCTGGCAACCTTCCAGGTGGCCGTTGGCAGATCCGAATTGCTGATTTTCAACATTTCCAAGATCTCCCTTGGATCACTAGGCTCAGCAGGGATCCAGGCTCGCGCCCTTGGCCTGCAGGGAATTTCTTCCCTAGTCACCACTTCCAATTTGGCCCCCGGCCAGACTTCGCCCAGCCTGCCGATCGCCTTTTTGTAGAGGGTCACCGACCTTTCATCGGCACAGGCAGTCAGTTTGACGTGATTCCGGTGCCATCCTCCGTCTCGGCAAGACGTCCTGGGTTCTCCCTCATAATTTTTAGGAAAATGGCGGCTAAGGCCTTCTCCACCTTCCTCCAGTTAAGGGCGGTAATGCTCCCATCTTCTTGAGCCCTATCCACGACTGCCATGATCAGGTGCTCCTTTAGCACCTCGTTGAAGGGCCTGGTGACATTAACCGGAACCCGCTTCTTTTTAGCCTCCGTAGGCGGTTCATCATCAGATCTCTGCCTTTTCGGCTGTGAGATCTCGGAACCCTCCTGATATGGCTCAGTGATACGTCTTGCCCACGCAAGCGTATCCCTGTCCCTATCCGTTCTCTTTGCGGTTCATCGCATTAACATCGGTCGTCGATTTATAAAAATCTGTCAGAAAAAACTGCATTAACCCTGGTGAGGATCGAACCATCGATCGTTACCATAACATATTTCCCTGCGACTATAACCACCGCACTACTGACGCCTATGAGGATTTTGAATTTTAACGTAGCCATATAACAGTCCTAATTTTATTTAAATATATAAATTCAGGGGTTAACAATTTTTACATATCGTCTGATCATTAATGTTGTAGACTGATTTACACTGTACACTGTACAACAACTCCAACGAGGTATTACCCATCCTCACAATTTCCCCACATACATTACATACATTTATGGCTCCTATAGTCTCGATATGTTTACCCGACATGTCCGCTAACAACATCAAATACAATACAATAAGACCTAAATCTCATATACCAAATATCAATTATACAACAATTACCACTTTTCAACTACAATTATACAACATTTACCACTTTTCAACTACCATTTGCTAGCAAGTACCAAAACTCATGTACCAAGTACCAAATAAAAAATACCAAGTAGCACCAAGTACCTTACAAATTTTTGTCAACTTTGATGTAAGGACACATAGCGAAACTACCGAAAATTGTCAAAAGTCTCGATATGTTTACCCGTCGACATGGTTACCCGACATGTCCGCTAACAACATCAAATACAATAGAATAAGACCTTAATGTCATATACCAAATATCAATTATACAACAATTACCACTTTTCGACTACAATTATACAACATTTACCACTTATCAACTACCATTTGCTACCAACTACCAAAACTCATGTACCAAGTACCAAATAAAAAATACCAAGTAGCACCAAGTACCTTACAAATTTTTGTCAACTTTGATGTAAAGACACATAGCAAAACTACCGAAAATTGTCAAAATTAGTGAATGAGTTGATTTCCGTGTAAATCACTATGAACAATACGCAAGTTTTAAAAACTTGATATTTTAAATTAGTCCCTCGGTTTTTTTTTGCCCCTGCGTATATTGTATAAAAGTAATTTTTTAAAAAATAAAATTTGTATTTTTATTAAAACTGATACATAAGTAAGTATTTATACATTATATTACAGAATTATGCATTTATTATAAGTAATATGAAAATTTGGCATTACCCAATTATTGTCGACTTTTGTGAATGTTCGATATCGGAACAAACGAAATTGATCTTAAATTGGCATTTACTTTTATACATTATAAATAAAAAGGGGAATTATTTATCTTTTTTACATACAAAATGTAAAATTTCATTTGGTTAGTGTGAGAATTTAGTGTATCTAAGAACAAAACTCATATTCACACAAGAAAAACAAAAAAATGTTGCGCCTTTAACAAGCAGTTTTATTACAGAACATAATATGTTAACAATTCAATTGAATTGATTTGAATTTAATTATTTTATATGTAAAATAAATTCACGAAGCAAAACTGTTTCATGATAAAAATACAATTTACATTCTGGTTGATCCTGCCAGTAGTTATATGCTTGTCTCAAAGATTAAGCCATGCATGTCTAAGTACACACTCTCGAATAGTGAAACCGCAAAAGGCTCAGTATATCAGTTATGATTTATTAGATCGTTTACCTAGTTACATGGATAACTGTGGTAATTCTAGAGCTAATACATGCAAATAATCACGGACCGCAAGGAACGTGTGCTTTTATTAGATTAAAATCAATCGATACATTAAGGTATATTTATATACTGTATAGTTAATAAGATGAATCTGAATAACATGTAGATCGCATGGTCCAGTACCGGCGATAGATCTTTCAAATGTCTGCCCTATCAACTATTGATAGTAGTATCTAGGACTACCCTGGTTGCAACGGGTAACGGGGAATCAGGGTTCGATTCCGGGGAGGGAGCCTGAGAAACGGCTACCACATCTAAGGAGGGCAGCAGGCGCGTAAATTACCCAATCCCAGCACGGGGAGGTAGTGACGAAAAATAACAATACAGGACTCAATCCGAGGCCCTGTAATTGGAATGAGTACACTTTAAATCCTTTAACAAGGAACAATTGGAGGGCAAGTCTGGTGCCAGCAGCCGCGGTAATTCCAGCTCCAATAGCGTATATTAAAGTTGTTGCGGTTAAAATGTTCGTAGTTGAACTTGTGTCAAGCACAGGTGGTACACCGTAACTGGGTTCGTACATCATCTTGATGCTATGACGTATTACTGTAGGGGTTTAAACGTAAGTTTATCCGCGTAATAAATCTAAATTAGTGCTCTTTACCGAGTGCTGATCTAGAACAGTACAATTACTTTGAACAAATTAGAGTGCTTAAAGCAGGCCATTTGTGCCTAAATATTCTCTGCATGGAATAATGGAATAAGACGTCTGTTTATTTTCAATTGGTTTTAAGATCAAGACGTAATGGCTGGAACACACATGTATATTATTTCTAAATTAAATAACCTTAAATCATTCTTAGCGGGGGATCACTAGGCTCGTGGGTCGATGAAGAACGCAGCAAACTGCGTTAAGTTATGTGAACTGCAGGACACATGAACATCAACATTTTGAACGCACATTGCGGTCCATCCTAATAGTATATAATACTCTGCTTGGACCACATATGGTTGAGGGTCACTAATATATGTTAAATATATTATTATTACTATTAAAACGTAATAATTGTTGATATGTAAATATTTTATTTATATTTACAATATTGTATTAAATAATGTGTGTGTAAAAATAAATCAATAAAAGACGGTCATTTAATAATTTTTATTAATGAAGTTTGTTATATCTTATCTATAAACATACACATTACTTTTTGTGACTTTAACTCATATGTGAATACCTCCTGAATTTAAGCATCTTATACATTTTGATTATATGTTCAAGTCCATCTTGAATGGGGCCATCTACCCACAGAGGGTGCCAGGCCCGTAGTAACTATAATCTTGTATAAGAAGATATCTCTAGAGAGTCGTGTTGCTTGATAATGCAGCACTAAGTTGGTGGTAAACTCCATCTAAAACTAAATATAACCACGAGACCGATAGCGAACAAGTACCGTGAGGGAAAGTTGAAATGAACTTTGAATAGAGAGTTAAACAGTACGTAAAACCGCTAAGAGGTTAAACCCAATGAACCCGAACTTGTAAAAAAAGAGATTCATTGATATATTAATTGATGTTATCAAGGAAATATGTTATGCACTTTTCTTTTATTATCGCATTGCGATGTGTTATCAATATACTACATTTGTAGATGTTTGTCAATGATTTTATATGGAGCTCCTTTCGCATTCACTTGTGTATGTTTCTTAAGGAACTATAAAAATATCTGCCAATATGATGACACATGTATCTGATCGTTCGAGCATATTTGAAACGAAATTCGATACGGTTTATGTTAAATAAATGCAGTGTGAGTATCGATCTTATCGGCAATGAAATGATTTGGGATACCTTTGGGACCCGTCTTGAAACACGGACCAAGGAGTCTAGTATATGTGCGAGTCATTGGGCTTTTAAGCCTAAAGACACAATTAACGTAACTAATATATGGGATTACATGTGATTATATATAATTACATTTTCATCCATGGGCGTTTTAATCAACTCATATTGCTTGTTCTATGAGTTAAAGCGTACTGTAAGCATATATAGTGTGACCCGAAAGATGGTGAACTATACCTGATCAGGTCGAAGTCAGGGGAAACCCTGATGGAGGATCGTAGTAGTTCTGACGTGCAAATCGATTGTCAGAATTGGGTATAGGGGCGAAAGACCAATCGAACGATCTAGTAGCTGGTTCCCTCCGAAGTTTCCCTCAGGATAGCTGGTGCATATTAATATTTGGGTAAATAGTCTTATCTGGTAAAGCGAATGATTAGAGGAATTGGGGCCGAAACGACCTCAACCTATTCTCAAACTTTAAATGGGTAAGATCCTCGACTTTCTTGATTGAAGTCATCAGAGGTTCTTTAATGATATATTGTGCCTAGTGGGCCACTTTTGATAAGCAGAACTGGCGCTGTGGGATGAACCAAACGTTATGTTACGGCGCCAAAATTAATGACTCATTCAGATACCATGAAAGGTGTTGCTTGCTTAAGACAGCAGGACGGTTAAAATCAAGTCATATCGAGTAGGAGGGTACAATGATATGCATTGAAGTGTTTGGTGTAAGCCTGCATGGAGCTGTCATTGGCACAGATCTTGGTGGTAGTAGCAAATAACCGAATGAGATCTTGGAGGACTGATGTGGAGAAGGGTTTCGTGTGAACAGTGATTGATCACGAGTTAGTCGGTCCTAAGCTCTATGCGAAAGCTGTCATAAACAAGAATATTTTTTATTATTTAATTATAAAAAACAATTCATTGAGAGCGAAAGGGAATACGGTTCCAATTCCGTAACCTGTTGAGTGTACGCTTTTAAGATTGGATATTAACATGTTATGATGAATATTCATCCTGGTAACAGGAACTGCCATAGGGACGCCGTAGGGATATACCGAAAGAGTTTTCTTTTCTGTTTCATAGACATATTACCATGGAAGTCTTTCGCAGAGAGATATGGTATGGTAAAAAGTCTAGAAGAGCATGACATTTACTGTTGTGTCGGTATTCTCCCTTCTGACCTTGAAAATCTATGGAGGGGTTACACAAATTCTCAACAGACCGTACCGATATCCGCAGCTGGTCTCCAAGATGAAAAGTCTCTAGTCGATAGATTAATGTAGGTAAGGGAAGTCGGCAAATTAGATCCGTAACTTCGGGATAAGGATTGGCTCTGAAAATTGAGATGGCTCGGGCTTGATTAGGATGTAATAATATGACTGATAGTTTTTTTTCATTTGAGTGAAGGTATTATATGTACTATCGTCAGATTCGAAGGAATACGCCAAGTCGCCATTGCGGAATATTCTTGCTAAATATGAGAATAAATTATTTTATTCTTAAACGACCATCATTTAACAATTAATTCAGAACTGGCACGGACCAGGGGAATCTGACTGTCTAATTAAAACAAAGCATTGTGATGGCCCTAGCGGGTGCTCTGAATGTCAACGTGAAGAAATTCAAGCAATCGCGGGTAAACGGCGGGAGTAACTATGACTCTCTTTCCGGCAGGGACCCCTTAGATTCGTTCGAGGAGGTACGGGATTGACAACCCCGCCGTACCTGAGTTAATTGCAGTGTCTGTTTCCATAGTATGGGCGGCTGTGAGCGGGCGTTTGTCTTGGATCAAGCGGCTCGCTATATAAAAGTAGGCGGCAGGGGACTTGTAACTTGTAATCAAGTCCGGGCAGTGACGACCCCGCGCACCCCGAGTTGCCCACTGTAAGGTTCAAGCTTGCTTGGGCACGTACCAGATCTTCCATCTGAGGATGGCAGTGGGCTGCAGTAAGGGTCTTCTATAAACTTCGGTTTGAAGCCCGGTCTGTTGGAGATTGGTTTTAATGTGTGGGGGGGTTGCCAGCCCGTCCATGCAATTTGTGTTGGCCCAACAATCAACGAAATTAATATTGTTAATGTCGGCGTACCTCGGAGCGTCGACCCAGCACAGCTCCCTCTTGGGCCATCACTATCACCAACTGAGAACTCCATGTCGCCACATGCACAGTCTTCACCTGTTTCACAGATTCAGGAAACGAGCGCCCAAACTATTTGTCCTTATTGTGGCAGGTCCTTTAACAACAAAGGACGACTTGGTGTACATGTTCGATTCACACATCCGGACGAGGCTAATGAGCAAGTTGATATCATTCGCTCCAAAAGAGTTTGGTCGGATGAGGAATTAAGATTAATGGCAAGAGAAGAGGCTTTGGCCTCTACACAGGGAATTAGGTTTATCAATAAGCACCTTCTTGGCCTGATTTCGGGTCGCACGCTTGAGGCTATGAAGGCAGCTAGACGCCGGCAAGATTATAAACAACTTGTTATAGCAGCGTGCCAGGATCTTGAAGTCTCTGCCTTATCTAACAGTAATGTGGAGTTACTGAATAACCAACCAAACACTCCTGACCATATCATTCCGAATCAGGGGCCGGGCTCTTTTGAGTCACCGCCCATTAACTCAAACCCAATTGATCGTCCTCTGTGAGCTGGAGTGACTTGTATGGGGAGATACATACCGCGATGAGTAACCTCATCGAAGTAGCCAGAAACATCAATGGCTACAAGGTGTCTTCGCTCGTTTTGGCAGCCCAAAGCTGTCTGACGGGTGTTGACGTATCAGAAAGTCTCCATACATGGTTGCTCGAGGTCTTTCCATCTACACCTCGCCGCAGACCAGTTATAACATCAGGTAGTGTGAATCGAACTGTAATACCCGCGAGTCACATTCCATGCCAGACAGAACACTTGTGCATCGAATGTACATTCTGAGAACACAAATGCACATGAAGTGATTTGGTTCTAGGATTACTTACATATGTTTTCTTGGAATAAAGTCTGTTCAATAAAAACACTTACATATGTTTTCTTAGAATAAAGTCTGTAAAATAAAAAACACTTACATATGTTTTCTTAGAGTAAAGTCTGTTAAATAAAAAATACTTACATATGTTTTCTTAGAATAAAATATGTTAGCCATATTAATTATTAGAATTAAAAGTGTTCCGAACTTATAAACATGTAAATAAATTCTTGGAACTGTAAAATAAACCTTAACATAAAAATGAATATAAAAAGGAATAATAGAAGAATAAAAGTCAGTCAATAAGTTAATATCGAATTGAGCAGTCACTCTGAAGAGTAACCTCTAAATATTACTCTAAAGAGATAATATAAAGATAGTATTGAACTCAGGAGTAACTCTGAAGAGTAATCTCCAATTATTACTCTAAAGAGATAATATTAAAACATTAAGTAAATTTTTAAATAAAAATAATAAAATTAATAAAAAGAGTTTTATTGTTTAATTTCAAAAATACAAAATTGGCGCAGTTGGTAATTTTTATCTCTGAAGAAGAGAAAATAGTGAACAAAAGAACATTAAAAATAGTGTAGTGAACAGATACACAGAATTATAAATAAAAATTGATTTTTCGAAGAAACGAAAATCATTTCACCTAAAAACATTAAGTTAAGAAAATAAATTAGCTCTAAATTAGCTAAATAATTAAATACTACAAACAAAATAAAAGAAAAAGTGCTAATATTTAAGTGAAAATAAAAGAAAAAATGATAATATTTAAGTGTAAATAAAAAATAAAAATAAAAAAAAGTGCTAATATTTAATTGTAAACCACTTTTTGGTGTTAATTAACGGTGAATAGTAAAATAAAAAAATTAAATAAAAATCTCAAGATTGGGAGCAAAAGAAATAAAATATTCGATTTAAATCGACAACAAAAAATCACAATGGATCCTGAACAAATCGGACAAGAATTATTGCATCAGCAACAACAGCAACAACAATTGCAAAACCAAATTAATGTGTTGCAACAGGAACTAATCAACCAAGAAATTACGATGAAAGGCATTAAAACCACTCGATTTGATCTAAGTCCAGATCGAATCATCAGAAATTTCAATGAAATCCAAGCATTTTCAGGAGAAGATGCATATAAATTAAAATCCTTCTTAAAAAGCATCGTAGATAGAGCTTATGCGGTATAAATAACGAGGAATTGAAGCAATACTGTTTAAGGAAGCTCATAAATACTAAAATTATTGGGAATGCAAGAGGTACAATTATGGAAATTCCAGAAAATCAACGCACCTGGGAGAACGTCATGAAGCAGTTAAAATTAAGGTACAGACCAAAAAGCACAATCCACCAGCTACTGTACAACGCAAAGGAAATAAAGGTATTTAATCTTAAAGATATTTTTAATAAATTAAATAAATGTAAAAGTGAGTGTAGTGAGATATGTGATTTTGACGACGAAGACAATTTCACATATTACTCAATAGATAGAGAATTAGTACAGATATTAAAATCAAAATTAGTTCCTCTTGTTCAATTGCAAATAGATACAACGAAATCGTTATTTGAACTAGACAATATTCTTTGTAAATCGGAAATATATCTATCAGAAGATATAATTAAAATCGAATTTAAAATTAATCGAAATAAAGAATTTAATTTTAAAGCAAATAATAAAACATATTCTCAAAACAAAAACTTTTATAGAAACAATAATGTTAACAGTAATTATAACCACGAATTTAGAAATAAAAATTATAGTAATAATAATAACAGATCAGCGCAATTTAGAACACAAGAACACAGAAATAACGGATTTAACTCAGGACAGTTTAGAACACAAGATCAGAAAAATAACGGATTTAACTCAGGACAATTTAAGAGACAATTTAATGACAATAGAACTGGACCATATAGAAACAATACTCAACAACCAGGACCAATGGAAGTTGATAATATAAATCAAGTAAATCCCTTAAATCAGGAGGTAAATTTTATAAATGCCACACCTTCAACCAGTTACCGATAGTAAAACTAACTTTTATTGATAAATCTATTAATTGTTTAATAGATACTGGTTCGGATACCAGTATATTAAAACCAAACATACTTAATTTCAAAGAACTAGATTTAGAAACTCCTATAATGTATAATTCTTTAGGAGGTCCCAATTATGTAAGAAAAAAAATTATAACGCCAATTCCAAAGGAACTAATAAAAATTGGTACCCTAGAATGGAAAATTTTTCCTCTAAAGAGCGAAAAATATGACGCGATCATTGGAATGAATTTTTTAATTCCTTTTCAAGCTGAAGTTGATATAAAAAATGAATATCTGAAGATATTTAATCAACATAAAATCCCTTTCGAAATATTTGGATATCCCCGTGATCTTACCGAAGTAAATCACTTAGAACCAATTGTTTCAAAAGAAGAAATTTTTACCAAAATAAACCAAAATAATTTAAACAATGAAGAAAAAGAAAATTTGAAACATTTATTATCAAAGAATAAAGACTTATTTTATGAGGAGGGTGACAATTTGACTTTCACTCATGAAATAACTCACGAAATAAAATTAAAAAATGAGAATCCTATATATTGTAAATTATACAGATACCCACAAATACACGAAAACGAAATAGAGAAACAAATTAAGGATATGTTAAAACAAAGAATCATTAGGGAATCGAATTCACCCTATAGTTCTCCACTTTGGATTGTACCGAAGAAAATGGACAATTCAAATATAAAAAAATGAAGGATTGTTATTGATTATCGAAAGTTAAACGAAATCACAATCAATGATAAATTTCCAATACCTAATATAGAAAATATATTAGATAAATTGGGTAGAGCCCAATATTTTACAACTTTGGATCTAGCGAAAGGATTTCATCAAATCCTAGTAAATAAACTAGACCAAAATAAAACAGGGTTTTCCACACCATTCGGACATTACGAATATGTACGAATGCCATTTGGTTTGAAAAATGCCCCTGCCACCTTTGAAAGACTAATAAATTCAGTACTAAGAGAATACATAAATAAAATATGTGTAGTCTATCTTGATGATATATTAATATTTAATACTTCGCTACAAGAACACACAATTAATGTAAATCAAATATTGAGAAAAGCTAATTTAAAAATCCAAATAGACAAATGTAAATTCTTTTGTAAGGAAACTGAGTATTTAGGTCATTTATTAACGACAGAAGGCGTTAAACCAAATCCAAAGAAAATAGATGATATAACACAATTAAAACTTCCAGTAACACAAAAACAAATTAAATCATTCCTAGGTATCACAGGATACTATAGAAAATTTATCAAGGACTATGCCAGAATAGCACAACCTATGACGAAATATCTCAAAAAGAATAGTAAAGTAAATAAATTATAGATCCATCATATATTCATGCTTTTGAGCAACTGAAATCATTACTAACTACCCATCCAATTCTCAAGTATCCCGATTTCAACAAATCATTCATATTAAATACAGACGCCAGCCAGTTTGCAATTGGTGCCGTTTTACTTCAAGAAAACCATCTCATAGCATTCGCCAGCCGAACGCTAAATGAACATGAAATTAGGTATAGCACTACGGAAAAAGAACTATTAGCAGTCATATGGTCAGTAAAATATTTTAGACCGTACATATATGGAAAAGAATTTGAACTTAAAACAGATCACCAAGCATTAAAATGGTTGCATACTAAATATTTAGGCAAAGATTTAAACCCAAGACTCCAAAGATGGATACTATCTTTAGGAGAATACAACATAAAAATAAATTATCTTAAAGGAAAAGAAAATAAAATAGCGGATTTTCTAAGTAGAATAAATAATGATAAACACGAAATAAATGAAATTAGTGAAAGTTTTGGAATTAACGAAATGTTCGAAGCTAACGAAGGGAGAAACAATTTCCTACAAGACACTCCTTCCCAACATGAAGTTAACAATGAAGAAATAGTAAACGAAATCCAAGACAACCTATCCTTACAAGCGACAATACATTCACAAGAAGAAAATTTAAACGACGAACTAACATTCTTAGACACCATAGTTAACCGATTTAGAACACAAATAATTATTACAGAAAATTTCACTAACGAACTTGAAAATATATTAGGGAATCGTCGGATTAACATAAACCCAAACATAGATCACATAGAACTAATTAATAAACTTAAAGCATACATATCGGCAATAAAAGTAGCCATATATTCTCAAATACCCGATCACGACTTACACGTAATCTTTCAAGTATTAATCAAAGAATTTCCAAATACCAAATTCATTAAATGTAGACATTTTGCACAAGATGTAGCATACGAAGAACAATTAATTAAAATAATAGCAATCCAACATAAAGAGCAAGGTCATCCTGGAATTATAGCATTATACGAAAATTTAAAAAATAAAATTTATAACAAAAACATAAAAATTGTAATAAACAAAGTAACTAATAATTGTGACATATGTAGTAGAGCAAAATATGATCGAAATCCTATTAAACCAAAATTTCAAAAAACTGAATTACCTACGGACAATAACCAAATTATTCATATAGACACTTACGTTAATAAAAAACAATCATTTCTAATTTTTATAGACAAGTTTACAAAATTTGCAACTAGAAAATAGAACCCATGTAGAAATTATAGAAAAACTTAGAATGTATTTTAACCATAAAAAACCCGCAAAATTAATAGCTGACAATGAATTTAAACATATAAATATTAAAGAATTTTTAAAGCAACAAAATATAGAACTACATCTCGTAAAACCAAATAGCCATACAGGTAATGCAAACGTTGAAAGACTAAATAATACAATTACCGAAAAAATACGAATATTAAAAAACGAATATTGTAAAATATAGATCAACCAAATCCAGTTAGGACATAAATGTTAGAAGTTATCAAAATTTATAATAATCAATATCATAGTATGATAAAAACCAGTCCAATCAAAGCAGGGGACGGAAATGCTTGTAAAAAACAAATTTACAATAACTTAATTGATGCACAAAATAAAAGATTAGCTAAGCATAACAATAATAGAGAAGAATATGAAGAAGTTAGAGAAGAAGGCTATATAAAAAACTACAAATCATTAAGACATAAAGGCGAACCAAAGTTTAGAAAATACAAACTAATAAATATACATCCAACAAATATTAAACGACCACTAAAATGTTCAGATAACATTATTGACAGTGACATTTTTAATGCTAATGACAACACTAACATCAGTACAAACCCAATTACAAGTAGAGAAAATTGAAACAAATTCAGGATACACAATTTTACAGGAAACAGAATTACTAATACCAAAATCATATAATTACTCTTTACATATTATCGACTTAAAACAAATAGATTTAATAATAAAAGAATTAATAAAAATTCTTATTTATAATTCATTATTAGAAGATATAGAAAAATTGTTAGATAAAGTAACAACATTAAATAAAGGACATCATGTAATAAATAAAAGAGGACTAATAAATTTACTAGGTACAGTTAATAAATGGATAACAGGTACAATGAACAATGACGATAGACAATTAATAAATAAACAATTAGAAATAGTAGAAACTAATAATAATAATTTAATTTCAAATATGAATAGTCAAATTCAAATTAACGATAACTTTAATAAATCAATAAATAAATTATTAAATGTAATTAAAGAGGATAGGCAAATTATTGAAAATTTTATAGCAGAAAAAGCGAATAAAACTATATTTAAATTAATAATATTTGATATTAGATTAAGAATACAAGAAATAAATGGATTAATTAATGAATTGCAAGATAACATAATGTTTTCCAATCTTAATATAATTCATCCATCACTTTTAACTCATGAAGAAATTTTCAATTATGAAATTGACGCTGACAAGGTCAAGCGATTAAAAGTAGGTTTTACCAAAACCACTACAAATAAATTAATATTTTTAATTAAAATACCTTTTGAAATGATAAATATTAATAAAAAAAATAATTATACCATTAGCAAACGAAAATAATTGTAGTACTATTAATTATCCAATTACAAATACTTTTGAATATCAAAATAAGTTTTATGAATTTGATGTAAATAAAGCTTTTTTTCAGTTAAATAAACTAAAACATTGCATACTAGAAAAAAATTGTGAAAATATAAAAAACTGTAATATGGAAATTTGTAATATTGATGACAATAGTATTTTAATTCAATTAGCTAATAAGATAAATTTAACAAGTAATTTAGATAAAAGAAAATATGAACTAAATGGAAATTATTTTATAAAATTTTATAATTGTAGTATCAATTTAAATAATCAAACATTTTACAATAATATAATAGAAATAAGAAATAAATATATACTTCCTAACCTAGAATATAAGTCAGATGGCAATAGTACGTTGACATTTAATGAAATTGTATTAGAAACAAATAAAAATATTAAAGAAATAAAATCATTAAAATATCATAAAATGTCAATATATTTAGGAATAAGTATTTCAACATTAATTATATTAATAATAATAATTGTAATAATAGTAATATATTGTAAGCAAAAAACGCAAATTTTAAAAATATCCAAGAGAATTCAGGAGAATTGTAAATTTAACGAAGGGAGAGTGACATGCCATGCCAGACAGAACACTTGTGCATCGAATGTACATTCTGAGAACACAAATGCACATGAAGTGATTTTGTTCTAGGATTACTTACATATGTTTTCTTGGAATAAAGTCTGTTCAATAAAAACACTTACATATGTTTTCTTAGAATAAAGTCTGTTAAATAAAAAAACACTTACATATGTTTTCTTAGAATAAAGTCTGTTAAATCAAAAATACTTACATATGTTTTCTTAGAATAAAATATGTTAGCCATATTAATTATTAGAATTAAAAGTGTTCCGAACTTATAAACATGTAAATAAATTCTTGGAACCATAAAATAAACCATAACATAAAAATGAATATAAAAAGGAATAATAGAAGAATAAAAGTCAGTCAATAAGTTAATATCGAATTGAGCAGGCACTCTGAACAGTAACCTCTAAATATTACTCTAGAGAGATAATATAAAGATAGTATTGAACTCAGGAGTAACTCTGAAGAGTAATCTCCAATTATTACTCTAAAGAGATAATATTAAAACATTAAGTAAATTTTTAAATAAAAATAATAAAATTAATAAAAAGAGTTTTATTGTTTAATTTCAAAAATACAAAATTCGCGTTGAGGCAGCGTCGCCGGGAGTATGCTAAAATGCAAGCGTTATATCGTAAAGATATGAGTGCAGCGGCCAAGTTAGCCTCCATGGACATGCGTGTTCCTGATTTGAACCGTATGCTAGAATACTGGAGCCCAGTTTTTGAAACACCCTCTACAACTATCGACAGTCCAGTTGATAGTAGTGGAAACCAACGACAGAATAGTGGCTTAATTTGGCACCCGGTGACGTGTGAGGAGGTAACTGCTATCAAGATCCCTCTGTCCTCGGCGCCTGGTTTGGATGGTGTCACAGCAAGACAGTGGAGAGCAGTGCCCGCTACTTTAAAAGCACTGTTCTTCAATACCGTAATGGCCTCTGGTGGCTTTTCCACTGAACAATTAGTGAGTCGCACAGTTTTTGTACCAAAGAAGTCTGGCGCTGGAAATCCCGGCGATTTCAGACTCATTAGTGTAGCATCAGTTGTGGTCCGTCATCTTCACAAGATATTTGCAACGCGGTTACGCGAAGCTAATATTGTTGATGAGAGGCAAAGGTGCGTTGATGATGGATGCGCTGAAAACATCTCGATGTTGTCGTCATTGTTAGAGGATTCGAGGCGAGAACTTAAGGAGATACATATAGTATCCCTGGATCTAGCTAAGGCCTTTGACAGTGTTAACCACTTCGCTATCACTAATGCGTTGGTACAGCGCGGATTGTCGGAAAAGTTCATCAGGTATATAAGCAGGGCCTATAGTAACAGCTCTACGGTTTTGCAAGTTGGTAGAGACCAGTCTCATAACATTAAAGTGTTATGAGGGGTCCGACAAGGTGATCCTTTGTCGTCTATCATCTTTGCCCTTGTTGTCGATGACATCGTTGCCGTGGTGCCACGTGAGGTTGGTTACACCATTCAGGGGTCGTTAGTTAACACGATTGTGTACGCTGACGACCTGCTGATTGTCACGTCAACAATATCTGGCATGAAACTCTCCCTTTCAAGAGTCGAGGCGAGAGCGGATTTGGCGGGGTTTACGATGAACACATTAAAGTGTTCCGCACTGTCCATCGTTCCTGCTGGCAAACAGAAAAAGTACAAGATACTTAGTGAACCGCAGTTCCAGCTAGCGGATGGTTCGTATCTTAAACAACTGGTCGCCTCACAAGAGTGGCGGTACCTTGGTATCGACCTACGACCGATCGGACCTAAAAAGGCCAGCAGTGATTTAGCGCCGATGTTTGACAGGCTATTCAAAGCCCCGTTAAAACCACAGCAACAGCTTCAAATTGTTCGTTAGTTCCTAATTCCGCGGTTTTACCATCAACTTGTCTTGGCTGGTGCAACTTTAGGAAAACTAAAGGCCTCGGACAAGCAAGTTCGCCAGTATGTACGTAAGTGGCTTAGACTTAGACTTCCACCTGAAAAAACTGAATTACCTACGGACAATAACCAAATTATTCATATAGACACTTACGTTAATAAAAAACAATCATTTCTAATTTTTATAGACAAGTTTACAAAATTTGCAACTAGAAAATAGAACCCATGTAGAAATTATAGAAAAACTTAGAATGTATTTTAACCATAAAAAACCCGCAAAATTAATAGCTGACAATGAATTTAAACATAATAATAATAATAATAATAAACAGTATTAAAGGCCATTACTGGCCCCTTACTGAGTCAACAACCTGGCTCCAACGGTTTCGATCCTGAGCATGGTCTTCATACTGTCTAAGACACTCTGAAGAGGCCAAGTCGTTCACTACATCGTGGAGCCATCGTCGCCGGCAACGACCTCTGCGCCTACCATATGGTGGCTCTCCTTTCAGAGATCGCTGCACAATTCGTTCCGGATCAGCACGCAGAACGTGACCGAGCCAGCGTACTCGCTGAGATCTTATTTCATGTACAATATCGGGGATCTTCATCAGATCTCTGATCTCGATATTGTACAGAGCTCGGTAGGTACCATCTATTTCGCGTTTTGGGCCGTAGATCACACGCATGACTCTTCTCTCAAATGTTAGGAGCCATCTCTCGTATTCATCCGTCAGCGCCCAACTTTCACATCCAAACATAACAACGGGCCTGATCAACGCTTTGTAAAGCTTCAGCTTCACGGTACTTGATAAGTGTTTAGATTTTAGCAGTGGCCTTAGAGGATACAAAGAACGACTGCCAGCTGCCAGCCGCACTTTAATATCCTCACCCACACTATTATCGTGAGTGATAAGAGAACCCAAATATTTGAACCTCCTCACTCCCTCAAACGTGTGGTGGCCACTACTAAAATCTGGTGTACCACTGTCCCTAAAACCAGAGATCAGGTATTTCGTTTTGGACTCATTGATCTGAAGTCCAACTGAAGCTGAAAACTCTACAAGCGGATCGAGTATTTCTTTCACTCCGTTGCTATTCAGTCCAATCACGCATATGTCATCTGCATATGCAAGCACCTGATTGGACTGGCTATATAAGATGTTACGCTGCGGTGTTTCAGTTTTACTAAAGATGTACTCCAACATGAGATTAAAGAGTATCGGGGACAGAGCATCTCCCTGCCGAACACCCGAGTTAACTACAAAACTTGTCGATAGCCTGTTCTCAACTTTAACACAGCATTGAGACTGCGTCACTGTCATCCTACATAGTCGTACCAGTTTTGTTGGCATTCCTAGGTATTCCAGGGCAGACCATAAACTCTCTCGATTGATCGAGTCATAGGCCTGCCGGTAATCCAGGAACACCTGATGTACGGGGATGGGTGTCTCATAATATTTAGATAGAATCATCCGCAGCGAAAAGACCTGATCGGTGACTGATCGATTCGGACGAAATCCTCCTTGATAGTCACCAACCAAGCCCTCTGCTAGAGGAGTGATTCTATCCAATACAATGTATGACAGTAACTTGTAAGCTGTGCAAAGGAGAGCTATACCGCGATAATTCTCACACTTCAAGCGGTCTCCCTTCTTGAAGATGGGGCATATCGCTCCAGGTGCACGGTTTCGTTTCAATCTCTGCATGGCTTTAGTGAATTCCTCATGGGATGGCTCCTCAGTGCAAATCTCCGCAGTCTGTATTAGAGGTGGTTCAACAACAGTCTGTGACGCATGATGGACATCAAGCAGGTCAGTAAAGTGTCCACTCCATGCGTCAAGTACTGCGTCGATGTTGACACAGAGGTTTCCATCCCGGTCCCGAATGGCGATTGACGTAGGCCTGAAAGTATGGTTCAGTCCAGTAATTCCTTTAAAGAAATTACGCGAACTGCGCTCATTACTGAGTTGTTGTACTTTCAGAACCTCGGCCTTCCACCATTCTCGCTTCTTCCGTCTACAAATCCGCTTAGCTGCCCTTCTTGCAAGAGCAGCCTTGTTTTTCCTCGCGATTGTGAGACGTTGTTGCACTTCATTATGGGCTATATTTTGTTGCTCAACTGCAAGACGACACTCGTCATCAAACCAATCATTCTTGGGTCTGACTTTCACTATACCTAAAGTCTGTTGAGCAGCACTGACAACCGAAGTTTTCAGTACCCCCCAGACAGAGTTCACGCAGTCAGACTGGTAATTAGCTTCATTAATGTTGTCGCTGACAAGATCCTGATATCGTTTCTTTTGATCTTCATTTATCAGACCTTCACAGTCGAAACGTACCATGTGTTTCGCTGTGTTCCCAGACTTGTACGAAAACTTCCATCGTAGCTTTGCAGCGACCAAATGATGATCGCTGCCTACGTATTTGGTTGCTGACCGATAAGTTCTCACATCCTGCACAACCTGAGCCCGTCCTTTAGAAACTAACACATGGTCAATTTGGCTCCGGGAAGTTCCGCGAGGATGTGTCCATGTCTCAAGATGTATGTGTTTGTGAGGGAAGAATGTGCTTGCTACTCTAAGATCATGAGCAACCGCAAAGTACATCATTCTCTCACCATTATCGGTCGCAGTTTCGTGTCGGGAGTACGGACCTATGTTTTCACACAAGTCGGTCTGATTTCTGCCAGCTCTAGCATTAAAGTCCCCAATTACCATTCTAACATCGTGTTCGGGTATAAATCCCATCAGATCGTCCAAGTCATTGTAAAATGAGTCTTTATCTTGGGGCTGGCTGACTTCTGTGGGCGCATGTACACAAATTATCGACAGGTTAGCTAACTTCATGCGCAAGCGAAGCTTACACAATCAGTTATTGACTGCTTGGAAATCCAAAACAGCCTTCTTTACCTGCGGCCCAAGAAGAAATCCAGCTCCAAGATTTCCGAGGTCATCTCCACTGTAGAACAACGTATAGCCCTGGGACACATGGTCTCCACTTTTAGGCCAGCGAGTTTCTTGAAGAGCAACGAGTTCCAGCCGATACTCCTTCATGCACGTGATTAGGCCCTCTAACGCTCCTGGTTTCCTTAGTGATTGCACGTTCCACGTGCCGATCCTAAATCTCGTGTCCGGGTACTTGAGCGGGGGTCCGGTGTCGTTTTGGCGGTATCCATTTTTCTTTTTGTTGACTTTATAAACACTATATTTTTTTTACGGATGCGGGTCGTCAGCCCAGCGATCCAACCGTTAAGTCGCCTCCTACGACAAGCAAAGGGTACTGTGGTGGTATTCTTGGGAAACATGTTCGTGCAATTTTGATTTACGAGACATGTGAGTGCCCCCCGACCACAGGGTCTTAAAATTTAAACATATAAGTATTAAAGAATTTTTAAAGCAACAAAATATAGAACTACATCTCGTAAAACCAAATAGCCATACAGGTAATGCAAACGTTGAAAGATTAAATAATACAATTACCGAAAAAATACGAATATTAAATATAGATCAACCAAATCCAGTTAGGACACAAATGTTAAAAGTTATCAAAATTTATAATAATCAATATCATAGTACGATAAAAACCAGTCCAATCAAAGCAGGGGACGGAAATGCTTGTAAAAAACAAATTTACAATAACTTAATTGATGCACAAAATAAAAGATTAGCTAAGCATAACAATAATAGAGAAGAATATGAAGAAGTTAGAGAAGAAGGCTATATAAAAAACTACAAATCATTAAGACATAAAGGCGAACCAAAGTTTAGAAAATACAAACTAATAAATATACATCCAACAAATATTAAACGACCACTAAAATTTTCAGATAACATTATTGACAGTGACATTTTTAATGCTAATGACAACACTAACATCAGTACAAACCCAATTACAAGTAGAGAAAATTGAAACAAATTCAGGACACACAATTCTACAGGAAACAGAATTACTAATACCAAAATCATATAATTACTCTTTACATATTATCGACTTAAAACAAATAGATTTAATAATAAATGAATTAATAAAAATTCTTATTTATAATTCATTATTAGAAGATATAGAAAAATTGTTAGATAAAGTAACAACATTAAATAAAGGACATCATGTAATAAATAAAAGAGGACTAATAAATTTACTAGGTACAGTTAATAAATGGATAACAGGTACAATGGACAATGACGATAGACAATTAATAAATAAACAATTAGAAATAGTAGAAACTAATAATAATAATTTAATTTCAAATATGAATAGTCAAATTCAAATTAACGATAACTTTAATAAATCAATAAATAAATTATTAAATGTAATTAAAGAGGATAGGCAAATTATTGAAAATTTTATAGCAGAAAAAGCGAATAAAACTATATTTAAATTAATAATATTTGATATTAGATTAAGAATACAAGAAATAAATGGATTAATTAATGAATTGCAAGATAACATAATGTTTTCCAATCTTAATATAATTCATCCATAACTTTTAACTCATGAAGAAATTTTCAATTATGAAATTGACGCTGACAAGGTCAAACGATTAAAAGTAGGTTTTACCAAAACCACTACAAATAAATTAATATTTTTAATTAAAATACCTTTTGAAATGATAAATATTAATAAAAAAAATAATTATACCATTAGCAAACGAAAATAATTGTAGTACTATTAATTATCCAATTACAAATACTTTTGAATATCAAAATAAGTTTTATGAATTTGATGTAAATAAAGCTTTTTTTCAGTTAAATAAACTAAAACATTGCATACTAGAAAAAAATTGTGAAAATATAAAAAACTGTAATATGGAAATTTATAATATTGATGACAATAGTATTTTAATTCAATTAGCTAATAAGATAAATTTAACAAGTAATTTAGATAAAAGAAAATATGAACTAAATGGAAATTATTTTATAAAATTTTATAATTGTAGTATCAATTTAAATAATCAAACATTTTACAATAATATAATAGAAATAAGAAATAAATATATACTTCCTAACCTAGAATATAAGTCAGATGGCAATAGTACGTTGACATTTAATGAAATTGTATTAGAAACAAATAAAAATATTAAAGAAATAAAATCATTAAAATATCATAAAATGTCAATATATTTAGGAATAAGTATTTCAACATTAATTATATTAATAATAATAATTGTAATAATAGTAATATATTGTAAGCAAAAAACGCAAATTTTAAAAATATCCAAGAAAATTCAGGAGAATTGTAAATTTAACGAAGGGAGAGTGACATGCCATGCCAGACAGAACACTTGTGCATCGAATGTACATTCTGAGAAAACAAATGCACATGAAGTGATTTTGTTCTAGGATTACTTACATATGTTTTCTTGGAATAAAGTCTGTTCAATAAAAGCACTTACATATGTTTTCTTAGAATAAAGTCTGTTAAATAAAAAACACTTACATATGTTTTCTTAGAATAAAGTCTGTTAAATCAAAAATACTTACATATGTTTTCTTAGAATAAAATATGTTAGCCATATTAATTATTAGAATTAAAAGTGTTCCGAACTTATAAACATGTAAATAAATTCTTGGAACCATAAAATAAACCATAACATAAAAATGAATATAAAAAGGAATAATAGAAGAATAAAAGTCAGTCAATAAGTTAATATCGAATTGAGCAGGCACTCTGAACAGTAACCTCTAAATATTACTCTAAAGAGATAATATAAAGATAGTATTGAACTCAGGAGTAACTCTGAAGAGTAATCTCCAATTATTACTCTAAAGAGATAATATTAAAACATTAAGTAAATTTTTAAATAAAAATAATAAAATTAATAAAAAGAGTTTTATTGTTTAATTTCAAAAATACAAAATTCGCGTTGAGGCAGCGTCGCCGGGAGTATGCTAAAATGCAAGCGTTATATCGTAAAGATATGAGTGCAGCGGCCAAGTTAGCCTCCATGGACATGCGTGTTCCTGATTTGAACCGTATGCTAGAATACTGGAGCCCAGTTTTTGAAACACCCTCTACAACTATCGACAGTCCAGTTGATAGTAGTGGAAACCAACGACAGAATAGTGGCTTAATTTGGCACCCGGTGACGTGTGAGGAGGTAACTGCTATCAAGATCCCTCTGTCCTCGGCGCCTGGTTTGGATGGTGTCACAGCAAGACAGTGGAGAGCAGTGCCCGCTACTTTAAAAGCACTGTTCTTCAATACCGTAATGGCCTCTGGTGGCTTTTCCACTGAACAATTAGTGAGTCGCACAGTTTTTGTACCAAAGAAGTCTGGCGCTGGAAATCCCGGCGATTTCAGACTCATTAGTGTAGCATCAGTTGTGGTCCGTCATCTTCACAAGATATTTGCAACGCGGTTACGCGAAGCTAATATTGTTGATGAGAGGCAAAGGTGCGTTGATGATGGATGCGCTGAAAACATCTCGATGTTGTCGTCATTGTTAGAGGATTCGAGGCGAGAACTTAAGGAGATACATATAGTATCCCTGGATCTAGCTAAGGCCTTTGACAGTGTTAACCACTTCGCTATCACTAATGCGTTGGTACAGCGCGGATTGTCGGAAAAGTTCATCAGGTATATAAGCAGGGCCTATAGTAACAGCTCTACGGTTTTGCAAGTTGGTAGAGACCAGTCTCATAACATTAAAGTGTTATGAGGGGTCCGACAAGGTGATCCTTTGTCGTCTATCATCTTTGCCCTTGTTGTCGATGACATCGTTGCCGTGGTGCCACGTGAGGTTGGTTACACCATTCAGGGGTCGTTAGTTAACACGATTGTGTACGCTGACGACCTGCTGATTGTCACGTCAACAATATCTGGCATGAAACTCTCCCTTTCAAGAGTCGAGGCGAGAGCGGATTTGGCGGGGTTTACGATGAACACATTAAAGTGTTCCGCACTGTCCATCGTTCCTGCTGGCAAACAGAAAAAGTACAAGATACTTAGTGAACCGCAGTTCCAGCTAGCGGATGGTTCGTATCTTAAACAACTGGTCGCCTCACAAGAGTGGCGGTACCTTGGTATCGACCTACGACCGATCGGACCTAAAAAGGCCAGCAGTGATTTAGCGCCGATGTTTGACAGGCTATTCAAAGCCCCGTTAAAACCACAGCAACAGCTTCAAATTGTTCGTTACTTCCTAATTCCGCGGTTTTACCATCAACTTGTCTTGGCTGGTGCAACTTTAGGAAAACTAAAGGCCTTGGACAAGCAAGTTCGCCAGTATGTACGTAAGTGGCTTAGACTTAGACTTCCACCTGATACACCGATTGGTTTTTTTCATGCCTCTATAAAGGATGGGGGATTGGGCTAACCAGCATTTAACACCACAGTGCCTGCTTTAGTCTACTCACGACTAAGCAATCTCGTGCACTCTTCCTCCGCGGCTGTCCGAGCTATTGCGAGCTCCAGTTGGGTTAGTAGCAGACTCAGCTGGAGCCAAAAAGCTTTCACCACAGATGGTGAGTTTCTGAATAACAAGGACAAAAGGGAGAGCTGGTGGGCCGATTACCTACACCGGTCCAATGATGGGCTGGAATTAAGAGAGGCATGTAAAATTAATCTCTCAACATCCTGGGTGAATTATGGAAGTGTTGCCATCCCGGGTCGTGATTATATACAATATATTCACGTCCGCATCAACTCGCTGCCTACGCGTATAAGAACCTCGCGTGGTACCCGACGGTCCGAGACTACAGTGCAATGCCGTGCCGATTGTAATGTTACCGAAACAGCTGCACATCTAATACAATCATGCCACCGCACACACGGAGGACGCATTAAACGTCATAATGCCGTGTGCAAAGTGCTTGCATCGGGCCTGAGGGATATCGGGTATACAGTTGAGGAGGAGCCACAAATACGTACTGACTCTGGGTTGAGGAAGCCTGATATTGTTGCCATTAAGGACGGGCGCGCATCGGTCATCGACGCCCACGTAGTCAATGGATCGACATCCATTAACGAATCTCATGAAAGGAAGTGTATATATTACGCCTCAAATAGTAATGTTGCAGCCGAAATAACATCCCGGCATGGAATCAACAAGAATAATATTCTGTTTTCCACATACACCCTTTCATGGAGAGGTATATGGTCATCTCGATTGGCTGACTACCTTTTGAGCCTGGGGCTATCGAAGCGATGCCTTTCTGGTATCACCACAAGGGTGTTGCAAGGTAGTTGAACGTTGAACTGGAATAGATGGAACAGAATGACGACTTGGTCTCGTGATGGCGTGTCGAGACGTACAGGAGTTGGGTGAAAAAAAAGTGATGGCATTAAGAGAATTGATAGGTTTATTCTACTTGGGTACCTGCACTCGCCAGAATACCATCTATCTTGGCTAAATTGGCAGCAGGAAATAAAGCCGTAATGGGTTTGGGGTTTTTAGTGAGTAAGAATCTCACACATGCAACAACATCGCATGGTGTCTTTTGAAGATTTTCCATATCCGATTTAAAAAAAAAAAAAAAAAAAAAAAATTGCCAAATGCCTCGTCGCATCTAATTAGTGACGCGCATGAATGGATTAACGAGATTCCCTATGTCCCTATCTACTGGTGCAAAAGCTACAAAATGGAGCTTTCCTCAGAAAAGACAGTCATATGATCCAACTTATAGGTTCACTGGACATTAGGAGACCACCATTGGTTTCCGTAAATGGCCAAAGAATTAAGACGGTGAAAACTGTCAAATGGCTGGGAGTTGACTTCGATGAACGACTTTGAGTCACTTCACATGTCAAAAGAGTCGCGGAAAATAGTAAAAAGGTTTTCGCTGTGCTGAAACGAGTTGCTAAAGAGAACTGGAGCCGCAAGCAACGAACACTATCCGTAATATATGAAAGCCTTGTGATATCTTCATTAAAATATGCGTGCGCGGCATGGGCAGACCGAATGAACTGCCACCATCGGCGTACACTAGTTAGTGCCCAAAGAAGTATCTTGCTCGGAATTACCAAGGCTTACAGAACAGTGTCAACTGACGCCGTTCCTGTCTTGGCCGGCATGATACCTATTGATATACTATTAAATGAGAGAACTGCCAACTACAAAATTAGGAAAAGATAAAATGTGAGCTACGGAAACTACTGAGCTACGGATAATAGAAGGCGATCAAACTCGGCCGAACCTCGTGGGCTTGCTCAAGAGGAAAACGAGAAAAGCGTCAATAGCAATATGGCAGGACAGATGGTCGCACTCAGTGGATGGCAGAATAACATATAGGTATCTGCCAAACATTGTGGCGAGATTAGAGACAAAGATTCCTCTATGGTTCACCCAAATGCTAACAGGACATGGTAGAATGGCCTCCTATATGCACCGACTGAATCTAGCGGACTCAAGCACCTGTGAATGTGGGCAGGGCGAGGATACAATAGAACACATCCTCTATGAGTGTGATCTAGCTCAAGAAGCTAGAGAACAACTAATAAACGACACAAGAGTTGAGTGGCCAGCAAGTAAACTAACTCTAATGCTGCCAATCAACCTCAACTCTTTCAAGAAGTTCTGTGATACCGTATTATTGAGCGGTAGATAGACAGAGAATAGTACACCAGATTTTTATCTCAAGTAAATTAATTTTAAATGCTAGTTATAAGTAGACGAGTATGCGCCTCCTCGATGGCAGGGACGATAACAGGGCAACCTGGCTAAGCATACCGATATAGTAGTTTTATACTAAAAAATTGTAAGTCCGTGTTGTTAAAGGCACGACCTCCTGGGAACAGCTTCTTCGATCAAAGCGACAAAATAAATGAAATGAAATGAAATGTCCCTATCTACTATCTAGCGAAACCACAGCCAAGGGAACGGGCTTGGAAAAATTAGCGGGGAAAGAAGACCCTGTTGAGCTTGACTCTAGTCTGGCACTGTAAGGAGACATAAGAGGTGTAGGATAAGTGGGAGATTTAGTTTACTAGATCAAAAATGAAATACCACTACTCTTATTGTTTCCTTACTTACTTGGTCAAATGGAACAAGTGCACACAAAATCTATTCACTTATGTGTTAGATGTGTTCTCACTACGTTTATAGATCCCAAATATCAATATGAATATACGGTACTTGTACTTAATATTCAGAGATGATCCAATTCAAGGACACGGCCAGGTGAGGAGTTTGACTGGGGCGGTACATCTTTCAAATAATAACGAAGGTCAAATCCCAAGGTCAGCTCAGTGCGGACGGAAACCACACATTGAGCAAAAGGGTATATGCTGGCTTGATCTCGATGTTCAGTACACATCGAGACTGCTAAAGCATGGCCTATCGATCCTTTTGGCATTAAAGAGTTTTTAGCAAGAGGTGTCAGAAAAGTTAACACAGGGATAACTGGCTTATGGCGGCCAAGCGTTCATAGCGACGTCGCTTTTTGATCCTTCGATGTCGGCTCTTCCTATCATTGTGAAGCAAAATTCACCAAGCGTTGGATTGTTCACCCATGCAAGGGAACGTGAGCGGGGTTTAAATGACAGGTTAGTTTTACCCTACTGATGAGTTGTTGTTGCGATAGCATTCCTGCGTAGTACGAGAGGAACCGCAGGTACGGACCCATGGTTCAATACTTGTTCGAGAGAACAGTGGTATGATGCAACGTCTGTTGGATTATGCCTGAACGCCTCTAAGGTCGTATCCAAGCTAGTCTGCAACAATAGAAATGGGGCATTAATTACATTGTTAGGCTTAAATTATTAACTAGAAATGTAGGTTTACTTACAATTCGATACTATATGGCTAAATTGATGCCATTGAAATTGTTTAATCAAAGATATCTATTAGTTATTATCATGCTTATAGATGTTATCGATTATGTTCAATTAAATTATTGGTATTAACAATTTTTGAGCCCAGAATCAATTGCAAACGACATTGTTATCGGTGGAGGCGCTGTACAGGGTAGAGCAGCCGTCATACTGCGACCCCTTTAGACTCATCCTCCTATCGAAGATTCGTCATATGAATATTACGATATTAATAATAATAATAACAGTGTTAAAGGCCATTACTGGCCCCTTACTGAATCAACAATCTGGCTCCAACGGTTTCGATCCTGAGCTTGGTCTTCGTGGAGCCATCGTCGCCTGCAACGACCTCTGCGCCTACCATATGATGGCTCTCCTTTCAGAGATCGCTGCACAATTCGTTCCGGATCAGCACGCAGAACGTGACCGAGCCAGCGTACTCGCTGAGATCTAACTTCATGTACAACATCGGAGATCTTCATCAGATCTCTGATCTCGAAATTGTACAGAGCTCGGTATATACCATCTATTTCGCGTTTAGGGCCGTAAATCACACGCATGATTCTTCTCTCAAATGTAAGGAGCCATCTCTCGTACTCATCCGTCAGCGCCCAACTTTCACATCCAAACATAACAACGGGCCTGATCAACGCTTTGTAAAGCTTCAGCTTCAGGGCACTTGATAAGTGTTTAGATTTTAGCAGGGGCCTTAGAGGATATAAAGAACGACTGCCAGCTGCCAGCCGCACTTTAATATCCTCACCCACACTGTTATCGTGAGTGATAAGAGAGCCCAAATATTTGAACCTCCTCACTCCCTCAAACGTGTGGTGACCACTACTAAAATCTGATGTGCCATTGTCTCTAAAACCAGAGATCAGGTATTTCGTTTTGGACTCATTGATCTGGAGTCCAACAGAAGCTGAAAACTTTACAAGCGGATCAAGTATTTCTTTCACTCCGTTGCTATTCAGTCCAATCACGCATATGTCATCTGCATATGCAAGCACTTGATTGGACTGGCGATATAAAATGTTGCGCTTAGGTGTTTCAGTTTTACGAAAGATGTACTCCAACATGAGATTAAAGAGTATCGGGGACAGAGCATCTCCCTGCCGAACACCCGAGTTAACTGCAAAAATTGTCGATAGCCTGTTCTCAACTTTAACACAGCATTGAGACTGCGTCACTGTCATCCTACACAGTCGTACCAATTTTGTTGGCATTCCTAGGTATTCCAGGGCAGACCACAAACTCTCTCGATTGATCGAGTCGTAGGCCTGCCGGAAATCCTGGAAAACCTGATGTACGGAGATGGATGTCTCATAATATTTAGATAGAATCATCCGCAGCGAAAAGACCTGATCAGTGACTGATCGATTCGGACGAAATCCTCCCTGATAGTCACCAACCAAGCCCTCCGCCAGAGGAGTGATTCTATCCAATAAAATGTATGACAGTAACTTGTATGCTGTGCAAAGGAGAGCTATACCGCGATAATTCACACACTTCAAGCGGTCTCCCTTCTTGAAGATGGGGCATATCGCGGCCACTTTCCATTTTATTACGATATTAATATGTTATTTATAATATAATTATTAGAAAATGTATTAAATTTTAAACACCTTATAATGAGTTTAACTTAATGGTTGTGTCATCATTATATATGATAAGTGAAAAGTTAATAATACTTAATCTGTAGAATTCAATCATTACTTTATATTCGAAGTAATAACAGATTTTACAAAATGTTTGTATTAATTATATGGTTAGTTAAAAGCATAATGTGGCATAATAGACATAATTATATAAATGTTATATAGACATAGTTATATAAATGTTACTTCATAAGTCACATAATGTGGCTTAATGGACATAGTACTGTATATAAAAAAAAATTAAAACATATTAAAAATTAAACACAGTCCGCTAACAACATCAAATACAATACAATAAGACCTTAATCTCATATACCAAATATCGAAGATTCGTCATATGAACATTAAGTTACAATGAGTGAATTACAATAAGTTATTAAAACTAAAATAAAAAATAAAAATAAAAAAAGCGGAATAGAAACAAAGGAGAAACACTTAACACACAGAGATTTTTGGTTTATTTGAAAGAAACACTTACGCAAAGAGGTTTTGGTTTATTTGAGAACATGAATGTCATCAGAGAACAAGTTCGATGATAAAGTGAAGAAGTGAAATAGTAAAGCGAACGATTGTAAATAGAGGATAAAACGAACGGAGGATTGGAACCATCAATCAAAGACCACACCATGCTTTGAAACTACGACTATAACCACCACACTATCGAATACCCCGAAGTTTAACAAACATAAATTATTATTTGTATAACAAAAGTACAAAACTTTTGATTAAGATAATAAAAATAAGAACTATGGCGGGTCGAACCGTCAATCGTTACCACACAATGCATTCGTTACCTACCACTATAACCACCGCACTACCAACTCTATTGAGATTTTAGAGTTTTAGAATTGGTATAACATTAACAAAATATACCAATAATAGCTTGGTTATCATATTTTGTGGGTAAAATGCCTAAATTATGTAGGAAACTTTATCAACCGCCCACGTTAGCACAGTAAGTAGAGTTCTTGCTATGTTAATCGAGGGCCTCGGGTTCTATTCTCGGTGGTGACCAAAAATCACGGTGGGTGGTTTTAATGTGTAATGTAAGATAAATTAACTTATAATAATCCATATAACTTAATTATAACTATAGAAATACCGAAAGTAGTATTTGTCTCCTACAAAAATGAGACATTAACAAATTTTTGTTACCAATTTTTTGAAAAAAACACGAAATTATGAGAAAAACTGGCAAATTTCTTAAATAATAGCTTGGTTACCATATTTTGTCGGTATCAAGTTTATCCTTATTTTATCCTATTTTGCAGAAAAAGACCCGAAATTATGAGAAAAAATGGCAAATTTCTTAAATAATAGCTTGGTTACCATATTTTGTCGGTAAAATGGCTAAATTATGTAGAGAAATGGCACTTTACCTTGATATTACCTCGATTTTATCAAGTTTTTCCTTATTTTATCCTATTTTGCAGAAAAAAACACGAAATAATAAAATAAAAAATTATGAGCCCTGGTGATGATCGAACCCTCGATCGTTACCACACCATGCTTACCTGCCACTCTAACCACCGCACTACGAACTATATTTAAATTGCAGAGTTTTAGAATTGGTATAACATTATCAAAATATACCAATAATAGCTTGGTTACGTAGAGAAATTATGTAGAGAAATGGCACTATACCTTAATATTACCTCGATTTTATCAAGTTTTTTCTTATTTTATCCTATTTTGTCTATTTCAGCTTGGTTACCATATTTTGTCGGTAAAATGGCTAAATTATGTAGAGAAATGGCACTTTACCTTAATATTACCTCGATTTTATCAAGTTTTTCCTTATTTTATCCTATTTTGCAGAAAAAGACCCGAAATTATGAGAAAAATGGCAAATCTCTTAAATAATAGCTTGTAAAATGGCTAAATTATGTAGAGAAATGGCACTTTACCTTAATATTACCTCGATTTTATCAGGTTTTTCCTTATTTTATCCTATTTTGCAGAAAAAAAGCCGAAATTATGAGAAAAAATGGCAAATTTCTTAAATAATAGCTTGGTTACCATATTTTGTCGGTAAAATGGCTAAATTATGTAGAGAAATGGCACTTTACCTTAATATTACCTCGATTTTATCAAGTTTTTCCTTATTTTATCCTATTTTGCAGAAAAAGACCCGAAATTATGAGAAAAAATGGCAAATTTCTTAAATAATAGCTTGGTTACCATATTTTGTCGGTAAAATGGCTAAATTATGTAGAGAAATGGCACTTTACCTTAATATTACCTCGATTTTATCAAGTTTTTCCTTATTTTATCCTATTTTGCAGAAAAAGATCCGAAATTATGAGAAAAAATGGCAAATCTCTTAAATAATAGCTTGTAAAATGGCTAAATTATGTAGAGAAATGGCTAAATTATGTAGAGAAATGGCACTTTACCTTAATATTACCTCGATTTTATCAGGTTTTTCCTTATTTTATCCTATTTTGCAGAAAAAAAAGCCGAAATTATGAGAAAAAATGGCAAATCTCTTAAATAATAGCTTGGTTACCATATTTTGTCGGTAAAATGGCTAAATTATGTAGAGAAATGGCACTTTACCTTAATATTACCTCGATTTTATCAAGTTTTTCCTTATTTTATCCTATTTTGCAGAAAAAACACAAAATTATGAGAAAAAATGGCAAATCTCTTAAATAATAGCTTGGTTACCATATTTTGTCGGTAAAATGGCTAAATTATGTAGAGAAATGGCACTTTACCTTAATATTATCTCGATTTTATCAAGTTTTTCCATATTTTATCCTATTTTGCAGAAAAAAAAACACAAATAATAAACTAAAAATAGGCGCCCTGAGGAGGATCGTACCCTCGATCGTTACCACACCCTGCTTACCTGCCACTCTAACCACCGCACTACGAACACTATTGGGATTGTAGAGTTTTAGAATTGGTATAACATTATCAAAATATAAAATAAATTCACGAACAAAACTGTTTCATGATAAAAATACAATTTACATTCTGGTTGATCCTGAAGATGGTGAAAACTGTCAAATGGCTGGGAGTTGACTTCGATGAACGACTTGGAGTCACTTCACATGTCAAAAGAGTCGCGGAAAATAGTAAAAAGGTTTTCGCTGTGCTGAAAAGAGTTGCTAAAGAGAACTGGGGCCTCAAGCAACGAACACTATC
This sequence comes from Tipula unca, assembly GCA_951394425.1. Classification (NCBI taxonomy): domain Eukaryota; kingdom Metazoa; phylum Arthropoda; class Insecta; order Diptera; family Tipulidae; genus Tipula; species Tipula unca. The sequence goes on along the minus strand of OX596383.1, from coordinate 20,177,229 downwards.
CGTAATATATGAAGTCCTTGTGGTATCTTCATTAACATATGCGTGCGCGGCATGGGCAGACCGAATGAACTGCCACCATCGGCGTACACTATAGTTAGTGCCCAAAGAAGTATCTTGCTCGGAATTACCAAGGCTTACAGAACGGTGTCAACTGACGCCGTTCCTGTCTTGGCCGGCATGATACCTATTGATATAGTACTATTAAATGAGAGAATTGCCAACTACAAAATTAGGAAAAGACAAAATGTGAGCTACGGAAACGTGATAATAGAAGGCGATCAAATTCGGCCGAACCTCGTGGGCTTGCTCAAGACGAAAACGAGAAAAGCGTCAATAGCAATATGGCAGGACAGATGGTCCACTCAGTGGATGGCAGAATAACATATAGTTATCTGCCAAACATTGTGGCGAGATTAGAGACAAAGATTCCTCTATGGTGCACCCAAATGTTAACAGGACATGGTAGAATGGCCTCCTATATGCACCGACTGAATCTAGCGGACTCAAGCACCTGTGAATGTGGACAGGGCGAGGATACAATAGAACACATCCTCTATAACTGTGATCTAGCTCAAGAAGCTAGAGAACAACTAATAAACGACACAAGAGTTGAGTGGCCAGCAAGTAAACTAACTCTAATGCTGCCAATCAACCTCAACTCTTTCAAGAACTTCTGTATATATACATATATATATATATATATATATATATATATATATATATATATATATATATATATATATATATATATATATATATATATATATATATATATATATATATATATATATATGTATATATATATATATTAATATATATATATATATATATATATATATATATATATATATATATATATATATATATATGTATATATATATATATATATATATATATATATATATATATATATATATATATATATATATATATACATATATATATATATATATATATATATATATATATATATATATATGTATATATACAGTCTTCATCGGTGTTCAACGTACGGTAAATATGATCAGATTCCCCCTGAATAAAATCAAGACCACTATGCCATTGTTTGTCATACTTTCGATTGTTTTTTAAAAACTGGATAAAATCGAATTGTATGTCCAAAAATTAGGACAAATATTTTACAAAAATTTGTGGAATGTCTCATTTTTGTAGGAGACTAATACTACTTTTTTTTATTACTATTTGTTGTAGTAATATTAAGGGTTTTTACAGTCAAACTTTGTTATTTTATGAATTATTAAATACAGAGTTTTATACATTACACATTAAAAAAACACGGGGGACACGCGAGTTGGACCATCTCCATATATTTTTTAATTTTAATATTTCGTGGTTTTTTCTGCAAAATAGGATAAAATAAGGAAAAACTTGATAAAATCGAGATAATATTAAGGTAAAGTGCCATTTCTCTACATAATTTAGCCATTTTACCGACAAAATATGGTAACTAAGCTATTATTGGAATATTTTGATAATGTTATATTCAGAATGAACCAATTCAGATAAAATAAGGAAAAACTTGATAAAATCGAGGTAATATTAAGGTAAAGTGCCACGTCTCTACATAATTTAGCCATTTTACTGACAAAATATGGTAACCAAGCTATTATTTAAGAGATTTGCCATTTTTTCTCATTATTTCTCATTATTCTCATAATTTCGGATCTTTTTCTGCAAAATAGGATAAAATAAGGAAAAACTTGATAAAATCGCGATAATATTAAGGTAAAGTCCCATTTCTCTACATAATTTAGCCATTTTACCGACAAAATATGGTAACCAAGCTATTATTTAAGAAATTTGCCATTTTTTCTCATAATTTCGGGTCTTTTTCTGCAAAATAGGATAAAATAAGGAAAAACTTGATAAAATCCAGGTAATATTAAGGTAAAGTGCCATTTCTCTACATAATTTAGCCATTTTACCGACAAAATATGGTAACCAAGCTATTATTTAAGAAATTTGCCATTTTTTCTCATAATTTCGTGTTTTTTTCAAAAAATTTGTAACAAAAATTGGTTAGGTTAATGTCTCATTTTTGTAGGAGACAAATACTACTTTCGGTATTTCTATAGTTATAATTAAGTTATATGGATTATATTAAGTTAATTTACCTTACATTACACATTAAATTCACCCAACCGTGAATTTTGTTCAACACCGGGAATCGAACCCGAGACCCTCGATTAACATAGCAAGAACTCTACTTACTGTGCTAACGTGGGCGGTTGATAAAGTTTCCTACATAATTTAGGCATTTTACCCACAAAATATGATAACCAAGCTATTATTGGTATATTTTGTTAATGTTATACCAATTTTAAAACTCAAAATTCTCAATAGAGTTGGTAGTGCGGTGGTTATAGTGGAAGGTAAGGAATGCATGGTGTGGTAACGATTAACGGTTCGACCCACGATGGTTCCTATTTTTATTATCTTAATCAAAAGTTTTGTACTTTTGTTATACAAATGATAATAATTTATGTTTGTTAAACTTCAGGTTATTCGATAGTGTGGTGGTTATAGTCGTAGCTTCAAAGCATGGTGTTTTGGTAATGATTGATGGTTCAATCCTCCGTTCGTTCTTTACTCTATTTACATTCGTTCGCTTTACTATTTCACTTCTTCACTTTATCAATCGAACTTGTTCTCTGATGGCGTTCATGTTCTCAAATAAACCAAAACCTCTTTGCGTAAGTGTTTCTCCTTTCAAATAAACCAAAACACCTCTTTTGCGTGTAAGTGTTTCTCCTTTGTTTCTATCCGCTTTTCTTATTTTTAATTTTGATTTTAATTTTAATAACTTATTGTAATTCACTCATTGTAACTTAATGTTCATATGACGAATCTTCGATATTTGGTATATGAGATTAAGGTCTTATTGTATTGTATTTGATGTTGTTAGCGGACTGTGTTTAATTTTTAATATGTTTTAATTTTTTTTTTATATACAGTACTATGTCCATTATGCCACATTATGCGACTTATGAAGTAACATTTATATAACTATGTCTATATAACATTTATATAATTATGTCTATTATGCCACATTATGCTTTTAACTAACCATATAATTAATACAAACATTTTGTAAAATCTGTTATTACTTCGAATATAAAGTAATGATTGAATTCTACAGATTAAGTATTATTAACTTTTCACTTATCATATATAATGATGACACAACCATTAAGTTAGACTCATTATAAGGAGTTTAAAATTTTCTAATAATTATATTATAAATAACATATTAATATCGTAATAATCATATGACGAATCTTCGATAGGAGGATGAGTCTAAAGGGATCGCAGTATGACGGCTGCTCTACCAATGTATATAATAACAATGTCGTTTGCAATTGATTCTGGGCTCAAAAATTGTTAATACCAATAATTTAATTGAACATAATCGATAACATCTATAAGCATGATAATAACTAATAGATATCTTTGATTAAACAATTTCAATGGCATCAATTTAACCATATAGTATCGAATTGTAAGTAAACCTACATTTCTAATTAATAGTTTAAGCCTAACAATGTAATTAATGCCCCATTTCTATTGTTGCAGACTAGCATGGATACGACCTTAGAGGCGTTCAGGCATAATCCAACGGACGTTGCATCATACCACTGTTCTCTCGAACAAGTATTGAACCATGGGTCCGTGTATATATATATATATATATATATATATATATATATATATATATATATATATATATATATATATATATATATATATATATATATATATATATATATATATATATATATATTATATATATATATATATATATATATATATATATATATATATATATATATATATATATATATATATATATATATATCGGGTGTTTGTTTTAAACTGAGACGATCAAATATCCCGAAAAATAGCACTCTACGGAAAAAATTTCCATAATCAAAATTCATTAAAACCGATCAAATTCGGCCGAACCTCGTGGGCTTGCTCAAGACGAAAACGAGAAAAGCGTCAATAGCAATATGGCAGGACAGATGGTCCACTCAGTGGATGGCAGAATAACATATAGTTATCTGCCAAACATTGTGGCGAGATTAGAGACAAAGATTCCTCTATGGTGCATCCAAATGTTAACAGGACATGGTAGAATGGCCTCCTATATGCACCGACTGAATCTAGCGGACTCAAGCACCTGTGAATGTGGACAGGGCGAGGATACAATAGAACACATCCTCTATAACTGTGATCTAGCTCAAGAAGCTAGAGAACAACTAATAAACGACACAAGAGTTGAGTGGCCAGCAAGTAAACTAACTCTAATGCTGCCAATCAACCTCAACTCTTTCAAGAACTTCTGTATATATACATATATATATATATATATATATATATATATATATATATATATATATATATATATATATATATATATATATATATATATATATATATATATATATATATATATATATATATATATATATATATATATATATATATATATATATATATATATATATATATGTATATATATATATATATTAATATATATATATATATATATATATATATATATATATATATATATATATATATATATATATATATATATATATATATATATATATGTATATATACAGTCTTCATCGGTGTTCAACGTACGGTAAATATGATCAGATTCCCCCTGAATAAAATCAAGACCACTATGCCATTGTTTGTCATACTTTCGATTGTTTTTTAAAAACTGGATAAAATCGAATTGTATGTCCAAAAATTAGGACAAATATTTTACAAAAATTTGTGGAATGTCTCATTTTTGTAGGAGACTAATACTACTTTTTTTTATTACTATTTGTTGTAGTAATATTAAGGGTTTTTACAGTCAAACTTTGTTATTTTATGAATTATTAAATACAGAGTTTTATACATTACACATTAAAAAAACACGGGGGACACGCGGGTTGGACCATCTCCATATATTTTTTAATTTTAATATTTCGTGGTTTTTTCTGCAAAATAGGATAAAATAAGGAAAAACTTGATAAAATCGAGATAATATTAAGGTAAAGTGCCATTTCTCTACATAATTTAGCCATTTTACCGACAAAATATGGTAACTAAGCTATTATTGGAATATTTTGATAATGTTATATTCAGAATGAACCAATTCAGATAAAATAAGGAAAAACTTGATAAAATCGAGGTAATATTAAGGTAAAGTGCCACTTTTCTACATAATTTAGCCATTTTACTGACAAAATATGGTAACCAAGCTATTATTTAAGAGATTTGCCATTTTTTCTCATTATTTCTCATTATTCTCATAATTTCGGACCTTTTTCTGCAAAATAGGATAAAATAAGGAAAAACTTGATAAAATCGCGGTAATATTAAGGTAAAGTCCCATTTCTCTACATAATTTAGCCATTTTACCGACAAAATATGGTAACCAAGCTATTATTTAAGAAATTTGCCATTTTTTCTCATAATTTCGTGTTTTTTTCAAAAAATTTGTAACAAAAATTGGTTAGGTTAATGTCTCATTTTTGTAGGAGACAAATACTACTTTCGGTATTTCTATAGTTATAATTAAGTTATATGGATTATTAAGTTAATTTACCTTACATTACACATTAAATTCACCCAACCGTGAATTTTGGTCAACACCGGGAATCGAACCCGAGACCCTCGATTAACATAGCAAGAACTCTACTTACTGTGCTAACGTGGGCGGTTGATAAAGTTTCCTACATAATTTAGGCATTTTACCCACAAAATATGATAACCAAGCTATTATTGGTATATTTTGTTAATGTTATACCAATTCTAAAACTCTAAATTCTCAATAGAGTTGGTAGTGCGGTGGTTATAGTGGAAGGTAAGGAATGCATGGTGTGGTAATGATTAACGGTTCGACCCACGATGGTTCCTATTTTTATTATCTTAATCAAAAGTTTTGTACTTTTGTTATACAAATGATAATAATTTATGTTTGTTAAACTTCAGGTTATTCGATAGTGTGGTGGTTATAGTCGTAGCTTCAAAGCATGGTGTTTTGGTAATGATTGATGGTTCAATCCTCCGTTCGTTCTTTACTCTATTTACATTCGTTCGCTTTACTATTTCACTTCTTCACTTTATCAATCGAACTTGTTCTCTGATGGCGTTCATGTTCTCAAATAAACCAAAACCTCTTTGCGTAAGTGTCTCCTTTCAAATAAACCAAAACACCTCTTTTGCGTGTAAGTGTTTCTCCTTTGTTTCTATCCGCTTTTCTTATTTTTAATTTTGATTTTAATTTTAATAACTTATTGTAATTCACTCATTGTAACTTAATGTTCATATGACGAATCTTCGATATTTGGTATATGAGATTAAGGTCTTATTGTATTGTATTTGATGTTGTTAGCGGACTGTGTTTAATTTTTAATGTTTTAATATTTTTTTTATATACAGTACTATGTCCATTATGCCACATTATGCGACTTATGAAGTAACATTTATATAACTATGTCTATATAACATTTATATAATTATGTCTATTATGCCACATTATGCTTTTAACTAACCATATAATTAATACAAACATTTTGTAAAATCTGTTATTACTTCGAATATAAAGTAATGATTGAATTCTACAGATTAAGTATTATTAACTTTTCACTTATCATATATAATGATGACACAACCATTAAGTTAGACTCATTATAAGGAGTTTAAAATTTTCTAATAATTATATTATAAATAACATATTAATATCGTAATAATCATATGACGAATCTTCGATAGGAGGATGAGTCTAAAGGGATCGCAGTATGACGGCTGCTCTACCCTGTACAGCGCCTCCACCGATAACAATGTCGTTTGCAATTGATTCTGGGCTCAAAAATTGTTAATACCAATAATTTAATTGAACATAATCGATAACATCTATAAGCATGATAATAACTAATAGATATCTTTGATTAAACAATTTCAATGGCATCAATTTAACCATATAGTATCGAATTGTAAGTAAACCTACATTTCTAATTAATAGTTTAAGCCTAACAATGTAATTAATGCCCCATTTCTATTGTTGCAGACTAGCATGGATACGACCTTAGAGGCGTTCAGGCATAATCCAACGGACGTTGCATCATACCACTGTTCTCTCGAACAAGTATTGAACCATGGGTCCGTATATATATATATATATATATATATATATATATATATATATATATATATATATATATATATATATATATATTATATATATATATATATATATATATATATATATATATATATATATATATATATATATATATATATATATATATATCGGGTGTTTGTTTTAAACTGAGACGATCAAATATCCCGAAAAATAGCACTCTACGGAAAAAATTTCCATAATCAAAATTCATTAAAACCGATCAAATTCGGCCGAACCTCGTGGGCTTGCTCAAGACGAAAACGAGAAAAGCGTCAATAGCAATATGGCAGGACAGATGGTCCACCAGATGGTATATATATATATATATATATATATATATATATATATATATATATATATATATATATATATATATATATATATATATATATATATATATATATATATATATATATATATATATATATATATATATATATATATATATATATATATATATATATATATATATATATATATATATATATATATATATATATCGGGTGTTTGTTTTAAACTGAGACGATCAAATATCCCGAAAAATAGCACTCTACGGAAAAAATTTCCATAATCAAAATTCATTAAAACCCTTAGATGGATCATAATTTGCAATGACCCTCCGACAATCATAAACAGGGACCACAGTTCCATCCAGTCGTGCTTTGCCGCAGTCGGTTTCGGTTTTGATCATTTCGTGGTTGCTCATTTGTCGACATTGGAAAATGCTTCAAAATGATATCGGCTTCCTCCACTTTACCTTCAATAGCAATCTTTTTGATAAATTTCCGGGATGCGACTCACTTGTAAATTTCGTTATGGCATCCTCCAGTTCCCGAAACATGATTGTTGCATTATACTATATTTGTATTACTTGTATTATTTACCATGAGGTTACTTTCTCACTCCAGTTCGTCTTTTTGTTTAAGAAACGTATCCTATATTGTTTAGCTCGAGTTCCTTGATATGAAGCGCTTCATAGTGCAGTGATAATCATAATCAAAAGCACATTTTGACCGTGCAAAGGTAGCATAATCATTAGTTTTTTAATTGAAAGCTTGTATGAATGGTTGGACGAAATATTGACTGTCTTTATTGAATTTGTAATAGAATTTAACTTTTTTGTTAAAAGGCAAAAATTATTTTAAAGGACGAGAAGACCCCGTAGAGCTTTATAGTTTTATTATATAATTTATAAAGAATAATTTAAGTTTTATTGGAAAAACTATTTTGTTGGGGTGACAATAAAATTTATTTAACTTTTATTATTTTATAACATTGATTTATGGCTAATTGATCCAGTTTTATTGATTAAAAAATTAAGTTACCTTGGGGATAACAGCGTAATTTTTTTAAAGAGTTCATATCGACAAAAAAGATTGCGACCTCGATGTTGGATTAAGAGTAATTTTAGGTGTAGAAGTTTAAAATATTGGGTCTGTTCGACCCTTAAATTCTTACATGATCTGAGTTCAAACCGGCGTAAGCCAGGTTGGTTTCTATCCTTAAAAAATTAAAATATTTTAGTACGAAAGGACCAAATATTTAATATATTAATATTTTTATTTATGAATATAAATAATTGGGTTATTTTGGCAGATTAGTGCAATAAATTTAGAATTTATTTATGTAAATTATTTACAAATAATACTTGATATGACAAGAATTATTATTGAGCTTAGTAAGTGTTATTTTATTATTAATTTGTGTGATAGTAGGAGTAGCTTTTTTAACTTTATTAGAACGAAAAGTTTTAGGGTATATTCAAATTCGTAAAGGGCCCAATAAGGTTGGGCTATTAGGGATTCCCCAGCCATTTTGTGATGCAATTAAATTATTTACAAAAGAACAGACTTACCCGTTAATATCTAATTATTTGCCTTATTATTTTAGCCCTGTATTTTCTTTATTTTTGGCATTATTGATTTGATTATGTATCCCTTATTATACAAATTTATTTATATTTAATTTGGGGGTATTATTTTTTTTATGTTGTACAAGATTGGGGGTTTATACTGTAATAATTGCGGGGTGGTCTTCTAATTCTAATTATGCTTTATTGGGGGGGTTGCGAGCAGTTGCTCAAACTATTTCTTATGAGGTTAGAATGGCTTTAATTTTATTGTGTTTTGTTTTTTTGATTGGGGATTATAATTTAATAAATTTTATAATTTATCAAAATATTTGATTTATTTGAATTATATTTCCTTTATCTCTAGTGTGGGGGGCCTCTATATTAGCAGAAACTAATCGTACTCCTTTTGATTTTGCTGAGGGAGAGTCTGAATTAGTCTCTGGGTTTAATGTAGAGTACAGAAGAGGAGGATTTGCTTTAATTTTTTTGGCCGAATATGCTAGAATTTTATTTATGAGTATATTATTTGTTGTGATTTTTTTAGGGTGTGATATTTATTCTTTTATGTTTTATATTAAATTAATGCTGATTTCGTTTTTATTTATTTGAGTTCGAGGGACTTTGCCTCGATTTCGGTATGATAAGTTAATATATTTAGCTTGAAAGAGTTTTTTACCTTTTTCATTGAATTATTTAATATTTTTTGTGGGTTTAAAGATTTTGATATTAATTTTATTTTAAATCATAGATATTAGTAAAGTTAATAGAAAAGTTATGTTTCTATCTTATGTTTTCAAAACATACGCTTATTTCAAGCTCATTAACTAATTAATTAGTTTATCTCATCATATTATAATTAAAGGGTTAAAAATGTAATAAGAAAAATAAAGTACTGTTAAAATTTGACCTACTAAAACGTAAGGAGTTTCAACAGGTCGAGCCCCGATTCATGTTAATAAAATTACAATAATTAGCATTAATCAAAAAAGAATTTGATTAATAGGGTAAAATTGAAGTCCTCGGAATTTACCAGTATGGGTAAATGGGAGAATAAATAAAATAGCAATAGATGCAATTAAGGCAATTACTCCTCCTAACTTATTGGGGATTGATCGTAGAATAGCATATGCAAATAAAAAATATCATTCAGGTTGAATATGTACTGGGGTTACTAGAGGGTTGGCGGGGATAAAATTATCTGGGTCTCCTAATATGTAAGGTCTTATAAGAGTAAGAAGAATGAGAGCAGTCAGTATAATTATAAATCCAAAGATATCCTTGAAAGAAAAGTAGGGATGAAAGGGGATTTTATCAATATTTCTGTTAATTCCTAATGGGTTATTAGACCCGGTTTGATGCAGAAATAATAGATGAATTATAGTTATTGCGGCTACAATAAAAGGGAGTACAAAGTGAAGGGTAAAAAATCGGGTTAAAGTGGCGTTATCAATAGCAAATCCTCCTCAAATTCATTGAACGAGATCTGTTCCTAAGTAAGGAATTGCTGATAATAAATTAGTAATAACTGTAGCTCCTCAAAAGGACATTTGTCCTCAGGGTAATACGTATCCTATAAAAGCAGTTGCTATGACAGCAAATAAAATAAGAACTCCGATAGATCAAGTTATGTGGTATAGGTAGGAGCTATAATAAATTCCTCGTCCAATATGTAAGTAAATGCAAATAAAAAAGAATGAGGCCCCATTTGCGTGTAAGGTTCGTAATAATCAGCCATAGTTTACATCTCGGCAAATATGGGCGACACTATCAAAGGCTAAATCAATGTGGGCAGTGTAATGTATTGCTAAAAATAGGCCAGTTAAAATTTGAATAATTAAACATAGTCCCAGTAATGACCCAAAATTTCATCAAGCAGAAATATTTGAAGGAGCGGGTAAATCTACGAGGGCATTGTTGGCAATTTTAAGTAAGGGGTGTGAAAGTCGTATAGGTTTATTCATTAGTTGATTTGTCGCAAGGGCCCATAAAAATTATTTGTAATTTTTATAATAATAATAAGAGTTAAAAATAAATAATTAATTAATAAGAGGGTTAATATATTTGTTGGGAAATTGTATAATTTGTTGAGGTTTAAGTTATTTTCTTTAATAAAATTTATTTCATTTATAATTGGTGTTATTTCTGCATTTATAGTGAATGAATTTAAATAAGAAGAGTCGTTAAGTAGAAAGATTATGAATAATAAGGTTCTTATGGCGGAGACAGTTAATAAAAAATTTTTTGTTGAAAAGTTAAATATTTCATTTGAAGCTAAGGATGTTATATAAATAAATAATACAAGTATTCCCCCAATAAAAATTAGAAATAAAACATAAGAGAATCAAAAAGTTTTTATAAATGACCCTGTGATAAGGCAAATGATAAAAGTTTGAATTAATAAAGTAAATCCTATTGATAAGGGGTGTTTTATTTGAGTAAATAGGAATCTAATAATTAGTCTACAAATAATGAGTATAAATTGTATAATTTCAAGAAATAGTTTAATAAAAATATTAATTTTGGAGATTAATGATAAAGAAATTCTTTTTTCTTGATGTTTTAAAAGAAATATTCTTATTTTTGATTTACAAGACCAATGTTTTGTTAAACTATTAAAACTAATGTTAATATTTATTTATTGAGGATTTCCGGGGGTTTTATTTTTATCAGGGGCTATAGTATTTGTTTTTAATTGTAAACATTTATTGATTATGTTATTAAGATTAGAATTTATGGTTTTGAGTTTATTTATACTTATAGTAATTTATTTAAGTTTATATAATTATGAAATATTTTTTAGTATATTATATTTAACTTTTTGTGTGTGTGAGGGGGCTTTGGGGCTTTCAATTTTAGTGTCTATAATTCGTACTCATGGTAATGATTATTTTAATTCTTTTAATGTTTTACAATGTTAAAAATTTTATTTATATTAGTATTTATGATTCCTTTATGTTTTTTAAAAAATTTATATTGAATGGTACAAAATTTATTATTTTTGGTTGGGTTTATTTTTATTATGCTAAATTCTTATAATAATAATTGAGGAAGTATTAGTTATTTTTTAGGGTGTGATGTTTTATCTTATGGATTAATTTTGTTAAGGATTTGAATTTGTGGGCTAATATTAATAGCGAGAGAAAGAGTTTATCGCAATAAAAATTATTGAAATTTTTTTTTATTTGTGGTTATAGTTTTATTGGTTTTTCTTTATTTAACGTTTTCTACTATAAATTTATTTTTATTTTATTTATTTTTTGAAAGAAGATTAATTCCTACTTTATTTTTGATTATGGGTTGGGGGTATCAGCCAGAACGGTTACAAGCAGGGGTTTATTTATTATTTTATACTCTTTTTGCCTCATTGCCGCTATTAGTGGGAATTTTTTATGTTTATAATGAAGTTATGCACTTAGAATTAATAATATTATCTATGGATATATATAGTGGTCTTTTATATTTATCTTTAATTTTTGCTTTTTTAGTTAAAATGCCCATATTTTTGGTTCATTTATGATTGCCTAAAGCTCATGTTGAAGCCCCAGTTTCAGGGTCTATAATTTTAGCTGGAGTGATATTAAAATTAGGGGGGTATGGTGTTTTACGAGTTATACCCTTGATTCAAAGAGTAAATAATTTATTTAGTTGATATTGAGTAAGTATCAGTTTAGTTGGGGGGGTATTAGTGAGTTTTATTTGTTTACGTCAAACAGATTTAAAGGCATTAATTGCATACTCATCAGTTGCTCATATAAGAATTGTGGTAAGTGGGGCATTAACTATGACTAGATGGGGGATGTCTGGAGCGTATACATTAATAATTGCTCATGGGTTATGTTCCTCTGGACTGTTTTGTTTAGCTAATATTAGCTATGAACGGATAGGAAGACGAAGTTTGTTTATTAATAAGGGGATGTTAAATTTTATGCCAAGTATGGCTTTATGATGATTTTTGTTAAGTTCTTGTAATATGGCAGCTCCTCCTTCATTAAATTTGTTGGGAGAGATTAGATTATTAAATAGTATTGTAAGATGATCTTGAGTAAGAATGTTTATATTGGCTTTGTTATCTTTTTTTAGTGCTGCTTATACTTTATATTTATATTCTTATAGTCAACATGGAAAGTTACACTCTGGGAGTTATTCTTTTATAGGGGGGTTAAATCGTGAGTATTTGTTGTTATTGTTGCAGTGATTTCCTTTAAATTTATTAATTATAAAAAGAGATGTTTGTATATTATGGCTGTATTTAAATAGTTTAATAAAAATATTGATTTGTGGTGTCAATGATATGAATTAATTCATTTTAGATCGTGTATAATATCTCAATTTGTTTTATTAGTTTTGTGTGTTTAATATTAATTAGACTAATTACTTTTATTTTGGGGGTAAATTTTTTAGTGGCTGATTTAGTAGTTTTTATTGAATGAGAAGTTTTGTCATTAAATAGTGCGTCAATTGTTATAACTTTATTATTTGATTGAATTAGACTGATATTTATATCTTTTGTTTTATTTATTTCTTCTATAGTTATTTATTACAGAAAAGAGTACATACAGGAAGATTTTAATATTAATCGATTTATTTTATTAGTTTTAATGTTTGTTTTATCTATGATGTTATTAATTATTAGTCCTAATTTAGTAAGTATTTTATTAGGTTGAGATGGGCTAGGATTAGTGTCTTATTGTTTAGTTATTTATTTTCAAAATGTTAAATCATTTAATGCGGGGATATTAACAGCTTTGTCTAATCGTATTGGAGATGTTGCTTTACTGTTAGCAATTGCTTGAATAATAAATTATGGTTCTTGAAATTATGTTTTTTATTTAGAAATAATAAAAATGGATTTTGAAATAATATTAATTGGTGGGCTAGTTGTTTTAGCCGCAATAACTAAAAGAGCTCAAATTCCTTTTTCTTCTTGGTTGCCTGCGGCAATGGCTGCCCCAACGCCAGTATCTGCATTAGTTCATTCTTCGACTTTAGTGACTGCGGGAGTTTATTTATTAATTCGATTTAATATTTTACTAGAGGGCACTTATTTAGGTCAATTTTTATTATTAGTTTCTGGGCTTACAATATTTATGGCGGGGCTAGGGGCTAATTTTGAATTTGATTTAAAAAAGATTATTGCTTTATCGACTTTGAGTCAATTAGGGTTAATAATAAGAATTTTATCCATGGGGATGTATAAATTGGCATTTTTTCATTTATTAACTCATGCATTATTTAAGGCATTGCTGTTTATATGTGCGGGGGCTATTATTCATAATATAAAAAATAGACAGGATAGGAGGGTTAGTGAGTCAAATGCCTCTAACCGCAGCTTGTTTAAATTTGGCCAATTTAGCTTTATGCGGGATGCCTTTTTTGGCAGGGTTTTATTCTAAGGATTTGATTTTAGAAGTTGTTATATTATCTAATATTAATATATTTAGATTTTTTTTGTATTTTTTTTCTACTGGATTAACTGTTTGTTATTCTTTTCGTCTTGTTTATTATTCTTTGACTGGAGAATTTAATAGAAGATCTTTACATCCTATAAATGATGAGGGTAAGGTTATGCTTCGGGGAATAGTAGGGCTATTAATTATAGCAATTATTGGAGGAAGTATATTAAGTTGATTAATGTTTCCTACGCCGGATATAATTTGTTTGCCGGTTTATTTAAAAATATTAACTTTAGTTGTTTGTATTGTAGGAGCTTTTAGTGGTTATTTAATTTCTAGTATCTCATTAAAATTTTATAATAAATCTTTAAGTTATTATAAAATAAGTTATTTTAGTGGGAGAATGTGAAATATGCCAGTTTTATCTACTTTAGGTATTATTTATTATCCTCTATTAATTGGTAATAAGACTTATAGAATTATGGATCAGGGGTGAAGTGAACAATTGGGGGCTCAAAATATATACCGAATGTTCATACAGGGGGCTTTAATTAGTCAAATATTACAAAATAATAATTTAAAAATTTATTTATTAAGATTTGTATTGTGATTTATTATATTATTAATTTTAAATGTATATTATTTAAATAGCTTATAATTAGAGCATAACATTGAAGCTGTTAGGGGGATTGTTAAATCTTTAAATAAATTTATATTTATATAATAATATATAGTAATTTATAAAAAAAAAAATTTATTTTTACAGTGAAAATGTAAGGTTTTAATTTAAACTATATAAATAGAAATATAAATGGAGTTTAACCATTAAAGAAAAAAGTTAGCAGCTTTTACTTAGGCCCTATATTTCTTTAATTGGAATTAAAATTCAATTTTATCATTAACAGTGATATACCTCTTTTTTGGTTTCAATTAAAGAATAAGGATGATATTCATCTAAGATTAGGTCGAAACTAATTGCAATTTATCGCTTCATATTCAAGACAGATTGAGAATCAATACTTTTTGAATGCAAATCAAATGTTATATTTAACTACAGTCCTATGAGGATCAGTTTAAAGCTCCTTGGTTTCATTCATGGTATAGCCCAATTAGTAAAATTAAAATAAAAATAATTGATGTGGTTGATCATATTACTAAATTTGAATAATTGATTACTAAGATTATTGGAAGGATTAGTGCAATTTCTACATCAAAGATTAAAAAAATAATTGTAATTAAAAAAAATCGTAGTGAAAATGGGAGTCGAGAAGAGGACTTAGGGTCAAATCCGCATTCGAAGGGAGAGCATTTTTCTCGATCTATAAAGGCTTTTTTTGATAGTAGAGAGGCTAATAGTATTACTACTATTGCAATTAATATAATTACGATACTTAAAATTAATGTTGAATAGATTATTTACACTAAATTATTTAGTCCTTGTGATTGGAAGTCACATATACTTATATACTATATAAATAATTATCTACCTCATCAGTAAATAGAAATATATAAGAATAATCATACAACATCGACAAAGTGTCAGTATCAGGCAGCGGCTTCAAATCCAAAATGATGGTGGCTAGAAAAGTGATAATTTAAGTGGCGGATTAAACAAATAAGTAAAAAGGTAGTTCCAATTAATACATGAAGACCATGAAACCCTGTTGCCACAAAAAATGTTGACCCATAAACAGCGTCTGCAATAGTAAAAGGAGCTTCAATATATTCGTATGCTTGTAAGATAGTAAAATAAATTCCTAAGATAACAGTAAATAATAAGCCTTGTGTTGATTGTGAGTGATTTCTACTTATGAGGCTATGGTGAGCTCATGTGACAGTTACTCCAGAGGCTAATAAAATTGCTGTATTTAAGAGAGGAATTTGAAAAAGATTAAATGGGACAATTCCTATTGGGGGTCATATGGAACCTAATTCAATGGCTGGGGATAAACTTCTGTGAAAAAAGGCTCAAAAAAATGAAATAAAAAAAAATACTTCTGAAATAATGAATAAAATTATTCCTCATCGTAGGCCAATTGTTACTGAATAGGTGTGTAGCCCCTGAAAGGTTCCTTCTCGAGAAATATCCCGCCATCATTGATACATCGTTAATGTAGTAATTAATAGTCCAAGGGTTAGAAGGCTTATGTCATATTGATGGAATCATTTAACTAAGCCGGATACTGTTGTAAAAGCCCCAATTGCTCCTGTTAAAGGTCATGGGCTATAATCAACTAAATGGAAAGTATGGTTTGACTCGACCAATGAATGTGTAGACATTATTAATTTACTTCTCTAGAATAAAGAGTTCTTAATACAGCAAAAACATAAGATTGAATAATTGACACTGCTGATTCAAGAACTAATAAAGCGATTTGAGCCCCAATTAGGATAATTACTAAATAGCTTGGAAGGGAATTTCCGGTATTTCCTAATAAAGTTAAAAGCAGGTGTCCTGCAATTATATTGGCAGCTAGTCGGACAGCTAAAGTCCCAGGACGAATGATATTTCTGATTG
Source organism: Tipula unca (assembly GCA_951394425.1). Lineage (NCBI taxonomy): Eukaryota > Metazoa > Arthropoda > Insecta > Diptera > Tipulidae > Tipula > Tipula unca. The sequence goes on along the minus strand of OX596383.1, from coordinate 20,160,259 downwards.
TTTCAATACAGACTATAAATGGCATTAATACTGCAGGAGTTCCTTGAGGGACCAAGTGAGCGAATATGTGTTGAGTGTGATTAATTCATCCGTAAAGTATAAAAGATAGCCATAAAGGAAGGGCTAAACTAAGGGTGAATACTAAGTGGCTTGAGCTTGTGAATACATATGGGAATAAACCAATAAAGTTATTAAATAGAATTAGAGAAAATAGTGAAATAAAAATAAAAGATCTCCCATTGTGGCCTCTTGTTCCTAGTAGGGTTTTAAATTCTTTATGTAAAGTTAATAGAATATTATTTCAAATGATATGGTATCGAGAAGGAATAAATCAATATATAGAAGGGATTATTAATAGTCCCAAAAATGTTCTTATTCAATTTAATGATAAATTAAAAATATTAGTAGAAGGATCAAAAACAGAGAATAGGTTTGTTATCATTTTCAATTTAATGAAGAATTGGGGGTCGTTCCTGTTTGAGAAAATTTAGGAGTGGGTGGTAAAAATGAAAAATAATTTAAGGTATTAAAAATAATTAATGTAATGGAAAAAATAATAAAGAGTAATAATCAACTGATTGGGGCTATTTGTGGAATTAAAAAATATCAATAAATTGATAATTTTAGCTTGACAAACTAATGTTATGGATTAACTAATTTTTTCATTAGAAGTAATTGCTAATTTACTATTAAATGGTTTAAGAGACCAGTACTTGCTTTCAGTCATCTAATGAAGAATTAAAGGTTGTAATTCAATTAATGAAGTAATTTATTGGGACTCTCTCAATGACAATGGGCATAAATCTATGATTAGCCCCACAAATTTCAGAACATTGGCCATAAAATAGTCCGGGGCGATTAATTAAAAAGCTTGTTTGATTTAATCGTCCTGGTGTGGCATCAATTTTTACTCCAAGGGCTGGTATGGCTCATGAATGGAGAACGTCGGCAGCAGAGACTAACACTCGAATTTGGGTATTTATAGGGAGAACAATTCGATTATCCACATCTAATAGTCGAAATTCATCTAATTTTAAGTCTGTTGTAGGAATTATGTATATATGAATCAAATTCTAAGTTATTGAAGTCTGAGTATTCATAACTTCAATATCATTGATGCCCAATAGTTTTTAAGGTAATAGGAGGGCTATAGATTTCATCTATTAAGTATAAGAGACGAAGAGAAGGTATAGCAATAAATACTAAAATAATGGCGGGTAAAATTGTTCAAACAATTTCAATTAATTGTCCAGATAATAAGTATCGATTAGTGAATTTATTAAATCTTAATGTAATTATGATGTATCCTACTAAAATGGTGATTATTGTTAAAATTATTAATGTGTGATCGTGGAAGAATGTAAGTTGTTCTATAACAGGAGAAGCACTATCTTGTAGTCCTAAATTTGATCAAGTTGCCATTAGTGAAATTCTAATGAAAGAAATACTTTATATATGGGGCTTAAATCCATTGCACTAATCTGCCACATTAGATTAATTAGTTAATAAAGGTAATTCTGAGTAGCTATGTTCTGCTGGGGGGAGATTTTGGTATCATTCAATAGAAGAATTTAGATGAATTGGATAAACTACTAGTCGTTTAACTACTATACTTTCTCAAATAATAAATAAAAATATTAGAATTCCAATTAAAGAAATTGTTGATCCAATAGTAGAAACAATATTTCATGAAGTGTAGGCGTCAGGATAGTCTGAATATCGTCGAGGTATTCCAGCTAATCCTAGGAAATGTTGAGGGAAAAATGTTAAATTTACTCCTAAAAATATAATAGCAAATTGTATTTTTAATCATTGTGAATTTATTGTTAATCCTGTTAATAGGGGGTATCAATGGATAAACCCGGCTATAATGGCAAATACTGCTCCTATTGATAAAACATAATGAAAATGGGCTACTACATAATAAGTGTCATGTAAAATGATATCAATAGAAGAGTTTGCTAATACAACTCCTGTTAGTCCCCCAATAGTAAATAAAAATACAAACCCTAAAGATCACAAAAGTGATGGTGAGTATGTTAATTGAGCTCCATGTAATGTTGCGAGTCAACTGAAAATTTTAATTCCAGTTGGGACGGCAATAATTATTGTGGCTGAAGTAAAGTAAGCCCGAGTGTCAACGTCTATTCCAACTGTAAATATATGATGGGCTCATACAATAAACCCTAATAATCCAATTGCTAATATGGCGTAGATTATTCCTAAGGCCCCAAATGTTTCCTTTTTGCCACTTTCTTGGCTGATTACGTGTGAGATTATTCCAAATCCTGGTAAAATTAAAATATATACTTCAGGGTGTCCAAAAAATCAGAATAGATGTTGGTAGAGGATTGGGTCTCCTCCTCCCGCAGGGTCAAAGAAAGAAGTATTTAAATTTCGATCAGTTAATAGTATAGTAATAGCTAATGCTAAAACGGGCAAAGAAAGTAAAAGAAGAATGGCTGTAATAACAACTGATCAGACAAATAAAGGCATTCGATCTAATGTAATTCATCTTGATCGTATATTGATTACTGTTGTAATAAAATTTACAGCCCCCAAAATAGAAGAAATTCCGGCTAAATGAAGAGAAAAAATAGCTAAATCAACAGAAGCTCCTGTATGGGCAATGCCTGCAGATAGGGGAGGGTAAACGGTTCATCCTGTTCCCGCCCCATTTTCTACTATACTACTTGCTAAGAGAAGGGTAAGAGAAGGGGGTAATATTCAAAAACTCATATTATTTATTCGGGGGAATGCCATATCAGGGGCCCCAAGCATTAAAGGAACCAATCAATTACCAAATCCTCCAATTATAATAGGTATAACTATAAAAAAAATTATAATAAAAGCATGAGCTGTTACAATAACATTATAAATTTGGTCATCTCCGATTAATGCCCCCGGATGACCAAGTTCTGCTCGAATTAAAATTCTTAAAGAAGTCCCTACTATTCCAGCCCAAGCCCCTAGAATAAAATATAAAGTACCAATATCTTTATGATTAGTGGAAAATAGCCATTGTCGCGATTAAATGGCTGAAATTTAGGCGATAGATTGTAAATCTATTAATGAAGGGTTCCTTCTTTAATCAATGGCCTTATAGTCAAAAATGATATTAGACTGCAATTCTAAAGGAGTAATTAATTACTAAGGCTTAAAAGAATTAGACTCATATTTATAACTTTGAAGGCTATTAGTTTATTTAACTTAAAGCCTTAGGCTAAAAAATAAGAAAAATTAACTAATAAAATTCCTGTTATTGAGATAAAAGATAGTCCTAAGGTTAAGGATAGGTTTAGTGGGTTTAATTGAATTTTATTAAATCAATTAATTTCTCAATAATTAATTAAAAATGAAGCATAACAGATTCGAATATAATAATAAAGTGTGATTAATGTTAAACAGACTATTAAAATTATTAATAGAATATTGTTATTTATAGTTATAAATTGAATTACTAATCATTTTGGGGCGAATCCTAGGAATGGGGGCAGGCCTCCTAAGGATAACAAAAGAGTAAATATTAAAAATTTGATTAGTGGGTTATTATTTATTATAAAAAAGGTTTGATTAATATGGGATACTTTTAGGGTATTAAATAGTATTAAGATAGCTAAAGAAAGAAAAGTATAAATATAAAAGTAAAATTCTCATAAATTTTCGTTTGATATTATTGCAGCGAGTATTCATCCTAAATGATTAATTGATGAAAAGGCTATAATTTTTCGTAAACTAGTTTGATTTAATCCTCCTAGTGATCCAATAAGGATAGATAAAAAGATAATTAATGAGAATAGATTAGGGATAATAAAATAGGAAATTAATATTATTGGTGCGATTTTTTGTCAAGTCATTAAAATAAAATTATTGGTTCAGCTTAGTCCTTCTATTACTCCGGGGAATCAAAAGTGGAAGGGGGCGGCGCCTATTTTAAGTAATAAACAAGAGTTAATTATTATCGGGTATATTGAGCTTAGTTCTCTATAGTATCAATTTATATTAATTGAAAATATTATTAAAATTACAGAAAATAATAAAATAGTAGAGGCTAAAGCTTGAGTTAAGAAATACTTTAAAGATGCTTCAGAGGTTATAAGATTATTGTAATTTATTATCATCAGGGGGATAAATGATAATAAATTAATTTCTTATCCTATTCAGGCTCTTAGCCATGAATTTGAGGAAATTGTAATTAATGTTCCTCTAATTAAAGTAAGCAAAAATAATAATTTCGATGAATTTTTAAAAATTAAAAAGAAAAGGATTAAAACCTTTATAAATAGGGTATGAACCTATTAGCTTGGTTAGCTTATCTTTTTTATATTTTGGTGTATGATGCACAAAAGTTTTTGATACTTTTAGAAATAGTTTAATTCTATTAAATATAATAAATATGAGGATAAATCATATAATTTACCCTATCAAGGTAACCCTTTTTTTCAGGCAATTCATTTGTTTTATATGAAAAAAAGTGGTGACGGAATGCTATAATAATAATAAGTTTTTTTAAATTAAATAATTGTTTTTAGTTAAAATAGGGTATTAATAAATAATTTAATATTTATATATATTTATATAAAATTTAATATTAATATTAAATTTTTAATATTTATATGTATTAATTTAATATGAATATATATAAATATAAATATTTTAATATATATAATTTATTTAGGTAGAATATTTATATAAATAGGCAATATTTTTAAATGGAAATATTAATATCTTATGGGATATACTATTTAACAAAATCGTATATATAATATTATTTTTAAATGTTTAACAATATCTATATATATATTAAATATTTATTAATCGTATAAATAACCGAAATTAGAATTAATTTATAATAAATTTTTATTATTTGCAATCATTTTTATAAATTCACTAAAAAAAAAGAAGAGATTATTAATTCTTTAATAGAAATAGTAAAGTATTAAACATTATATTAAATTATTTATAATAATATAAATTATATATATAAATAAATAATAATTAATAAATAATTTAATATTTATATATATTTATATAAATTACTAAATAAAATTATTTATAAATAAAAAAAAAAAAAATAATAATAATATTTAATATAATATAAATATATTAATAATAAAATGTTAATTCCATGATTTTTTAAAGTTCTTATTAAGTGGGGAAAAAACTGGAATTTAGCGCGGTACTTGGGGGAGTTATTTAATTGATTGGATATTAATGAAATTTATAATAAGGGTTATTAAAAAAAAGAATTATTATAAAAATTTAAAAATTCCATTATATTATTTTAGTTATGAAAATGTTTTATTTTAGCATGAAAATTTGTTTATAATTTATTTTACATGTAAATTTTAGTAAGAATTATAAATTATTTAAATAATAATTTATTTTGATTTTATTCGCAGTGATTAATATTAATTATTAAAGAAATTTAGAATTAGTAATATTATTTAATATTAGCAAAATTTGTGCCAGCTGCTGCGGTTAGACAAAAAATATAAATAAATTAATTTAGATTATAATTAAATTGTTTTATTGTATAAAAAAGTTAAATTTATTAGGTGAAATTTTAAATTTAATAAATTATATAAATAAGTTATTGAAATTATGAAATTTTAATAGTAAACTAGGATTAGATACCCTATTATTTAAAGTGTAAATAAAAAATCTGGAATAGTATTAGTTATGTTCTTGAAATTTAAAAAATTTGGCGGTATTTTAGTCTTTTCAGAGGAACCTGTTTTATAATTGATAATCCACGTTGGACCTTACTTAATTTTGTGTAGTATGTATACCGCCGTCGTCAGAATGTCTTAAAAAAGAAATAATTTTCTAAAATTTTTATTAAAAATTATGTCAGGTCAAGGTGCAGCTTATAATTAAGTAAAAATGGGTTACAATAAATTTATTTTTGGATAAAAAATTGAAATATTTTTTTGAAATTGGATTTGATAGTAAAATAAAAAAGAAAAGTTATTTGATTTTAGCTCTAAAATATGCACATATCGCCCGTCGCTCTCGTTATTAAGATGAGATAAGTCGTAACATAGTAGATGTACCGGAAGGTGTATCTAGAAAGACAATTTAAAGCTTAAGTAGTAAAGTTTTTCATTTACATTGAAAAGAAATTCGTGCAATTCGATTTAAATTGATAAATAAATTTTATTAATTTTTTTTATTAAATTATTGAATTAATAAAAATAATTTTAATAGAGTGGTTTTTGTATTTTTTAAAGATAAAATAATTTTAGTGATAGTTTATTAGTATTGTGAAAGAAAAATGAAATAAATTGAAAATGTATTAATTTATAAGAAAATTTTATTTGTTGTACCTTGTGTATCAGGGTTTATTAATTAAAAAATATTAATTAATATTTTTCTCGAATTTAAGAGAGCTAATTAATTATTTTAGTTATTGTGGCATAAATATTAATAATAGTTAATTAGAAATGAAACGTTATTCGTTCTTAAATATATCTAGTTTTTTAAGAAATAAATTTAATTTATATATATTTAATTGTAATAATTTAATTAATTAATTTATTATTTAATTATATAAATATTTTAAGGGATAAGCTTTAAAATAAAATTTTATAAAATTTTATAGTATAAAATAATAGTAGGTTTAGAAATATCCATTAATTGTAAGTATGTTATAATATATTTTTTTTGAATATTATTTATTTAATTTTTAAATTTTTATTAAAACATTAATTTTAATAATAAAAATTAAGAGATAATGATAAAATTAGTATATTTAAATTTATCCTCGCGGAACTTCCCGGAGCCAAATTGACCATGTGTTAGTTTCTAAAGGGCTCAGGTTGTGCAGGATGTGAGAACTTATCGGTCAGCAACCAAATACGTAGGCAGCGATCATCATTTGGTCGCTGCAAAGCTACGATGGAAGTTTTCGTACAAGTCTGGGAACACAGCGAAACGCATGGTACGTTTCGACTGTGAAGGTCTGATAAATGAAGATCAAAAGAAACGATATCAGGATCTTGTCAGCGACAACATTAATGAAGCTAATTACCAGTCTGACTGCGTGAACTCTGTCTGGGGGGTACTGAAAACTTCGGTTGTCAGTGCTGCTCAACAGACTTTAGGTATAGTGAAAGTCAGACCCAAGAATGATTGGTTTGATGACGAGTGTCGTCTTGCAGTTGAGCAACAAAATATAGCCCATAATGAAGTGCAACAACGTCTCACAATCGCGAGGAAAAACAAGGCTGCTCTTGCAAGAAGGGCAGCTAAGCGGATTTGTAGACGGAAGAAGCGAGAATGGTGGAAGGCCGAGGTTCTGAAAGTACAACAACTCAGTAATGAGCGCAGTTCGCGTAATTTCTTTAAAGGAATTACTGGACTGAACCATACTTTCAGGCCTACGTCAACCGCCATTCGGGACCGGGATGGAAACCTCTGTGTCAACATCGACGCAGTACTTGACGCATGGAGTGGACACTTTACTGACCTGCTTGATGTCCATCATGCGTCACAGACTGTTGTTGAGCCACCTCTAATACAGACTGCGGAGATTTGCACTGAGGAGCCATCCCATGAGGAATTCACTAAAGCCATGCAGAGATTGAAACGAAACCGTGCACCTGGAGTGGACTGCATTAATTCGGAGCTCTTGATATTCGGAGGGGATACTTTGTGGAACTGTCTTTTCGACCTTATTCGATTAGTATGGCGAACCGAAGTTATGCCTGACGAATGGAAAGTGGCCGCGATATGCCCCATCTTCAAGAAGGGAGACCGCTTGAAGTGTGAGAATTATCGCGGTATAGCTCTCCTTTGCACAGCTTACAAGTTACTGTCATACATTGTATTGGATAGAATCACTCCTCTAGCGGAGGGCTTGGTTGGTGACTATCAAGGAGGATTTCGTCCGAATCGATCAGTCACCGATCAGGTCTTTTCGCTGCGGATGATTCTATCTAAATATTATGAGACATCCATCCCCGTACATCAGGTGTTCCTGGATTTCCGGCAGGCCTATGACTCGATCAATCGAGAGAGTTTATGGTCTGCCCTGGAATACCTAGGAATGCCAACAAAACTGGTACGACTATGTAGGATGACAGTGACGCAGTCTCAATGCTGTGTTAAAGTTGAGAACAGGCTATCGACAAGTTTTGTAGTTAACTCGGGTGTTCGGCAGGGAGATGCTCTGTCCCCGATACTCTTTAATCTCATGTTGGAGTACATCTTTCGTAAAACTGAAACACCGCAGCGTAACATCTTATATAGCCAGTCCAATCAGGTGCTTGCATATGCAGATGACATATGCGTGATTGGACTGAATAGCAACGGAGTGAAAGAAATACTTGATCCGCTTGTAGAGTTTTCAGCTTCAGTTGGACTTCAGATCAATGAGTCCAAAACGAAATACCTGATCTCTGGTTTTAGGGACAGTGGTACACCAGATTTTAGTAGTGGCCACCACACGTTTGAGGGAGTGAGGAGGTTCAAATATTTGGGTTCTCTTATCACTCACGATAATAGTGTGGGTGAGGATATTAAAGTGCGGCTGGCAGCTGGCAGTCGTTCTTTGTATCCTCTAAGGCCACTGCTAAAATCTAAACACTTATCAAGTACCGTGAAGCTGAAGCTTTACAAAGCGTTGATCAGGCCCGTTGTTATGTTTGGATGTGAAAGTTGGGCGCTGACGGATGAATACGAGAGATGGCTCCTAACATTTGAGAGAAGAGTCATGCGTGTGATCTACGGCCCAAAACGCGAAATAGATGGTACCTACCGAGCTCTGTACAATATCGAGATCAGAGATCTGATGAAGATCCCCGATATTGTACATGAAATAAGATCTCAGCGAGTACGCTGGCTCGGTCACGTTCTGCGTGCTGATCCGGAACGAATTGTGCAGCGATCTCTGAAAGGAGAGCCACCATATGGTAGGCGCAGAGGTCGTTGCCGGCGACGATGGCTCCACGATGTAGAGAACGACTTGGCCTCTTCAGAGTGTCTTAGACAGTATGAAGACCATGCTCAGGATCGAAACCGTTGGAGCCAGGTTGTTGACTCAGTAAGGGGCCAGTAATGGCCTTTAATACTGTTTATTATTATTTATTATTATTTAAATTTATAAATAAATAAAAATGAAAGGTTTTTTAAAGGAACTCGGCAAATTAAATATTCGCCTGTTTATCAAAAACATGTCTTTTTGGTTTTATTTAAAGTCTAACCTGCCCACTGAAATTATTTAAAGGGCTGCATAATCAAAATTCATTAAAACCCTTAGATGGATCATAATTTGCAATGACCCTCCGACAATCATAAACAGGGACCACAGTTCCATCCAGTCGTGCTTTGCCGCAGACGGTTTCGGTTTTGATCATTTCGTGGTTGCTCATTTGTCGACATTGGAAAATGCTTCAAAATGATATCGGCTTCCTCCACTTTACCTTCAATAGCAATCTTTTTGATAAATTTCCGGGATGCGACTCACTTGTAAATTTCGTTATGGCATCCTCCAGTTCCCGAATCATGATTGTTGCATTATACTATATTTGTATTACTTGTATTATTTACCATGAGGTTACTTTCTCACTCCAGTTCGTCTTTTTGTTTAAGAAACGTATCCTATATTGTTTAGCTCGAGTTCCTTGATATGAAGCGCTTCATAGTGCAGTGATAATCATAATCAAAAGCACATTTTCGTAAAGTACCATAAAAAAACCTTGAAAAAAGCATTTTAAATTCACTATACACTTACACTGAGAGATATCCCGATTGAGCCACCATGATAAAAAGATTATCTTATGGAACAGTTCAAATTAATTTAAACAATAATTTATTTTATTTTACCACATATATAATTGTTTCGTAAATGGAATAAGACAACTATTTATATGTTATTCGGTTTGAAGCTACCAAATTAAAATATTTGTTCAAAATCTAACTTCATATTGGTTTTCATCGAACTACGAGTTTCATATCAATTATAAAAAATATTTTAAAATCAAAACATAAAATTCTGAACGGAAGAAAATATTGATTTTCGAATTTAGTACAAGAACGATAACGTAGAAAGTAGAGACATCTTTTAAAAAGTTTATCTAACTATCAGATACCCTAAAAGCATAATCGCGATAAAATCAGATAATCCATCTGTCGAATAAATGATGATACCCAATTGATTGGCCATTTTGTATCTTTTTTTGATTTTTTTTTAAATTTAGTTAAGCATCAACCACGCGTCGAGATTATATTGTGTTGTGTACTATATGTAGTGTGTATCAGGAAATTTTTTTATTTTATTATGAAAATTAAATTAGAAATATTTTGTATACAAATATATATCATGAATTAGTGTTTCGGTTTATTATTTATTTAAAAAATTAGTTGCTGCGTATTTTTATAATTAAAAAAAAAAAGAAATAAATATTTTTTTTTAATGGCTTCAATTGTGTTTCTGTGTGTAAAACTGTAAAGTGGTGATTAAACATATTGTGGTGATTAAATTTAATACAAAACGAAATAATTTTTTTTTCTATTTTGTTTTTAACGTGAATTATTAACAACTAAGTTATCTAAACAAATATATTTATTTTATTTATTTAAACTATGAAATTGATGTGAGAACTGTATAAATCAATTATTTTATATTTTATTGTTGTTGTGTATCATTATGTGGTGAATAAAATTAGTGTGTGTATATAATGTATATATAGAAAGGGACTTTCATACTCAACACAACAATACAAAACAATCAAAATGGTTCTAAAAACTTAAAATATTTTGTAAAATTATTTTATTTAAAATATCAATTTAATTAAGTTTTTTAATTGTAAATTAATTATATAAAGTATTCAGTATATATTTTCATACAAATGTTTATAAAAATTTGGAATTTACATGTTTTTTCCGGTAAGAAAATGTTCCTCCATTTTTTTAATTTTATTTAATTTTTTTTGGTGTATGTGTGTGTGTAACTAAAGACGAAAACAATCGAAATTCCTGAGAGACAAAAATTCCAAAGGAAGTATGCGATGTTTGTGTGTGTTTAGTGTAGGACAATGATTGCTTTTGGTTTTTTTTGTGTACCTGATTTACGGTAAAACCACGGCCGATTTTATTGCACATGGCGCGCGGGAAATAGAAATGGTCGCATTTTTGCCACTATATTTGAATATATTTTGGTTGGTATTTGGAAGAGTTGGTATTTATAATTTTTTTGGTAATGTACCTATTTAAATGGAAAGCTGGTTTCAGTGCTATTGTGCATGTGTGTTTATAAATTTTCTGTATTAAATGTGACACAATCAGTGTCTGGTAACGTTATGAGCTCGTTCCACCACGTATCATGAACTGATAGGTGGTATTACCATATAATATTTAGGGGTGGGTGATTAAAAGGAGTGTAATAAATGCGCATGCGATATAATTAATTGTGCTGATTTTATTTGTTTTGATCATCATAGAAAGTTTATCTCGCCCGACCACCCTCTAATTTTGTAATTATTCGTCTAACAACATATATTTGGCTGCAAAAAACCGATCGATTGGCTAGACTTGTATACTAAATATTATTATGTATTTTCCAGGTTTGAATACAACCAATATCCAATTATACGCTAAAACACATTAAGCAACAAACACAGAAAACTGACACCACAAAAATGACAAATTTGGCGCTACTACATCATTACAATTGGGGTAGACGTCGGAAACGATGGTATCGCCATAGTTATGGTGGTTCATCATTACGACTAAATTATAGTATATTAGAAATTACAGTTATTTTTAATATAATTTTATTATTATGTTTAAAACCGTTGAATGCAATAGGTAAGTGTTTTGGATCTCATCATACACCACTTTAGTTTATATTATAATGCCTGATTTCTATATTGGAAGTGGCGAAAATAGTGCTTGATACTAAATTTTATAAAGCAGCTATGTATTAAATTATAGAAAATATTAACAGCGAAATGATTTTTTAGTAATGTCGCGAATCAAGCAAAAAAATCATGTTTGAACTGTTCCGTAGCGTACGTCCAAAATTTAAACTTACTATTATCCTTTAATCTGAGTCCATTTGAGATAAATTTGGAATTCTCCATGGTTTATATTGTATATGTACATACTAGGAATCTAGGATAGCGATTTGGAAATCAGCAAGGAGTAAAATTCTAAGGCTAATTATGTCTGAAAGTTTTAAAACTCGGGTTCAAATTTACGAACATATTTATTATAGTTAAGATTTCAAAATTGATTTTTCACGAAACCCCGAAATACAACTGAAATTTATAAAAAAAATGCGTGAACTACACTGGACCTGGGACGTTTGATATGAGTCATTTGATCTAAGTAATTTGATAAAAATTATAATATGAGTATATATTTGATAAAATATTCTGCAGAAATGCTTAATGGGAAATTATATTATTTGGTCTAAATTTCGGATCAATATTTGTAAGTTTATCTTCCTATTTCAGCAGTCAAATTCATAGTCTTGAAATCGAAATCTCGAATTTTAAAATATAAAATTTCAAAATATCGAACTGTAAATCTCGATTCTGGTTCTCAAATGTCGAATATGACAAAGTTATTTTAATTAATCCCAGCGGTTTCGATCCTGAGCTTCAAGTCCAGTTTACGAGACCGAATCCAAATCCTAGGAATTTAATTTCGATCTTCTAATCAAATTAACTAAAATTACGAAAAACAAACGCCTCCTTTTCTCTTCTTAAGTTGAAATATTTTTAACTTCATAGTACGAATTTTGAATCCAGTTTCGTGAACCAGACTTCATACTGTCTTAGATAATCTGAGAAGCCAAGTCGTTCTCAACATCGTGAAGCCATCGTTCTCTGCAACGACCTTTGCTCCAACCATATGATGGTTCTACTTCAAGAGATCGATACACAGTTCGCTCCGGATCCACTGCAGAACGTGACCGAGCCAGCGTATTAGCTGAGATCCTACTTCATGGGCAATATCGGGGATCTTCATAAGATCAATGATTTCGATATTGTACAGAGCTCGGTATGTACTATCTTCGTGTTTTGGGTCGTTCTCAAATGTAAGGAGCTATTTCTCGTACTCGTCCGTTAGCGTCCAAGTTTCACATTCAGGACATGAGATTAAAGAGTATCGGAGACAGACCAGTTGCTTGCCGAACACCCGAGTTATCTGCAGAAATCCTCGATAGCCTGTTCACAACTTTAACACAGCATTGAGACTGTGTCACTGTCATTCTATACAATCGTACCAATTTTGTTGGCGTCCTAGGTATTACAGGGCAGACTTTAAACTCAGTCGATTGATTGAGTCATAGGCCTGCCTGAAAACCAGAAACGCACAAAATTTTTATAAAAACATTAAATATAAATTACATACGCTTGACGAACTCACAAAACTATGTTAAGGGATATATAATATCATATTTGACAATTCGATAATTTTATTGAATCATAATATGTAGTAATATTTGAGTCGAAACGGATTTTTCGTTTTACCGAATTATTCGATAAGTTTTATAATAGACCTCCAGGTAAATAAATAGTTTATTTAATAAGAAATAACACGTTTCAATTCTAATGCTTAAATTATTTCATTTTATATTTTATGCACAATTACAAATAAATCACTGTCGTGAATTTAAAATCACATCTAACATTAATTAGTTTTTTATGAAAATCGTGGTTGTAGTTAGCTAGCTATTGTAACTGTACTACAGTTTAAAGCTAGCATTAACTGTATTACAGTTTAAGCAACATTTTAAAATGGTTTAGCTAAGAACGATCGCCCACACTATTAAATTAAGAAGGTTTATTGAACTAAACTAGTTTATAAGAACTGGTGTAAATAGCTTTATTTCTATAGTGTGCGCGAGCGTTCTTAGCTAAACCATTTTAAAAATTTACTTTTACAGTTTAAGCTAGCTTGAGCTCAGTATGTTAAACCACAAAATATCATTCTTAATTGTGTGCAATAAATAGATAGAATCAATTTTCAATGAGCTGGTTTTGACTAAACTGGTTTATAAGCCCTAGTGTGTCAACACCTTTAGATTGGATATTTTAAAAACATTGATAATTTTTTTGTTGATATATTATGTTATCCGATATTTCAGTCGGCGAGATTATACGACCAAATCTAGATCGCTTGCAAATATTTTCATAAAATATATTTGAATTAAGTTTGATTCGGATTTCGTTTGTATGTTGATTTTATCTGAGAACTGAACCCTTTAATTAGTAAAAAGCAATAAAGAGAAAAAGAAGCTTCGCGGCATAGAGGTAAGATGTACCTAGCTACCTATATGATATTTGAAGAGCTAAATTTTTTTTTTCCAATTAATCCATAATCGGATCAATATTTCTATTAAAGTTATTTAAACTACTACATATTTATATAAATCAATTTTCTCCAGAATTTTGGAAATTTTTATTTATTTAATTTAATTTATCCAGATTCTAATCAAAATGAATAGTCTAATTCTAATGTTTATGTCTCTTCTTTTAAGCCAATTTCTTTTGAGTCTTTTGTCCTCTTATGAGCAACTCAAATCCTATTATAGAAATTCAAGTTTAATGTCCTTGTGAATGATCAAAACAAATTTGAATATAATACAAATTTCACTCACTGTCGTCTTTCTAAAAATTATTCTAAAGTCTTATCTTTCTAAAAAAAAGTTAGATTAAAGTTTAATTTCTTTTAAATTTTCCTAAATTATTTTATTTTTCCTAAATAATTTCCCTTTTTCCTAAATAAATAAATACCAATTCAAATATGATTAAAAATCAAATGAAATACAAATGAAGTTTAAGAGAGTTTTAAAAGAATTTTGAGTATATCGGATTTGATATAATTTTTTTTTTTATTAAATGCAGGAAATTTGTATGCATTGTCATTTGACATTGTTGTTAACTCTGGCATAAATCTTATGAATAGAAATCAGGCATTAACATCAATCAACTTAGTCTAATAGTATATTTATTATTTTAGCGCCCAAATATGAGACAGCATATGCATGCGAAGGTAAAACATTAGCGATAGAATGTGAAAATGGTAATTTAATTAATTTAATCCGTGCAAATTATGGTCGTTTCTCAATCACTATTTGTAACGATCATGGTAACACCGATTGGAGCGTAAATTGTATGTCACCAAAAAGTTTACGCGTTCTACATTCAAAATGTGCCCATAAACAAAATTGTAGTGTATTAGCGAGTACGAATATGTTTGGCGATCCCTGCCCTGGTACGCATAAATATTTGGAGGCACATTATTTATGCTTATCGGAGGCTTCTCAGCAAACCACGACGACAAATACACCAACAACAAATCGTTTAAGTCCACCCTGGATATTAACTTCACAGCCAAGTATATGGAGTACGTCAACGGTGCGTTATCATACAACATCGCGAATTGTACATTTACAAACAGTTAACACACAGAATACAACAAAAACTGTGCCGTTAACCGTTACAACAAATGCGAAAGTTACAACGACAATGCTACCAAGTACATTGCCTCGAAATAAAAGCCCTGTCGTGCAGCAGCAATCAACACCAAAACCTAATGTTACATCCATATCACCATCTCTACCCGCATCATCATCGTCAGTAACTACAACTATTCGAATATCATCAACTACACAACCATCAACAGTATATCAATCACCGGCACCGTCGATTGCTACTCCAAATGTATTCGACGACATATCTACACAAACCTCGGTGGTCAGTACGAACACATTTCAAAAAGAAAATTACTTTTGTCAATCGCGTATGGCTCGAAACCTATTTTGGAATATAACACGTGTCGGTGAAATAAATGTTCAACCATGTCCCGGTGGTGCTACAGGCCTTGCTAAATGGCGTTGCGTATTCGATAAAATCACAGATTCTAGTGCTAGTAGTAATACGCATAGTGATACATCGTCTACTGAGGAAAATTTTATAAAAATGAAACCAGTATGGCAATCCCAGACGCCAGATTTAACACTATGCCGTAGTCTTTGGTTGAACAGTTTAGAAATTCGTGTAAATCAACGTGATTCTTCACTAATCTCGATAGCAAATGATTTATCACAAGTGACTAGTAGTAAAACGTTATATGGTGGTGATATGTTGGTCACAACAAAAATCATACAAACAATGTCGGAAAAAATGACGTATGATATTGAAACGTTTCCTGATCAACGACAACGTGAGGCAATTGTATACGAATTATTATTGGGCGTTGTTAAAACGGGTAGTAATCTATTGGATCAGTCGCAGCATTTATCGTGGTTGGATTTAAGTTTTGAGGACCAGATGCGGGTCGCGACATCTCTATTAACGGGTCTTGAAGATAATGCATTTTTATTGGCCGACACTATAGTTCGGGAACGGAATGTCGTCCAAAAAGTAAAAAATATTTGTAAGTATAAAGCACGAGACGGTAAAATATAAATCGGTCGATTTTAATTATAATTTTTGTATTTTTATTTGTAGTATTATCAGTTCGGGTTTTAGAAACTCGCAATATTGTCGGAAATGAAATATTTCCCGATTCGAACGTAGAACAGTGGAATGTGAGTGACGATCGTATTGAATTACCGCGTGGTGCATTAATCGAAAATAGTGATGGTGGCCTCGTTCGGATCGTATTTGTAGCATTTGATCGGCTTGAATCGATTTTACGTCCGACAAATATAATATGGAGCGATAATACAATACAAAATAATAATAAATGTATGTTAAACTATTTAAAAAATGACTATATATTTTTAAACTATCCATCTTTGAATATTTATAGATTCCAAGAATAACTCACTAGAAATTTATAGTATTGATGGAACTCAATCGCCATATGTTAAAAAACGGATACTCAACAGTAAAGTAATATCGGCTAGCTTGGGCAAAGGAAGGCATATACAATTGTCACAACCAATTCGATTGGTTTTAAAACATTTAAAAACGGAAAATGTAACAAATCCGTCATGTGTATTCTGGAATTATATTGATCAGTAAGTACATTTCTGTAAATTTAGATTATTTCATTTATGTACATATGTACCTAATTTGTTGAATTTATATTGCAAGATTTAGATACGGTTCAAGGCTTGCGGTGTAAAGCGGGCGTTTGGTGTATTTACGAGGAATTTAATTTGTCACGCAGTTAAAATTCAGTTAAATTCGAATCATCCATTTTAATAAAAATCCTTTGGAATGCCTTTGAAATAAAATATAGCGGTCTATTTTGTACGATCCATGTTTGTAAAGATTTTACTTTTCGGATCAATGCGTTAACTATTGTAAATTTTAATATTTTTTTAAACAGGTTAAAGGCCATTACTGGCCCCTTACTGTGTCAACAATATGGCTCCATCGATTTTGATACTGAGCTTGGTCTTCTTATTGTCTTAGACAATCTGAAGAAGCCAATTCGTTCTCTACACCGTGGAGTAACCGTCCTCTGCAACACCTTTGCGCTTACTATGTGGTCCTTTCAGATATTGCTGCACAATTTGTACCGGTATCGCACGCAGATGAGCGCGAGCTAGCGTACTCGCTGAGATCTTTCTTCATGTCCAATATCGGGGGTCTTCAACAGATCTCTGATCAATGAACAGGTCTCGGTGTATACTATCACCCTCTCAAATGTAAGAAGGCGTTTGTCGTCCTGGTCCATCAGCGTCCAACATTCAAATCCATACATGACAACGGACCTGATCAACGCTCTGTTTCACGGCATTTGCTGGATGTTTAGATTTTAGCAGTAGCCTTAGAGTATGCATAGTGCGACTGTCTGCTGCCAGCTGTCCTCTAATATCTTCATCCACACTGGTATCGTGATTGATAAGACAGCCCAAATATTTGAATCTCCTCACTCCCGGATGAAATCCTCCTTGATAGTCATTAACCAAGCCGTTCTCTAGATGAGTTTATTCTATCCATTAAAATGTAGAACAGTAACTTGTATACTGTGAAAGGAGAGCTATACCGCAATAGTTCTCACATTTCAAACGGTCTTTCTTCTTGAAAATGGGGCATATCGCGTCCACTTTCCATACTTTCCATACTGCTACTATAAGGAAGTGAAAAATTGCAAAGTCTGTACATAATTCTCTCACCAATATCGGTCGCGGAAGTACGGACATCTTAAACAATTAAAAAAAATTTAAAAATAAAAATATTCGACAATGGTAATTTAAATTAATAAATGTGATGATCGTCTAGAAAATAATGCGCGATAAGCATCTAGAAATTAGAATTTTGAATAGGGATTTGAATATTAGTATGTCTAAAACTTTGTAATTAAATATTGGGATTCGATTTTGGATTATTTCTCCTTAAGAAAAATTCAATCTACAAAATTATTTAGAAATTTGATATATTGTTGAATCATCATATCATTACGATTAAAATTAATTTTGTTTTTCGGTTCTTAATTACAGTGCGTGGAGTATTTCTCCTTAAGAATGATACAATCTACAAAATTATTTAGAAATTTGATATATTTTTGAATCATCATATCATTACGATTAAAATTAATTTTGTTTTTCGGTTCTTAATTACAGTGCGTGGAGCGAGGATGGTTGTTATGTTGAACAAACAAACGACACACATACAATATGCACGTGCAATCATTTAACAAATTTTGCTATTTTAATGGACATCGTCGACGAAAAATTGAGCGAAACATATAAATTAATCGATGACAAAATATTAATTTTAATTTATATAAGTATAGCAATATGTATTATATTTATAATAATAGCAATATTAACATTGAAATTATTCAATGGAATATTTATTAAGGTAAGACATAATAATAGTAATAATAATAATAGTGATAACGATAGTAATAATCAATTAAGTAATAATAATTGTAATAATATAAATCCATCCACGATAATCCATCAAAATAATATTCATGAAAATTCAATTTCGTTAAATAATCATAATGCAATAGATCGTGATAGTCGAGATAGTAATAGTTATAATAGTATAAATATAAATAGTGGTAGTAGTAGCAGTGGTGGTAATAATAATAATAATACCTGTAATACATTATTACAACAGCAAGTCCCACCGCCGCTGCAACATCATCAACATTATCATCATAGTCATTGTTATCCAACAACATCGTATCATTTTCATCATTTCAATAATCATAATCATCATCGTAATAATAATATGAATAGTAATAATAGTAATCAATTGATCAATCGACGAAATGATCAAAATTTAAATGAAAATATTAATTTAAATGAATTTTCCATTTAAAAACAAAAAAATAAAATTAAAAAATTGTATTGAGCATCCAGATCTACCTCATCATTTATTAAAAATTTATTGATCAATTTTAAAAAGCAAAAGTATTAAATTGTATTTAAAATACACTACACGCATAATCAAATCGAGTGTAAAAAAACCCCGTCCTTTTATATATATAAGATTATGCTGATTATATATATAATGTAAAAAATTAATTTAAAATTAAGTAAATGATGGTAATATAAAAAATGTCAATGATGATGATGTAAGCAGAACCGCGATGTGTTTGTATATGTTTAGTGTGTGATATGTGTATACATATCGACGGTGTAAAGGAAAAATGTCGTAACCCTCAATTTTTCAAAAAAAAATTTTTTGCACTAAGTGATAGATTGGGACCATCTGCACGTCCCTGTAAAATGTCGTAAGCCACAAGTGACTGAAATATGTTTTAAATCAGTTTTAAAATTGTTGTAAGCCACAGAAGCTATTTTATCTGGAAAAGTAAACTGTTGCTTTTGTAAAATTTGGGTTTTGTGGGTTACGACATTTTTCCTTTACACCGTCGATATATCTATTTATATTTTTGATGCTATTTTAGGCTGTGTTTCTAAAAGACTATAAATACGGAAAATTAGATTTCAAATTTTAATTTATATAAATTATTTTATATTATATATTTCCGTACTTGAATTTTAGAAAAAAAATTAAATTTTTAAATTATTGATAAAAATATCGAAGAAATAATATTCTCATAAAATAAAAATAAACGGTCAGGTTGCTTAACAAAAAGATGCAGATTTAATAACAATCGCATGATTATGTGAATCGAATCAAGTTGGTTTCTCTTCGGTCGAGAAATATAAGTTTATAGCTTTGTCTTTATAACAAAATATTGTCTATATAAGATATAATATAATACCACATAGTAAGATTATACAGAGAAAGAAAATTCGTGCGTATCATATGTATATAAAATATTATGGATATAATTCCAGCCAATACGTTGTACATTTTTCCATATGATATAACAAAAAGAATTTTTGCCAATTATTATGTGGTGATCGCTTTTTAATTTTTATTATTCGATTAACTTTAAAAATTTTAATAGTTTTGCCCGATTAAGAAAAGCTGGAAAATTGGTTTTAGATCAACATAAAATTTGTTATGGAATCGCGTCTTTTGTTTTGTCCCATTAAACCTATTTTCAAAGTTGCATGGTATCTAGGTTCATATTTTACTTAATAACTTATAAATTATTTGACGTAGATCAATTATCGGTAGGGTGTTGTTTTGAGATTGGAATTTCCTTTTTAATTTGTTGTATCATTAAGTATGCAAGCCATTTTTTTTAAAAATATTTAAAATCGATACATGTTTTCGTCATGGTACTGTTCAAAACATGGTTTTGCCCAAAATGACGGCTGACGTTGGCATGTTTTACATCTAAATTAAGTTTCTTTCTTGGTTTAATCTTGTAACAAAATTTACACGTATAAAATACAGTACCGACATTTTTTCAATATGATCTGGAACAACTGCAGTTGATGTTGAAGGAATATTTGGTGGATTTGGATACAAAATCTACACCAAATTTTAAACCACTAAGCAACTGTAAAAACTTGATTAAATTGTTTCTGTAATCTATGAGCATATTTCTTGAAAAGGTAGTATGCGTTCCACATCGAGAGATCCACCAAATGGAAAATTACTTTCATGTACCGCAGCAGATGGTTTTACGTGATAAGGAATAGTATCCAGTCATCTAGGTTTATCTAGCTCGGTCTATCCCAAACTTACATTAATTATAAATAACAATTTCTTAAAGCTCCGGCTGAATCCTGGTTGTTATACATAGAATATCCCGCTTATGTTTCTATTTAGTAACGTAGATGTGTCCTTGTCTCCGCCATACTTATTCTCCTTTTGCCAATTTTTTGTTGACAACGTCCGATGAATTTCCCTTTCGGTTGCATGTAACCAATGCAATGTGTTTTATAATCCAAAAGTGTATTACACAAACCAACGCAGTTGTAAAAGTTGTCCATTACTATTCGGTGCCCTTTTTTTAGATATGGATCTATACGTCTTTCTACTAGGTGGTTTAATTTGAAGCTTTCAGTTAACTCAGTTCGCCCTAGGTATACTTTCACTTTAAACAAGTATTTTGCAGCTTTTCGCTTCATGGACTGCAGAAAACTTAATCGTCTTCTAAACAGAAGGAGTACTTCATCTAATGATAGCTGCTCCTCGAAACTATACACTTTTTGACAGCATACATGTATGCATGTACGTTTATATTACTCGACCAAATCCGTAAATTTTCAAAAAAATATATGCATACAAAGTATGATTAAAAATTTATAAAATTAAATAATTTTCGAAATCCAGTTTATCGTACATCTTCTTGAATACATCCAAGCTTTCAGTTAACTCAGTTCGCCCTAGGTATATTTTCACTTTAAACAAGTATTTTGCAGCTTTTCGCTTCATGGACTGCAGAAAACTTAATCGTCTTCTAAACAGAAGGAGTACTTCATCTAATGATAGCTGCTCCTCGAAACTATACACTTTTTGACAGCATACACGTATGCATGTACGTTTATATTACTCGACCAAATCCGTAAATTTTCAAAAAAATATATGCATACAAAGTCTGATTAAAAATTTATAAAATTAAATAACCCTTTCGCGTCCTGATATCACGAACGTGAGGGTTACAATGAACGGCAACAGAAAATTATTTTTTGTGATCATTGAAGGCCAAACCGTACGGATGTGATGTTAAATTTATGACTGCGCAGCGGTTACCATTTAAATTTTTATTTGTGTGATGTGAAGCCTAAGTCTCACAAATGTTACATTAGATTTTTTTATCACTCGAAGCAGAGAGAATACAATAATTCTTATAGAGAGATCATTCAGTATAAAAAATAAAAATAAATTTTGGGCGCTGCAAATTTAATATTGGGCGCCTCTACTAAGCATGTAGTAGAAATTTTTTTTTTTTTTTTTTTGTATTTTCATTCATTTGGTGTGTGTAAAGCAGAGAACGAGAGAATTTCATATCTCATTTATTTGTTTATGGTAGGGATAGCAGATTGTTTATTTCTTTTTTTGTATTCTGCTATAGCGATCACATTCAAAAATAAAAATCAATTCCGATCATTCTTGAGTAATATCGTATAATTTTTAGTGCCTCTTTAAAATTAGTTCCTTAAAACTAGTAAATAATGTATGTGGGTTCAGAGTTTGACTATGAAACTGAATGATGTGTGTTTAGACGAGTAGCAATGTATTAAGTTACAATGAACTTTTAAATATACAGTGAAATCTCGTTATAACGAACTAGTCGAGACCGGAAAAATTAGATCGGTATATACTGGAATTTCGTTGTAATGAAAATTGTTTTTATGATTTCAAATCACAGAAATGTACCTACTATGGTTTGAAATCACAAAAAAAATCAACTTTCATTATAACGAAATTTCAGTATAGCAAATTAATTTTCCCGGTCTTGACTAGTTTGTTATAACAAGATTTCACTGTATAATTAGGATATGAGCTTGGATACCCGAGGGAGTAAATAAAGTAAAATTCCTATAAAATAAAACTAAAACATTGCCAATTATTTTTACATATTTATGAAGATAAATAGAATATATTTAATTAATAAATATTGAATATATTTAACAATACAAAATTGGTTAAATAGTTAATTTTTTATTTTAAAATATAAATCCAAATTACGAATTCTATTTATTAGAAAATATTTAACAAAAAATACACTTCAATTTTGAATCAATTTTCACTCAATTTAATTTCTAACGTTAAATAAAAAAAAGCAATCTATATGACCAGACCATGACAAGTGCTTTTCTCTGCTTTTATTAATCCTAAGCCTCAACCAAATCCAGAGGCGACTTTATAGATGAATTAGCCACAACTATTGTTGTAATATTCTTAATCGAGAATTCCGGGAAAATGTGGTTGACTTTTTCATGCTATTAACCATCCATTGACAATGTTTCCTTATAAGCACCAAAATCATAAAATTTAAAAACTTTCTTCTATGGTTGAAACAATCATTGTTAACCGAATACCAGTCTGAATACTCTGCCGAATTGGTAGCTAAGTCCACACAACTTTCAACTATTAAGTTTTTAATGTTTTTTGCGGGACTATTTTTACTAAAAATCACACGAAAATGCTCAATCTGCAATTTACACATCAAAAAAAAATGTTCTTTGGGACTTTTTAGTGACTCAAATGACTGGTCGTTATAATAATTTTTATTAAATAAAAAGAATTCGTTTTTTAATTGCACTATGTCTTTGGATAACATTTCTTCAATGCACCTATCACAATTTAGTTTATTATTTACTTTAAAAATTACACTGAAAAAAATAAATTGATAAATCAACCGTAAAACTGATAGTTTTACTTTATAATATTCAGCCATAACGTATTAATATCAAATTAGATATGAAGTTCTTATTGTTTTCCTACACTTTTCATTTTTAAATGATTCCATATCAAATAGAAACTAATCATTTTAGTTTAATATGAAAACATATCAAACCCAGGTTTTAGTTTCGAAATTATTAATATCATTTTTGATAGTAAAACTTTATAATTGAAATTGAATACTATTAAAAAATTGAAATGGATATAATTAAATTGATAAGTCAAATTTTTAAATCCATAGTATAGCTTATAAATAAAACACGTGACATATTCATACTAAAAAACAAATTATATATTTATTTCAATTATATTTTTTAATTACAAAACGTTATAAATGATATTTTAAATTATTTTATTTCTAGTTACAGTTAATCCATTATTTAAATTGTAAATTCTAAAACACACATAATTTTAAAAAAAATTAAGCCACTCCCAACAACATATGATTGAAAGTGTTCTGAAAATTGTATTATTTCATATTGTTCAACGATAAAATATAATTTATTTAAACCTAAAATTATTTCTTTGATTTCAAAAATTTCTAAATTCAAGGAAGATTGAATTGTCAAAAAAAAAACCTTTTTTATACAGGGTACCTTTAAATGTTACCATATCAGTTGCATTTGCATTTTCAAAGACATTTTGAAAATCCATTAAATTTTTTACTAAATTTTTATATAAAATATTATTAAAATTAAAGCTATAACTTTGTTTAAATAAAATATCTTGTGGAAGACCATCGACATGCTCCATTAAAAAGTTAGCAAAATGCAGGGTAGCTTTTAAGCTTAATGTGTAAGAAATGTTTTTTCGTGATGTTATATTTCGTTCATATATTTTTACTTGTTTGTGTTTTGCTTCATATCTATATGTCCATAAATATTTTAATGGTCCGCTTTGTCTAATAATTGTAATATAATGATTTAAAAAATGAAATTTAGGTTTTAATTTTTTTCCAAACAATTCAATATACATTTTATTATGGGTTTCTATTAATTTCTGCAGTTGACTTAAAGTATTTTCATTAAAATCACTTATTAATGTAACATCGAAAATTTTTAATAGTACTATGAAAAATTTCCAAATGATGTCATTTTCTGGCACTAAATCTCCAATTATTAATGGGAAAAAATGTACAAAATTTTGCATTTCCCTCGCAGACATTTTCTTCAATTTGTTGTTTTTTAAATGACTCATTTCAATAGACAGAGATGTGTTTCCAATTTCAGTTTCCCCATAGTGAAACATTTGCTTCCGGTAGTTTAATGTATTTAAATCAAAAAACTTCGTTTTAGTAATATAATATAAAATTATTTCTACCAAATCATAATTACAAACACCTTCATAAAGATCATGTAATGTATCTGCGACAAAGTTTTTGGTAACGTGAAATGATGGTATCTCATTTAATAAACATGAACTTTTGATTCCAGTCAGTTTATAATCATTTAATTCAAAAGCTTGCTTATATGAATCTAAATTTCTAACATGACTTGTGAATTCCATACAATCTTCCGCCATTTGAGTCTTACTTCGAGTACAAAATCGACAGTAGAAAATTGAAGAAAAGGAAGTTGAAAATCCTAATATATCATTAAGCCCCAAATTATCACCTTGGACATTACCTAGCACAAAATAAACTTTTTGTTGACCTTGTGGTAATGAAATTGTTAGACCATTTACTTCTAAATTTATTAAAACATCAACTAATGGATGAAGAATAGACTCTGCTCCGTACAATTTTTTTTCAACTGACTTAAAATATGCTGCCACAAAAATATAATTTAGATTAGATAATAAATGTTGGGGAAGTCCAGGAAAAGAATAATAAACGCCACATATGGAATCTACATTTGCATGACTACCGAGTGGATTATTAATTTCGAAATCATCGAAATATAAAAAATATGGGATTATGGTCTTTCCGCAATGAAATGCTTGTTTTTCTTTAAATGATTTTCCGTTCACAAAATGTTCGAGGTTATCTTTTTTCGATAAATTATTTATATTTTCTAACGTAGTGTTAAAGACATCAGGCAATTCAAAAAATTTTTTAATTTGAAATTCGATAGGCATAATACAATTTCATTGCTTATAGTATATAATTTAGGGCTAACCCACAACTGTCTGTTCGATAAATGTTTAAAAAATTTATATTCTGAATTGATATTTTCAAATGGATTTGAACAAAAGTTTAAAAACTTTTCAAATTCTGACTGATCAGCTTCCGGAAGCAAATGTAGAAATTTAGTTCGAAAGACTTTTGTTAATTGTGATGTAATCGAAATTGAAATATTATTCTGAATATCTACCACATCTTTACGAGTAAAATTATTCTTTGTGTGTAAACTTAATGTAAAAGCTTCGCAGTTTTCACTTAAGAGTGATTTAAATGAATCATATTCTTCTGAGAGACTATTAAATAAAGAGTTTTGTAGGTTAGATGAACATTCTAATATGAGATTTGATGAAATACTTTGTGCATTTGTACATTGTTCTGCAGTAATTTGATTTAAATCATTGTTAATAGACCTAGAAGTTATATTATTGGTATCACAATTCTGATGATTATCGATATTAATAGATGAATGTTTTTTGACGTGTTTTTTAAAATTTGATAAGTTAGAAAATGTTGATTAC
Source organism: Tipula unca (assembly GCA_951394425.1). NCBI lineage: Eukaryota > Metazoa > Arthropoda > Insecta > Diptera > Tipulidae > Tipula > Tipula unca. Next base: position 20,133,914 of record OX596383.1, on the reverse strand, counting down.
ATTTATTAAATTTGCATTCATAATTACTTAATGATGAAAGTCCGTGAATATGGCGAAAATGTAAAATTAATTCAGGCATTGATTCTAAATTTAAATTGCATTTGAAACAAATATACATTTAGTATTTAGTTATGGATGAAAAAAATTCTGCTTTTGCAGGACTTTTTAAATCAGAATCTTTTGAAATATTATATAAGTGTTTTTGAATACAATGCCATACTAATGAAGATTCTTGTGGATAATGCAAATCGAACACATGGTACGATTTAAAACATATATCTAATGCACTTAAAAATGACGAAAATTTGAGCATTACCAAACTAATACATACATAAAAATTCGTTAACTTTTGTAATTCGAGTCCTTCAACTATAATAAATGGTTGACAAGACATTTTTTTTTTGATACATTCATTTAATTTTTCCTCTTAAACGTTGCAAATCGTTTACTGTTTTGACGTGCAATATCATGCTATCCATTGCCTCTCTAATAGTTGTTTTTTTAATAATTTTACCTTTGTTGTTTTTGATAATAGATCTAGCAGTTGGTTTTAAAACAGTGTTTAGTAATAAAGTTAATATACAAATTTTCGAATCTGAAATTGATAATATACGAATTTACGCTTTTGAACTATAAAGAAAAAAGTTTTAATTATTATATCCACATTTTTCGCAGTTGCTTCTCCACTTTCCGATGTATCATTCGACGACGAAAAAACAAAATAAGAAAACAATGTATAGTCCTATTCAGATCTTAAAAAAACTTTTTTTTAATTGTTCTGCGCAGCTTTCAGTGATGTAGAAAAAAAAATTATAAATATTTTGATGGGTCGCATTTATCTTAGGTAGTAAACTTAAATAAAATAATAAATAACCAATAAAAAGAATTATATTTCAGTTTTAATGCACAAAAAATTCAAAATGATTATGTATTTATGTTTTTACAATCATATTTCAAGTGAAAATTAATAGGTCAAAAAAAATTGCACGCCTTTTGGAAACAATGTCAACATTTAATTTTGGTACGGACTAAGGAAAATAAATGACTAAATGACATTCATATCGAACAAAACCACAACAACATAAAAAGCAAAATTAGTTTTCAATTTAATTCTTAATTTATCGGATTAAATATTAATTTCAAAAGTGTGCGTGATTATAAGTTAAATTATAAAAACATTTTGTGATTAAAAACGTTCCTTTTCCATTTAAATACAAATACAACATAAAAATGTAAACAATAAACATGAATTATTGTACTTAATACATCACTGTGTATCCGCCATATTCTTTCTGCGCGATAACTGTCAGAATTCCAGCGAAATTTGAAAACTACTATAGCTTGCTTTTTTTCATTATTTTCATTCATATTACAATTCGATTTTAGTTCTACTGTAATTTTAATTTGTATTACAAATTAATTATATTATATTTTATTTTTTAACTTATCCGAAACACACATTCGACGTTTTCACAAGTAAAAATGATGACAATGACAACAAAGTGAACATCGCACGAATTCTATGTAGGCATTAACACAACGTTTGTTGGAAGGAGCTGTTTGTCGCCAACACAATGACTGCGTTCATATGAACGTTTGTAAAATATGCTTATTGATTTGAAAAATATTTTATTGTTTTCATAATCAAATAACATATCAATTTTTCTTGTTATAAGACTTAAGTTAGGATAGATAGGGGGGGTCCGGACCCGCGGACCCCTCCCCCCCCCCCCCCCCTTGTGTGCGCGCCTGCCTCCTTTATATCTCACGTGGGCGAATAAATTTTCGACAGGATCCTGGTTGAGACGATTGGTCAAAATATAAGTAATTTCGGACGGCACATCCTTAAAAAAGTCGTTTGCTAACGACAAAACGCCCGTCAAAGTTTGAATTAACCCATCTAGGCAATAAAGCGATTTCGTGCCACAATATGAAGTGTTTGAAAAATATATCAGGGCATTCTTTAATGTTTGGGAGGCCGTGTTGCTTTCGGTCAAACCGCATTTACATGGATTGGAGTTAAACAGTGTTTTACTGTTTAAACAATCAAATAATTGGTCAACTACAGCAAAAAACTTTGATGTTGATAAAGCTAACTCGTTATTCTCAAATACGTTTAAGTCAATTGCTGTTTTAATTTCGGCGACAACACTTTTACTAAATATTTGAGTTGCATAACGTACTCTCATTTTTTCGAAAGTGTTGGGATAGAGATGCTTTGGCGAAAGCTTCGGACATAGTTTTGTGGTAGAATTTTTCTCCCAACAGTATAGTTGCTGGACAATGTTCCAACTAACAGTGCCGTCTGGACATAGATAGATGGTTCCATTTAATAAATTGTTCCTTAAAGATTTTATTAAGTGGCAGATGTCAAACAAGGCGTAAATTTTTTGTTCGCCATAAAAAAAATACGGAGTGTCCTTAGCGATGTTTAAACTTTTAAAACATTTGCGATTGTTACTACCTTGATCGCAAACAATAGCTGATACTTTTAAGCCAACGGTAGCGCAAATCTCTAGATTTTGATATATCATTTTTTTAAGCTCGGAACCGGAAATACTGGTTTTTGCTGCGTAGTAATTTAAAACAAATTTCCATTTCGAGAAAAGCCCTCTTACCATAAATACGCACACTGATTGGGCTAATGATGGAACTCGAGCGTAGCCATAATCTTGAAATCCCTGGATTTCATCGTGGGTTTCATTATAAGAAAGGTTTTGCCTTATTTTTATTTCATCAAAAATCAATGTTACGTATCTTTCCTGGGCATTTAAAATTTGAACAGACGTCCTTAACCCATTTACTAGACTTGGATTGGTTCCGGGTTTCAAGTTTTTTATAGGTCTCCATCTTAGAATCGAGGACTTGGACGGCAAATTAAATTTTAGATTGTTTCTCATGAAGAAAAACGTAGCTGGCGATTTGTAGAACAAAGCTTGTGTCACTTGTTTCTGTAGTGGTGTGTAAGTCACTTTTTTATTAGGAGCTACCATCATTTCAACAAATGATTTTGCTTTAAGGTCAATGTCTGTTCGTTCGCTCATAAGATCAGAAAAAGATTTTGTCTTATTGGTTGATAAAATTCGAGCTTTTCTCTGGTAAATAAAAACTTTATAGTTTAGCGTCTTAATTTTTAATGTTTTATATTTTAACAATTTTCTCAATTTTTTTAAAGAAGGTAAATTAGTTGTTGGAATTGCTGCTTTTAAAAGACGATTTTTACCGATATAAATTGGATCAAAGTGGCGGCTACAGATTAGTTTTTTGCCAAGATTATCAATTATTATTGAAGTTGGCTGAATTTTGCAAGCGGTCAACCATTCTTTAGCTTGCGTCAAATTTTTGGGTAACCTAAAAAATTTTAAATCGGAATTTCTCCGAGACGATTGGCAGTTTGACACTATACAAAAAACACCCGATTTTATTTTGTTACTCATTTTAAAACACTATCTGTGTCGAATAAAATATTTAATTTCCGCAAATAACAAAAGATCTTTATTCTGTATCACTACACTATTCACTATTCTATGCCATAAAATGATAAAATACGAAATGAAACTGAGATAATTTTTTATATAACGTCCTCGTCGACGAGGATATGCATTCGTATTCGCATTAGTATTTACTATTTATGTTTTATGTATGAATAAACGAAAATTGCCTATTTGCTTTTTTACTTTACGTATTGGAGAGTAGATTATTATACAGCAACAGCATACACAAGTCATTTCTTTTCTTTCTCAATCCTTTGATCTTTCCAATACGCAAATGTATATACCTACACATAATATAAGTATGAAAGAGCAAAGAATTGAGAAAAAAAATTAATTGTGAAAAAATAAACCAAACGGAGAGAGAGTAAAGAATTATTTAAAAAACAAAAAATGTATGGGACTGAGACTGTATGTTCAAAAAAATTTGTGTATATGTGTATAAAAAATATTAAGTTATATAAAACACATGACTGCCTTTTTTTTTGATTTTTATACCGTTATTATTATAATGCGGTATAGCTCTCCTTTGCACAGCATACAAGTTACTGTCATACATTTTATTGGATAGAATCACTCCTCTGGCGGAGGGCTTGGTTGGTGACTATCAGGGAGGATTTCGTCCGAATCGATCAGTCACTGATCAGGTCTTTTCGCTGCGGATGATTCTATCTAAATATTATGAGACATCCATCTCCGTACATCAGGTTTTCCTGGATTTCCGGCAGGCCTACGACTCGATCAATCGAGAGAGTTTGTGGTCTGCCCTGGAATACCTAGGAATGCCAACAAAATTGGTACGACTGTGTAGGATGACAGTGACGCAGTCTCAATGCTGTGCTAAAGTTGAGAACAGGCTATCGACAATTTTTGCAGTTAACTCGGGTGTTCGGCAGGGAGATGCTCTGTCCCCGATACTCTTTAATCTCATGTTGCAGTACATATTTCGTAAAACTGAAACACCTCAGCGCAACATCTTATATCGCCAGTCCAATCAAGTGCTTGCATATGCAGATGACATATGCGTGATTGGACTGAATAGCAACGGAGTGAAAGAAATACTTGATCCGCTTGTAGAGTTTTCAGCTTCTGTTGGACTCCAGATCAATGAGTCCAAAACGAAATACCTGATCTCTGGTTTTAAAGACAATGGCACACCAGATTTTAGTAGTGGCCACCACACGTTTGAGGGAGTGAGGAGGTTCAAATATTTGGGCTCTCTTATCACTCACGATAACAGTGTGGGTGAGGATATTAAAGTGCGGCTGGCAGCTGGCAGTCGTTCTTTATATCCTCTAAGGCCACTGCTAAAATCTAAACACTTATCAAGTGCCGTGAAGCTGAAGCTTTACAAAGCGTTGATCAGGCCCGTTGTTATGTTTGGATGTGAAAGTTGGGCGCTGACGGATGAGTACGAGAGATGGCTTCTTACATTTGAGAGAAGAATCATGCGTGTGATTTACGGCCCTAAACGCGAAATAGATGGTACATACCGAGCTCTGTACAATTTCGAGATCAGAGATCTGATGAAGATCCCCGATATTGTACATGAAGTTAGATCTCAGCGAGTACGCTGGCTCGGTCACGTTCTGCGTGCTGATTCGGAACGAATTGTGCAGCGATCTCTGAGGGGAGAGCCACCATATGGTAGGCGCAGAGGTCGTTGCAGGCGACGATGGCTCCACGATGTAGAGAGCGACTTGGCCTCTTCAGATTGTCTAAGACCAACCGGGTAGGATAATATATTTTGAGCGTACTACAACTTCTGTCAAAACATATTTTTTTTTTTATTTCTCTCATTTTTTTTTTTTGTTTATTGCCATAGTCGTACATAAAATTATTTAATTTTTCATAGAGTTAAAAAAAATTGGATTTTTAGAAATTTATGAATATGTAAAATGTACATAATTATGTTCAAAAATTATGTACAAAATTGATAAATATTTTTTACAATATTCTCGTAGAAAATACATAATTCCACCCATTTTATTTTAGATAATATAATTTAATTTTAATATTTTTTTAAAGGGATGATTAATCTTATATCCCGTTTACACGAGAAGAATAAAAGTATGTACCAAAACAGCACTTTTGAGTAAACAAAATATAAATAAAATTTTCACGCATTTTAACACCAGAAAAAAAAACCACAAAAAAAAAATAGTTACGGCGGCTATGAACGTTTTTATATAAACATCAAAAAAAGCAAAATGGCCGCGTAATTTTGTTGTATTTTTGGTATACAAACAGTTTAGTTTTAATTTTTTTGATAGAAAACTAAAACTGATTTAAACTAAAATGGGTGGCCGTAATAAGGATTAAATACACTTTAAAACTGCACAATTATTTTTAGTTTTCATTCGTGTGCATTAAATTGCGATCGAAGCGATTAAAAAAATTTTGAAAAAATATACACTTAACACTTACCTAAAAAAGTTAATTAAACACTTTTTATAATTGTTTTTTTTGTACTAATTTGCTTCGTATTGAAGCAATTTGTCATACAACACTTAATTAATTTACCCATTTTATATTTTTCACTTATAATTTTTAATTTTATTTCGATGTTAAATACACAAACACAAACCATGAAAAAAACAAAAAAAAAAAATTTTTTTGACAGAAGTTGTAGTACGTTTTTCTTATTCTCTTTTCATACATTTTAAGTTTTACACTCTCTCTATATATCTTTATGCTCGAAGTCTAAGACAGTATGAAGACCAGGCTCAGGATCGAAACCGTTGGAGCCAGATTGTTGATTCAGTAAGGGGCCAGTAATGGCCTTTAACACTGTTATTATTATTATTATACCGTTATTATTTCACATTACAATTTTGCTTTCCACACGGTCTATCTATATAATATACATAATCTTTGCTCGAAGTCATCGAAACATAAAGTTCCTAATTTTAACGTGAAACTTTGGTAGGTTAGCTTTTGAAGTACCACGAGTCAAGTCCCGCTGTTTATTCCTTGAAAAATTATCTCATTTTCAAGAAAAACAACCCTCACATTTGTGTGGTGTAGCCTTTCTTGTATACATATGTATTTCATTTATTTAGATATTTTACTTACCCATCTAAATCGGAATAAATTCCACAAAAACAAATAACTTCAATTTTCATTTTAGGAATTCAGTTTAATATTTTATTAATCTAAAAATAAAAATCGATAATAATCGAACTAACGTATCTCAAATTATTACAGTTCGTCAATAACTGCACTTAAAGTGTAAGGAACTTCAATTGCTTGTACTATATCTCATTTGTACAATATAAAAAATAACAATTTAATAAAAATATAAAATTATAAAGCTTAAAATATAAATTAATCTCGTACTGTATGAAATATTTCGAAACAGCTTTTATCCGCCGAGCTACATAAATATATGTTGCACTTTTTGCAACGATTTCTCGTCCTGCTTGAGCACGATTTTAGTCTGCACATTCTAGGCGCTTTTAATCGATGCCATATTGGCCAATGGCAGTAGCCATCATATCGTTTGCCTAACGATGGAAGGGGTGCCGCAGCTGATTTATTTAAATTTTTGGGTTCGTCCTCATCACTATCTTCACTATTCGAATTCTTTGGGAACGGACGTTTTTGAGGTGTGGAAATTAATGAATCACCGATTTCTAGTCGGAAGTGGAGTAAATCCAGGATTTGTCGTTTCGGAATATTTTTTTCTTCGCAATCTTTCCGATACTCTTGCCATGCGTTGACTACAGCCAAATCAATAAAGTGATGGGAAACTTTGATTGTCCACTTGACGGTCTTTATAAACGTCCTGTAGTACTCCATCATCTGGTCGCACAGATCGACCCCTCCCATATAGGTATTATATTCTTTAATGACAGCAGGACAACTGACATTTATATGTTTTTTGTCAGGTTTACTCCAACGCTCTATTGAACAAAAACATGCCATACAGTTTCATTATTTCCACCGATGTTGATTTAAGCAAAATACCCTTTTTGCTAAAAAAATACATATTAGTGTACATCAGCGTCTTCAAAATGTTTATTGTCGAAGTATCTGCGGAAATACTGAATTGGCAACTTTATATCAATGTTCACAGAGCATACTTACGCTTAGTTGATTTTCGAGCTTCAGACATGATGATGACTAACACATAACCAAACTTTAAATAAAGAATTAAATCGCAAAAATATTGGTTTTTGTAAGAGTAAAACTATCGATTAATAGATGGAACCATATTCGAAAAGAAGAAAATATTTGTAAATTACTAAATTAGACATTCAAAAATGATCAAATTTTAACCCTCACGATTGTTACATCTGGGCTTAAATTCATACTAAAGAAAATTTAGAACGGCATGTTTGGGTATTACAATAATTTTTTGTCACATACGTGACATACAGACTTCAAGATATACATAAAACAAAATATTCGTTGGCGTGTATTCAAACCATCACAAATGTGACATCTGGTCAACAATTATATCAAAAAACATCAAAAGTGGGACTCGAAAGGGATAATTTTCGAAATCCAGTTTATCGTACATCTTCTTGAATACATCCAAGCTTTCAGTTAACTCAGTTCGCCCTAGGTATATTTTCACTTTAAACAAGTATTTTGCAGCTTTTCGCTTCATGGACTGCAGAAAACTTAATCGTCTTCTAAACAGAAGGAGTACTTCATCTAATGATAGCTGCTCCTCGAAACTATACACTTTTTGACAGCATACATGTATGCATGTACGTTTATATTACTCGACCAAATCCGTAAATTTTCAAAAAAATATATGCATACAAAGTATGATTAAAAATTTATAAAATTAAATAATTTTCGAAATCCAGTTTATCGTACATCTTCTTGAATACATCCAATTTCAATGTGTGAACAACTGTCAAAATTCCCTAAAATGGGAATTTGTATTTGCCACATGAAATTCCATGTAACCAAATTGAATCATTTGGAAATTTACTGTTTACTATTAGTACTTTACTATTAGTAAATTAATTAATGAGGTTTTATTTGTCAAAGTGTCAACGATATAATTAATACAAGTTTTTTTTTGTTTGGGCTTGTGGATACACATAAAATAAATTGTATCATTTTTTAAAGTTGTACAAAATAATAATAATGGGGGCTTAGATGAGGTAGACATTCTTTTAGCGCATTCGACTGTGAATCAAGCGGAACAAATAGAGTTAAGCCGGAGTTTGCATCAACCACAAGAGTGCTCTAATTTATCCGATACAAAATTTATTAAACTACTCCGAATTAACTAATCTATGGTGGAAGAACTAACTAATTATTTAAGTCCTTTTATGGTGATTGTTAATGCTAGTTACCAGTTTTAATTTTACCATACTCTCCGCCTCCAAAGGTTTGGTAATCCTTTCTAAAAACTCCAATTTACTTTTATAATATATTCCTTCGGCGTTTTTTTTATTTTATTTTAAATTTTATTTTTGATTTTATTTTCTATAGTTTTAGTTATAGTTTCAGCTGTGTTAACAGTCTGGGTCAGGCGCTGTCCTGCTACACTTCGTTTACATTCTAAAATTATTATAGTGATTAATAATCACAAAAGGCATGTTCATACAAAATATGACTTACTTTTGGCTGAAGTGATTGAATGTGTTTGAGCAGGTTACGCCTCAGGCTATGTAGAACTTATCTTAACTTCGTTTTCCTTAATATATTCATTAAATAAATCCGATAAAAATTCTACTGTCATATCCGATGGTTGGTTTGAATTAACCTGATTTTATCGATCTTCGCGATGTAATTCCTGAGGATACAGTATACTTTCATTATAAATAAATTATTTTGATTATAGAAGAAACTCAATTTTGATTAAACACTATTCAAAGGGAAATTATTAATTAATTCAGAAAAACGGGTTTTAGTAAAACAACATAAAACATAATAAAATTATGAGAAACCTAAAAGACAAAAAAAAAATGGACGATAGAAATGGATACATTTTTACGTATCAACCAGTTTTTTTTTTAAATTTCTTGTATCCTATGTCCGCCATTCATCACAAATATAGTAGATTAGCTACTTCTAGTTTCTACGACACTAAATAAACAAAATAAATTAGCACATAGCCAGGAAAAGATAAATAAAATAAAAATATTTCAGACTGATCCATGGAGTGGGAGTGGGGTGCGTTATTACTGTTTACGCTAGAAGCAAAAACTTTACACTTATGGCTCAGCGATTAACACCCATAATTCATGTTAAATACTGAAAAAGAAAATTAAAATTTTTATAGAAAACCGGCGCAAATAGACCACACGATCCATAGGGGCTCACTGTTACGAACATTAGTGCTCATGATCGTTGATAAATGTAGAAAATTCAAACATAAATAAATTGAGCTTTCAACACTACTTAACTAACAGGGCGAAATGCAGAATTTGTCTCTTAACTCTTCCAAAAATTGTCTTCGACGGCCATTTTTATTTATTTTTTTGTTAGACATGAATATACCCTGCAATGCCGACAATGTTGAAAAACATCGCAATCGGTTGGTTTATCGTATGAAAATAGGGATTTTTCTCCACTTTGTCTCGACTTTACCAATGCCACATTCAGTATTAATTCCACATTTCTTTCTTCACTGTTGTCCGTTATATCAATATCGACAACACAAAGGTGTTCATCGTCGGCTTCTGAGTTATTTCAAGGTTACCATTATTCACTTTCACATCTGATCCCTCAGCACCATTTGTAGAAACATAGTCAGGGTCAATATCGTAAAATCGGCATTTAGAAAAAAAATCAACATGAAACATTTAATAAAATATAAATGACCCAAAAGACAAGAAAAATGGACATTTTAACGTAATCTTATAATTTTTTTTGAACTGTCCTTGTTTCCTCTGTCCGTAAAATCAACATAAAACATAATAAAATTATGAGTGACCCAAAAGACAAGAAAAAATGGGCTATGGAAATGAGTACATTTTTACGTTATCAACCAGTTTTTTTAAAAACCTGTATCCTACGTCCGCCTTTTATCACCAATGTAGTAATTTTGCTGCTTCTGATTTCCACGGCACTAAATAAACAACATAAATTAGCACATAGGCAGAAAAAGATAAATAAAATAAAAATATTTCAGACTGATCCATGGAGTGAAAATGGAGTCCGTGATTACTGTTTCCGCTAGAAGCAAAAACTTATGGCTCACTTGCACTTATGGCTCAGCGATAAACACCCATAATGTGTTTCATGTTAAATACTGAAACGGAAAATCAATTATTTTATTGAAAACGGCGCAAATGGACCACACGATTCATAGGGATTCACTGTTCCGAACATTAGTACTCATGATGAATGTTTTCAAATATTAATTTGTATTTTTTGATTTTATTATTTGTAATCTAAGCTGTATATAACTAAATTTTCTGTACTTGCAACCTATGGGCAAATTAAATTAAATTTTTATAAAAAATTCTGTAAATCTAAATTCTGTAATTCTGTCTGTATTTATAATAAGTTTAATAGCTCCGTGATTTGCACCATAACTCCGACCCACTTCTAAATTCCCTCAAAAAAAATTATAAAGGCATCTGTCCATAATCCTCGGATATATGCTGTCGTCCATCAAGCTTTTCTTGTCTTTTTGATCACTCTCATTTTATTATGTTTATGTACAAGAAAAAAAAATTAAAACCTGTGTTCATATATGTACAAAATTCAAACATAAATAAATTGGGTTTTCGATAATACTTAACTAACAGAGGAAAATGAAAAACTTGTCCGTTAGCTCTTCCAGAAAATGCCTTCGACGGCAAATAGTATTTATTTGTTTGTTCGAAGGATGAATATACCCTGCACTGCCGACGATGTTGAAAAACAGTAGAATTTTCTCTCCACTTTGTTTCATCTCTACCAATGCTACATTCAGCATTAATTCCATATTACATTCTTCACTGTTATCCGTTATATTAATTTCACCAACGCAATGGTGTTCTGCTAATTGTCTTTTGAGGTATTTCAAGGTTAATATTATCCACTTTCACATCTGATCCCTCAGTATCATTTGTAGGCACATAGTCAGGGTCAATATCGTAAAATCGGCGGCTTTTAGTAAGAAAAACAACATAAAACATAATAAAATAAGAGTGACCCAAAAGACAAGAAAAAATGGACATTTTGACGTAATCAAATAGTTTTTTTTAAAATCAAATAGTTTTTTTTTAAATCAAATAGTTTTTTTTAAATCAAATAGTATTTTTTCCTCTGTCCGCCGACGCAAACGAACCACACAATCCATAGGGATTCACAGTTACGAACATTTGTTTGCGGCTTTTTGTACATACATATATGTTTCTGTAGTTTGTTTAACAGTGGGAAACTATGGTAAAATTTTTTAAATGTTTCATGTTTTTCTAGTAATATATTATTAGTTTATTTATATAAAATTAATAGGATAGGTAGTCTTCATTTAATTTATTTTACTTTTACCAATGATTTAAATAAGGTTGTGGAAAAACTAGACTCCGACGTTACATAATAAAAATAGGAACGTGCAAATTTAATTTAAATTCGGCTATTTTCTCCTCGATTTACACCATTACTTCCTTCCCTAGCCGCTACCTATTGCATCGATCCACAAAATGCATTATACGGAAAAAGTTCAATAAAGAAAGAAAGTATCCCGTAGCAGAGATGTTGTAATTTTAATTTGTTTTTATATTTTATTGTGTGTGTGTAATCTAAGCCGTGTAGAATCAACGTCTAAAAGCAGGGTTCAGCCAACTAAATAGGTTTTATCTTGTAGCATATAAGCCATATTGTTACTTCATATGTTAAGTTCAATATGCAAAATATTGATTAAGGTAACGGTTTGAATCGGTTGCGGTGTTAATAATGGATAATACGTAATGTCATTATATACAAATTTTCCAACTGATTGAATAATCTTAGAAATCGGCGACAAGTTCGTGGTAGTAGTGCGAGTTATGAGCGCGAACCTGGTTCCATATAAAATATACCCGATATATAAAACCACACGTTTCAACTCACAATAAAATTTTAATATTATAGCAGTTGTGGTGTTAACAATTTGATGGTTATGATTATTCTGAATGTCGAATTTTATTATTCTGCAGTGATAGTGAAATGCCTAAGATGAATATAAGTGTACAACGTTAACAATTACGGGATCATTATAATCCACTAGAAATGCCTAATTTTCTGTAAATTACGAAGCATATTGAAGTTTTTTCTGTTTTAGCAATTTTTAGTTTACTTAAGAATTTGTATAAACTTTTATAATTACCCGTGTTTACAGAAAATAATTAAAATTTTTATCAAATTTATAAACTCGTATTTTTGTAGTCGCTTGAAAATATTATTTTCACTCGAAAAAATTTCGTGGCGTCATTTGAAGTGACTTTTATCGTATGAAGTGACATTAGTCATAACTAACGACTACGAAATAGGAAAATTGATATGACGTGACTATAGTCATCGATGTGTATCAATCGGGATTATCATACATCATTATGTATACATCAACCTGGATGTAGTTAAAGTCATCTCTCTTGTGTGACTGATTTTTCGGGTGTAGTTTAAGTCATCTCCCTAGCGTGACTAAATCCACCGATTAAGCTAACTTCCAATGGAGGAAGAATGAGGTTTACTCCTATGAGACCAACAAATTTATTGTAGAATTTAAATAGACAAATGTAATATTTGAGGGGTTTTAAATTCTCTTAATGGTATTGAAACTTCCCATAATGTAATTTCTATTGCAGCGGTTTCATTGAATACTATTTAATGAATTTGGGATCTATGTATGAGTGGTCTGATCCTGTATCAATTAGAAAATGTAATGTTAGGGTTTTGGATATTTTAATTGAGATGTAGGATAACTGACTTTTTATATTTATGTTTGGTCTTCCGAGGCTTGTTTTTGACAAATATCGTCTAAGTACTTATCTCTATGTTTGGTTTTTCTCTTTTTTCTTATAACGTTAATTATTGCTAATTGTATTTTTATGATTTTACTAAAGTAAGTTTTATGGTATCATTGTTTTGGAATGTGCGGTGCAAGTCTCTGAGAGACGTTTCTGGACGTTTGTCATACTGTAGTATGTAATTAAATTTTGTTTTTTTTCGTCCCGGTTCGTTCCATAACTATTTAATGCTTCATTAGCTTTATCTTTTATTTTATTCCTGATTGCTCGAAGGAATATTTTTGGTGTGTTTTAAAATATTAATAGATAAAATGTATAGTGTTGTTTACGGTAAATATAATTTGATCGGTTTATATATAATAAAGAAAAATTGATATTTCCTATATATTACCATGTGGCCATTCAGATTTTTGTAGAGTCAGGAATAATGGTGAAGCATCGCAAGTCAAAACAGTTGATCCGAAAAATGGTCTTGCTACTGGTGTTTTAAAATTTTAAAAGATAAAATGTATAGTGTTGTTTACGGTAAATATAATTTGATCGGTTTATATATAATAAAGAAAAATTGATATTTCCTATATATTACCATGTGGACATTCAGATTTTTGTAGAGTCGGGAATAATGGTGAAGCATCGCAAGTCAAAACAGTTGATCCGAAAAATGGCCTTGCTACTGGTAGATTTTGTTGTGCTTGTGCTTCTATTTCTACCAGGATTGTTGTATACAAATCGTCAATTTGCCCGATGTTTCTCTGCAGCTGGTTTAGTTTTCACCAGGGTTGTGCCGTCGAGAAAATAGATTACTTTATACGGATAGATTACGCGACGATTACATGCGATATTTTCGTGTAATCTATGTAATCTGTAATCTATATAATAATTATATGTTTTGAATTTCTTTTTTTTTATTATTTATCCTATCCCACTTGCTATGTAAAATAACTAAAAAATTTAAAATTTACGAAGAAAAACAAAAATGTTTGATATAATTCAATTTATTTGATATTGTTTTTAACATTAACATAAATATAAATAAAATTATAAATTCTCCTTATTTTTTATTTATTTATTTATATGTATAAAATAAATTCAAGATTCGCTGGATTTATTTGTATACCTATAATATAACCAGTTAGAAAATAATCTTTCTATTGAAGCGGATCAGGCTGGAATTCTCATTAATTTCGCTGCTAATCTAGCCAAGGATTCGTGATGCGTTTTCGTCATGTTCCAAAATATAACAGAATCTGTAATCTGTTTATTTTTTAATGTTCGAAAGATTCCTTTATTTTCTTGGAACTCTTTCAAGGATAAACCTTCAGAATCAAGTTCATTTATTAAAAATTCTGAAACAGTTTCCAACTGCGTTTTGGTTAATTTCAGTTTAGCTTCGTCATGAAATTTCGGATGCAGATAGTATGCACATTTGGCATACAAATTGCATGCCATTTCTCTTCTATCTAAATTTGCTTGCAAATTACTAAATTTAGTTGGGATTATCAAATTCAGCAATTCTTGTTTCAGGGTTTTGTCAAATATTGATCAAGTTACAAATAGGATTAAAAAGAGAAATATTATCTTTTACTTCATCCAGAAATTCATCGTCCAATATAAGTAGTTTAACGTTGTTCTTAATTTTTTTTTAGACGATCATCGTTGACGATTAATGTAGGGTTTCCAAAATATTCGACTGAACCAGTACCCGAGTAATTGAGTACTGATTTCATTGATACCCTACTCGGAAATACTCGACAAAAAATAACCTTCCGACGATATGAAAAATTGACTATCATTAAATTTTTTAAATAACTTTTTATTCAACAAAAACTTTAAGATCAATTCATTCAGTACTCAGTATTCAGCATACTGTATAAAAATAATAAAAATTCATTAAAAAACAATGAAAACAATTAGTTTTACGATAACGAAACGAAAAAATAGTATTATATGCGAAATAATATTTTAAAAATACCAGAGCATTGAGAGTGCTAGTGTTAAGGCGATTTCGCAATTTCGTCATTATGTTGCCTGATATTGCAAATACACGCTCGCATGCTGTTGATGTTGGACGTATTGTAAGTAAAGCTTTATGCAAGTGTGCCGCCATTGCCATTCCTTCTGTTGGTTTTCCATTCTCTTCTATAAATTTGAACTACTTTTCAATATTACCTTTATTAGACAAACCAGATGGAACTACTTCCAAAGCTCGCTGTATGATGTAGGTGATGAAACGTCTTCATCAGAAGAGCTTATAACAGCTGCATCCAGCTGAGCCACTGAAAATAAGCGTATACAGTCGCACTTTAGCTGATTGTTTGATTAATGTTTTTGAGGAATATGTAAAAAATTCGTTGGATTTGGGGTAGCGTCCATGATGAAGAAAATATAAGAGTGATACAATTTCTACGTTTCGGCGTTGATTAATTCCTATAGTTATCGCATCAAACAATTCCAGAGACAAGGGAGTATTCAATTTTTTCGTTTGTTGAAAAATATAGAATAGTGTACCCTCCGCAGACAAATAGGTTTGATTCCTGTTTACTAAGTTCTTCAACTGCCAACTTAAGCGGCTCAAGGACGTCTGCAACTTCTGTTATTCAATATTACCTTCGGCAACTTCTTCAACACCGAATTTATCTAAAGCAGAGTTAACGTATGTGTGTAATTTCAGGAAACGCTTGATAGACGTAGCTAGTGTATTCCATCGAGTTCTGCAGTCAATTATTAGTTTTAATAATTTTCCCTCTTTTAAGGTTATTTATTTATTTAAAACTTCCGTTCGAATCGATGATTTTTAAAAAAAGTAATGGTTTTTCTCATTTCATCGTTTTGTCGTTCGATTATAGTTGTTGAAAGTGTATCATCTATAGTTAAATTGTGGTCATCGCCAGGTTCATTATTATAATTGCTGGAGTCACTGAAGTTATCCTCATCTGCGTCCTCATCTTCTTGCGTATTGATGGTGGTGGCGTTCGGATTTTTATACATAACCTTAAGAACAGCTAAATGAATTGCGTGGTTGTAACACAATTGACTTTCAATATTTATTAGCCTGCCATATTTTATCATCACACTAGCACCATTATGAGTTGATGCCACGATATCATTGTCTAGATTAAGACCATATTCAACTAAACGTTGTCTAACCAGTTCCTCAGGTTTTTCTGAGGTACAGCTGTCCGTTATGTGCACAAGCCCCAAGACGAACGATTCAGCGGTAGAATGAACCGTAACATTTAAGAATCGTCGCATCAAAACATCAGTTCATTCATCAACGGTTATACTAATTTTTTTACTTCCGTTCAATTGACTTACGAATTTAAGCTTAATTTCAGCACGCTTTTCATCGAAAAACTGCATTACATTGTTCTTAATAGACGTATTACTTTTCGGCATAACATAATTACGACTACTTACGTATCCTCTGATAGTTTCAGATTTTCTTATCGAGTTAAAAGAAAACCCATCTTTAGCTGCTCATTTTGCTATAATTTCTTGTAAAGATTCTCTTTTTATAAATCTTAACATTGTTGAAGAAGAGCTAGGTTTATTTTTTTTTAACGCTTCTAATTCCTCTTGAGATTTTTTTAATTCAATGTTGTGGATTTGAAGGTGGTTGATCATGACGGATGTATTGCTACCTTTGCAACTAATAATCGTTCCACATTCCCGAAATGTACATTTTGCGGTCGCAGACTTCTGTTTCTGTAAGTAGTCCCACATTTTCGTTTATTCATTATGGGTTCCTTTCCTGAATTCCTGCCAATTTGTTAAATATATATTCAATGTTATTATACTTTTAATTATATGTATAATATTATTTATATGTAAAATACTAGTACTTACATGTAATAGAACAGCACACGTTCTTTAAAAATAGGGTAAATAAAAAAAATAAGTTGTTTTGGTTTAATAACAAACTGAAATGTCAGTCTTTCTCTACATAAATGAAAACCATTCTCACACAGTCACACAAGACACATTACTAACATGATAATGTTTTAAACATAGGAAAAATAAAAAAATAAAAGAAAACAACGAATGGAGAGAGAGAGAGTTAATCGACGAAAATACCCGAGTAGTCGAGTATTGAAAATTGGTCAAAAATACCCGTGTATCCGGGTACTCGATACTCGATATTGGAACCTCTAGATTAATGTTTTCATATGTTGCCCATTTTTTATAAAACAGTCGTAAGAGTCCCTATAAGTGCACCATCTGGTATCAATTGGTGTTTGAATTCTTTCAATACTGATAAAACTTGTTTGTTGAGTTCAGCATTCATTACGTCTTTAGTGAGGAAATTTACAGTATGGCTGCTACAATTATTGTGCCAAATATCCAAATCTCAACCCATTTTTAGCATAACAGCTGCACTATCTGATACTACAATATAAATATGGGTATTATAAAGGTTTTTTTTGCCAAAACCACCGAATTATTCACGATATCTGTTAATTTTTCTGATGTTTCTGTTTCCGCAGTTAAGTCCCATGCTTCTAGAAATGCATCATTGACACCACTAGCTTGCTGTTGGATGTATTTTTCCACCCATCTATTAATAGAACCGATTCATTTTCAATTGTGATAGAAGATAATTAAAGAAAACGTTGGAACTCGGTTTCCAAAATAGTTGTGGATAATTCCTTTCATCCTGGTAATTTCGATGAATAGGCCGGTTTCAAACTTTTGATCAAATTTGTGAAATGATCCGATTCAATAACATTAAATGGTATGTTACATCCGAAAAAAAATGCTGCTAATTTTGAATTGATGTTAGCAACGTCCACATCGCTAACCTTATCAAGGATCGTCGATAAATGTTGCCATCGATTCTATGGTAGTGCAGAAATAAAACCCGATGACGTAGATGAAATAGATGAGGCTGATGAAGAAGGTCGAGAGGCAGATGACAAACTGGATTCAGGACATGAAGGAACAACAGTATATGTTGGAAATATTTGATTGTTTTGAATTGTAATTAATGCTGTGCTAGATTCATCAATTGTTGGATTTGGCACAACTTCGATTAGTGTTTTTTCATGTGCCATGACAAAACATGATTCTGTTGAAGACAAATCTGCAATCTATATCCAGAAATAAATAATTCGTTCAATACACTGATGTTTTTTTTAACGATTTACCGTAGTCATTGACATATTTTGGTTGGATTCCTTTTCGATGGTACTTGGATAACTTGTTAGGGTTGTTTCCGAAGACCACAATTTTATTTACGTCTTTAACGATTATTTCTACATACAATTTGTCCAAGTTTTTCTTAATTTTAAAATTTCCATGGTATAACTTATCTCTATCAAAGTAATTCTTAAGAGATTTTTTTGATGATGAACCACATTATCATCATCCACTTCGTCTTCATCGTTATTTGTGATGTTTGTAGAATTTAAATTGATAATCTTATCATGCTTTCGTTTTAGATGATCGGCCAAGTTGCTTGTATTTCCAGAGTGTTTGTATTCTTGACTACATATATTACACTTACCGAATTGATATGCCCGCCTGTATCCGGTTTCTTAAAATAATTCCACACTGTAGACTTTTTCCGATTCATTTCAATTTTTTAATTTAAGAAACACAATTTCGAGAATGCATGCAACACTGTTCATCAATAAGTTGAAAGAAGTTTATCGAATAAAATTATAGAATTGGGATTATACTAGACAAAAGCTATTAAAATATACACCACAGATTTTCTGTTTCTATTGTGCTCTAAAAATAGTTATCGGTGGCGAGTGTCGGTTTTTTTTGTTGATTCATTTTCTTTTGTCAGTAAAATGACCATTGTTGGTTTGAGGAGGTTCAATGTTTGTTGGTTGTTCTAAGATTCGTTTGTTGGTAGGTGGCTTAAAGTGTTGGTGGTTCGTCTCAGTTGAATAGCCTGTTTATAGCTGTTGAAACACTCGACCACCGTACTTGTTCTCTTATTAGTAGACCCCACTAATGGTAATCTATTAATAAGGTAAATATCAATTTTACCACTAAGGAGTAA
This sequence comes from Tipula unca, assembly GCA_951394425.1. NCBI lineage: Eukaryota > Metazoa > Arthropoda > Insecta > Diptera > Tipulidae > Tipula > Tipula unca. The sequence goes on along the minus strand of OX596383.1, from coordinate 20,114,505 downwards.
AATTTTCAAGCTGTATAAAACTGGGGTTTCCGTACAGGGTATATGTAGGCAAATTAAATTAAATTTTTATAAAAAAATTTGATGGAAATTCGCTTCCAACTAGTCTGATCCAACCTATAGGCAACCTCCCTATATGAAACCTTTAGCTATATGATATAAGAATATGCTTTATGTTATTATTTATAGGATAAATGTACCTATTTTTAAAAAACATCTCTGAGGGGGTTATATCTAGAATATCTCATCAAAATTATGAAGAGTTCTGTTCAGAATCCTCGAATATAAACTCACTAAGTTCTTGTCCTTTTGGTCACTCATAGTTTTATTATGTTTATGAACAAGTAAAAAAGAAAATAAATCCTGTGTTCATAATATGTACAAAATTCTGTGTTAATTGAAAGTAGCTGGGGGTTATGATGCAAATCGGGGATCTGAAACTGTTCATAATCAGTACGTAGTACTAATACCGAAAAGGAATTATTAATAATAAAAATATTTGTCAGTATGGAAAATTTAGTTTCGTAGCAACAAATATTTTTTATTTAGCTAACGGGCGCGGCTATACAACCTGTTAGTTTCTTTCTCCAATGATCTTGCGTGGACCGGTATGATCGGTAAGTTTTAATGCGGACCGTGCTCTGGTTGATATCATGGGCTGAAAGGCAAGTTTATTTGTTCGCCCGTTCGTGGAAATCACGAGTAGCAAATCTGCCATATTTGTGATGAATGGCGAATTGATGATATAATATGGTTTTATAATTGGCTAAATATTTTTTATTATATAACGTTTAGAATTTTAATGGTCTATCACGCGCAACTAGTGCTTGGTGCGACAGGCGTTACTATTCATAAATTTATAGCGCTCATCGATTTTTTATGATGATGCCTTTAGTGTTAGAGTCGGGTCTACCTTTACCACAACCTTATTTAAATCATTGTAATTATATGCAGATGCTACAGAATATCTATTCCGCATTCCTCGTACATTTTTGAGTTGGTTGGGAAGGGAGTGTTAGATATGTGAAGAAGTTATTTAAGAAGTTTTTTTTAAAGGTTTATTAATGATGATCATCTGACAAATAGGAACGTTTCATAAAATCTTAAAATTTTTACATTCCTTTCGATTTAACAATACTTAATATGACAATTATAATCTGAATAAATATAAATTTTCGTATGTTCAATAATCAATATTAATTTACGTCAAATGTACCATCTCGATGAATGAAATATCATTATCCAGGTTTCACGAGATAGAAGCGCTGGTGGAATGATTTAAAGTGCATGGGTAGTTTGGATACCATCAACTCGATCCGCTAAAATCAACTCGACCGTCGCAACATATATCATATAATATGTTCTACTGGAACTCGCTGGCGGGTTTTAATTAATACAAATAGTCGTTACTATATCAAAACCTATTAAATTCGATCTGTTAATTATTACACAAATCGTGCTATAAATAAATCTATAATCGTAAGTTTACCCAAACTTCACATTTGTCGATTTTTAACTATAAATTTTAGAATGCCCTCTTCTATTAATAATGAAAGCATCTAGACGCACCAAATCAACATTCAGACACATCGTCGTATCTGCAAAATCATCGCTTGCCACAAAAAAAATTAAATAAAAATTATCTGACTAGATTTTTCAATGTGATAATATTTTTTAAGTTTATTATTAATATTTTATTTCTTTGTTTATAAATATTATATTGTTTAATTTGATTTTTTTTTTTATTAAAAATGAAAAACATTATTGTCTAAATAAATTTTCTTATAGAAAAATTTGTTAAATTTTTCATTATTTTATTTATTACATGTAATACTATACTGTTTATATACGTTTGGTATTTGAACTTAAAAAATTCTATACACTTTGTTACGTTTTGCATGAAATTCGATCCTATATTCAAGAAATGTCAAGATGTTAGAATCCTAATTAATTGGAATCGTCAGACAGCCATATCAACTCAATCCAAAACGTAAAATAAATTTTTTTCTGTCATATTGTCCATTGTTGTATAAATGGTTTTGATATTAATTGAAATTCAACTAACAGTATAGTAAGTGTTTAACTTCAAATTTAACATTTTCTAAACCACATCCAACATTTTCGGAATCAAAATTAAGGTTCTAATTTGTAATCAAAAGTCACTAGTCCAATCTTCAGACCAAAAATTTAAACTTCCATTTCCTAGAAACTATATTCAAAACAATTAAATTTTAATTAATTTTAAAATATCAACTAACATGTTTCTGCATGGAAATGGCACAGATTGAATAAATATGAACGGGAACTCAGGCCTGTCGCATTCATTTGATTTGAGAAATTTATATTAAAAAAAAGTATTTGATACAAAACTATTTGAATTAGAGTGATCATGATTACATTAAAGCAATATACTTTGCAAATAACCCACGTTCTTGAAAATTATTTTTGGCGGGGAATAAAAAGAAGGGCTATTGGTTAAACATCGATTGACCTAGGCAAATGTAATAAAGTGTGTAATAAACTCCAAATAATTTAATTAATTTTGTTTTAGTGAAAATTTTTCATTATTTAATTTATTTTGTTTAGTTTGGTTTTAAATTTTAATTTTATTTAATTTAATTTTTTGTATTGTCTTATTATATTGTCCTTTAAAAATGTGCTCAGACAAGAAGCGCATTAATTTAGAGACAAAAAATAATTTTAAGATTTAAATATTTTTGGCAAAAATGAAAAAAACTTTGATTGGAATTAAATTAATCTAATTATGTTAGTAATTAAATAATGGAATCACGGTTTTCAAACTAAAACAAAATTATAATAACTTGTTGAATCTCGAATCTACTTGGTCCAGGTGCGATATTTATATTATACTTCCGTGTCGTGACCGATATATATTTATATATGAGTGACTTCCAATCAATTTTTTTTTAGTTTTTGTTTAAAATTTTGTTTTATTGCAAAACTAATGTAGGCTCGTTTATATATCTATCTGTATATATCTGTTCTATTCTAGTCTAATCGAACAACTATCTATAAAAATCTTTACATGTGTTTATTAACTATTGAAATACTATTTCTTATTGGAATTGAATTGAATGAGATTCATGTGTTATGTGGTTTTACATCAGCGTTTTTGCATTGTTCATTTTTATGTGCCATTGCATGGATATTTTTCGAAGGTAAATATAACCTATACACATATAAATTTAAAGCCCATCTTAGATAAGCAATCGATATTTTATACAATTTTTTTTTATAGGCTTTCAACTGTATGTCATGTTAACAACTGATGATATGCTATTGGATGGAGAAAAATCATCTAAAACAATATGGTATTACTTGCTTACCTATGGCTTATCATTTACGATTGTCGCAATTGCACTGTGGATTAATCCAAATACATATACGCAAGCTGATTATTGTATTTGGATGGAAAAGAATAATATTTTCTATTTTACATTTCTAGCACCGATTATATTTTTTATATTGGTAAGTACAACAAATATTTTATAGGTAAATAATTTAAATATATCTTCCGATAAATTCTATACTTAAACCATAGCTGAATGACGATTCATAATTATGATCTGATTTGCAGAAATAGTAGGTAAACGAAAATCATTGATAAACAAATATAACGATGCGTTCGCTCGTTGCAATTAGCTGTGAGTTTCGATGTTGATTATCGAACTGATTGTAAGGCAATAGGAAATTAACTGATTGTGGACTTTTCTTTTTTTACTAGGTCCAGGGGTATTTGGTTGAGTACGGAGATTGAAGATCAAGCGTCGTCCCTTCCAATGGTAATTTCGATAGCCTTCGGAAACTCGTGTCTTCTTATCACTAATCAAAAGACTCGGAACAAACCTTTCTGGAATTCTGACATGAAAAATTTAAGGGAATATGTTAGAAAATTGAAGAGCAAATCAAAAAAGTCTAAGCAACAGATTGACTGGATTTGCGTGTGATCTTGAGCCCTTGCGGCATTGAATGCGGGAATCCTTATGGGTATTATTATTTGAATAATAATATCAAAGTTCGGGTTCCATGCCTTTTGTATTTCATATTAAAGTGGACAGTCGTTAAATGAATTTTTCATCCTTGTCGAAATCTGAAATTCTGAATTTCAATAGAAATTTTATTTTAAAATAATGATGAACAATTTCTAAAAATTCAAGACTTATTGTAGCTCCCATAATTACACTGAAATCCTCAAATTCAGTCACTGGTTTTAGATTGTGTTTGACGCGGTCTAATGAACTTAAGATTTTTCAATAATTGGGAATTTCAAGCCATACGCGGGGGTTTAGAATTACGTTTAGGCGCCGCCTGAATTTCAAAATATCCAATAAACTTGTGCAATTTTAATTATTTCACACCGAATTAATAATTTGTAACCCCCTTAAATTTATATATTATTTTTTTCAGGCAAACCTAGTATATTCAGCAATGGCATTTTTTATTATGTGTAAAAAATATAAAACTTCTTTGAAAAATAAGGAACATACTCGATTAGCAAGTGTTAGGTAAGTAACCCGAATTTTATACAATTAAATTTAAATGGTTCAGAAACACATTAAACTATCCAAAACTATTTTTTTTTCTTCTTTTTACACGAATACACTTCATAACTCTAACTATATATACAATGTAAATATACAAACACTAAAATTCAACACATAAATCACACTTAGTGGTTTCAATGAAAATTGCCTTCATCGAAAGATTCACTACTATAAGTAAATTTAAACATTTTTGTTTTATTAATTTTGACATATATTTCGCGACACTAAATTAAAAAGATTATTTATGACTGAAATTGGTTAAATGCTGCTGTATGAGTGATTTAATTGTTGTTTGATTTAGTAAATCGAGCGATCACAAAATAAAATATAATGTTAAATTTTCCGTCACTCTATTTTGGACGACCAGCTAGAGGTAACGCTATACAAATTCTGTAAGAGCGGTCTTTTATTCTTCAAATAAGTATTCGATATTTTTGAATAATGGATCAAAGTAATCAATTGTGGAACTAAGATTATAGTGAATATATATGTATTTTGAAATTTGAATAGATGTCGAAAATAATCTGCGAAATAGTACATACAAATATTATTTCCCTATAATTTAGTTAGCAGTAGCTCAATAATTTGTATATGAGAGTCTCTTGAACCCCGAGTCTGATCAATTGGTACTTTTGATAGATCATTTTGGATTACTACAAAGTAGTGAAGTTGATTAAAACTGGTCTGAAAAGTCGATCCAAACATAAATTGAAAGTGTTCCAAAAATTTGTATGGGAACTCTTGAACTCGAAGCCAATCATTATGTGAAGGTTTTGGTTAAAAAAGAGCTCAACATGCTTCATCTATTACTATATATATTGAAAATGTAAATTAATTAAAACAATAAGCCGTCCTCCAAAATTGTTTGGCTGAATTCTTTTCGCCCTTCACCCTCGCATCTTCCGACTGCTCGTAGTCTTACGGAAACCCCCTCAAACTTGTCGAAATGTAGGTTTTCAGGTATTAAGGATTGAACAATTTTGATTCTAGGTGACCAAATTCAAATACATAAATCGAAGGGTCCAAATTTTTTCGTGTATCTCTGATAAGAGCTCATCTTAGCTGTAAAATGTTTGAATAGATGTGGATCTAGTCTAACGGAAAACCACACAGATTTCCCGAAATACAGGCTTTCAGGTAATTAGGAGAACATTTTTGATTCTAAGTAACAAAACTCAAATACTTACATATATCGAAGTGTCCGAATGTTTTCGTGTGCTTCTAATAAGCCATCATAGCCGTAAAATGTTCGAGTAGATATAGACCTAGTCTCACTCAGGAAACCACTCAGATTTTCTGAAATATGGGGTTTCAGGTATTAATAACTGAACATTTTTGTTCTAGGTAACCAAACTCAAATACATAAATCGATAGGTCGGAATTTGTTCGTTTTTCTCTAATAAGGGCCGTAAAATCATAGCCATCAAATGTTTGAATAGATGTGGGCTAGTCTAACGGAAAACCACTCAGATCTACCGAAATATGGGCTTTCAGGTATTAATGATTGAACATTTTTTATTCTAGACCACCCAACTCAAATACATAAATCGGAGGGTCCGAATTATTTCGTTTGTCTCTAATAAGTGCCCATTTTAGCCGTAAATTGTTTGAATAGATGTGAGTCTAATCTAAAAGAAAACCACTCAGATGTTCGGAAATATAACAAATCTGAAATACATATATCGATAGGTTTGAATTTTTTCGTATGTTTCTAACAGGTTTAGGACAAATTTCATGTGAATAAATTAGAAAGATTATTCATTGAGGAAAACGAATTACCGCAATTAGTCAATTATATTAATCAGCAAGCGCTCAAACTTTATTTAAGTGGACGATGAATTGATAAATAGTTCATTATACAATTTGTGAGTGATTTGAATAAGTCTGAATGTATTTATTGTGAATCCAGGGTGCATATTGTTTGTAATAAATTTGATGATCGCATGATAATTGTGTGAATCTTTATAATTTTTTAAAAATTTATTTTTCTTATATAAATTAAAGGTTCTACTTAAGATGTTCTGTAATATTTTTAATCATATTTACTGGTGTATGGACATTCGGTTATTTATATATGGAATCGATAAAGTTTAATGATAGTTCCGATACAATAAATCCAAATATATATGGTTATATATTTGTTATATTAAATTCATTCCAAGGAATTTTTATATTCGTATTCCATTTTATCCAAAATGATAAGGTTCGCCACGAATATTATAAATTAATACGACAAAATAAATGGTTACCGAAATGTTTTAAATGCAATAAAGCAAATAATAATAATAGTAATAATATTAGTAGTAATAATAATAATAATAATGTAACAACAACTCAAACCAATTCACCAAATTCGCAAATCCATGACCAGGGTGATAGTGGTAATTGTATTAGTAATACCATTAATAATCGAACGATTAAACCTAATCGGTCACAAATTTCGTCAACCTCATCAATATCAATTAATTCAAGCAATTTAATTTATAATACAATTAATGGTAATAATAGTAATAATAATAATAATAACAATAATAACAATAATACTGACTGGAATTACTTGCAACAAGGTGGTGGTGGTGCTGGAGGAACTGGAGTCGATGGTGGTATTCCAACATCATTTACCACCCTAAACCATCATCATATGCGTAATAAAACGCTTGGTAAAATGGGTAGTGGAATTATGACTGGAACATTAAATTTGATTGGTCAGCCACAATCCGGCACCGTATCAATGTTGAATCAAGATGACTGCTACTATTGGACAAATCATAGTAATAATAATAGTAATTTAAATAATAATACATTAGGCAATACAATTTATCCATCGTATAAGAAAAAAATTAAATATCCCTATGACACGTCTACAATGAATCTTTCATCCCATCATCAGCAGCAGTCATCATCCGATTGTCAATTTCAAAATCGTACTTTAAATCCACAGGCAAATCAATTTTTATATAAATTAAACTATTTATCGGATCACCAGCCATCAATGCAGCCGCCCGCCTCAAACCGTAATTTAATACATCATCCACATATGGTTGGTGCGGATGGTATTTTATTAGTCGGTGGTGGTGACACAAGTGGTTTAGTTCAAGATCCTGGTTCAAATGTAGATAATAGTAATAATTATTTTGATGAGCCAGTTTATGAAGAGATTGTTAGTAATCGACCGAATTACGATGATTATGTGGACGATGATGAGATTGAAATTCATCGGCAGCAGCAGCAACAGCATCAGCGACGAGCACAACAGCAGCAGCAGCATCATCGACGCCATGATTCGAATAATTTTAATCCAAATGATTTGGATGCGAGTGATGATGACGTTGATGACGATGATGAGGATGAGGACGATGATTTGGAAGATTTTGGTAATGAGGATGAGGATTTAATTGATGAAAACTATAGAATTAGGGATATTTTAAATAATACGAGGGACAATCGGAGAAAGTAAGTTATGCGCGCATCTACATTCATCTAGGATTCATTTTAATGATTTTATTTCAATTCTAGAAAATTAAAATATGCTTATCCTGCAAAATCACAACCAATCAATGAAATTCAGCCCATCGAAGAAGTTCAGGCACATCAAGCAGCCGCAGCCGCGGCGCAACAGCAACAGCAATTAGGTCGCAATCTATCAGCAATGCTTGATGAAAATAACACGGTCATATGTTATTTAGAACCCATATCCAAAAATTAAATGTGTTTTCCCGCCCATTTTGCATAAATTATCATCAATTTCTCAAGCAAACCAACAAAACTTATTTAAAATATCCTTTTGTTAAAGAAGAAGTATTAAAAGGAAAAAAAATAAGAGTTCCGTTATATTTTTTAATTTATTATAGTTTTTAGTAACATTTTTTTTTTTACTTTTTAATTTGTAAGTTTTTAATTTTCTGTGATCAAAACAAAGCTATAAACTAAGTTTTATAAATGTGTATGCAGTTTGCTGAATATTCTTATTAAAATCGATAGAAAAAATTATCGAGAAAAAATAATCTTATTCAAAAACAGACACCACAGTAAATTATAAATCAACCGGAGACGACTCTTAGTGTAAATAACCCAAATTTTAAATTTAATTGAGGGAGTTTCATTTGGATTAATTGGCCATAAAAACCAGTGGCTGTCCAAAAGACCAGCATAAACACGAAATGTTCGTACCTATACCACAATTTAAGTTCCCTTCTCTTCACTCATCAAACCACCCTGAGCTTTCCAAGAAACGTTGAATATTCCTATTATTCATTAATTTCATTTTGCTTTCATCAAAAGTTTCAGGTTAGCCTTAATTTGTAAAACTGGCCACCAGGCAACAACCCATTCTACTATAATGGATTTGACCACTGCGGCATAGAGCCAGTGTACTATGTGAGGCTCCAAACCCCATATTTTCCCAATGTAATTTTTAGAGGAGAAGCACTACAGTAGCTTTATTTATCCTTTCTAAGATGTTTGGTTTCCAGCTTAGCTTGCTGTCCAATTTGAGCCCAGGTATTTCGCTATATCTGCAAAGATCAAGCTGATATCATTTAGTGTTGACGGCTCACACTGAGGAACTTTGTGTCTCCTGGTAAAGAGGACCAGCTCGGTTTTCTGTGGATTTGCGCTCACTCATCGTGCAAGGATATTTTCCGAAGACATTAATATCAACATCATTGAAACCTTGCCCTTTCAGGTTTAATAACAGGTCATTAATGACCAAATTCCAAAAAAATGTTGAAACTTACAGCCAAAGGAATTTGTTTTTCCTTGTCTGAATGCTTAGAACTTACTAGATTGGTCATTATGTATCGTTCAAATTTAAATCAAATAATTCATTCTTGACTCAACTTATTTTCCCGATTCTCGAATTTAAGATAAAAGATAAAACAAATAAATTTATAACAAATTAAGCAAATTATCTTCAAATCGTTTTCATAACTTTCTCAATGTTTAAAATAAAAATTTGATTGTAATGTAATTTTAGTACACACTATTTTTTGAATGGAATATGATTGTAGTTTAATAAAAATTTCAATACGATAATTTTTCTAGAATTAAACAACATAATTTAAAAATAGTTTGATTACGATTTCCGAGTATGGAATTTAAAATTGTAACCGTTAGTATCAAGCCTGGTCAAATATACACTTTATAATAGTTTAGGCATCAGAAGTCCCAAACTAGAACTATATTGCAAAACTGTTCACGACATGTCATTAATATTTAAACCATTTTCAAAGTTGATTTGAATTGATAAGCGGCTGCATACACATATACAGGACGTTACAATGACTATAGTATAGTACACAAACTATATTTTATAATCGCTGAAACACCCTGTATATGTATAGTAATTATTAATTAAATAATAAATAAATAAAATAATAAAATAGTGAATTATATTGTAAAATCTTTATATAGATGTCTACAACAAAAAAAATTGTACAGGTCCTAGATCCTGTTTTGGCTCAAAATCGAACAAGAACGTCAAATCAAATAAAAAAAATTTTTGAGTAGTTTCTTTCAATCAAAAAAAAAATTTAAAAAAAAACTAAAAATTTTTATTAGTAATTTGATTTCTTTATTATAAGAAGGCGCCCGGAGGTTTATAAAACCGCACATACACACTTTTTTGTTCGTATAATTCGCTAGAAATGTATTCACATTTAAAAAAAATTTAAAAATCATCGACAATCTTTTATTATCATATTTAGAGAAGCATTATTGGTTTTATTTTTTGTCCAAAGTTTAATTTTATTTTTTATTTTCAAATTATTATTTAAATATCATATATAGACTTTATACACATATATTTGTAAATATAAAAATTAAATATTATAAATGAAGAAATTAATTTCTTGAGTAAAAAAAAAATAAGACGAATGTAATGTTGGTTCCCCAAAACGATAATTAATTATTATAGTAGCCCGATGAAAATTTATTTAGTACCCCAGCATCGAAAATGATTGGATGTTGAACTCAGCGCTGGATCTAATAAGTAAGTTTGCATTTGATCAAAGCAGGCGAGTATCTGTTAAATTTTTTTTTGTTCATTATTGGTATTTCAGATAATCTGACCGTTCGGATCAGCCGGTAGAACTCAATTTAAAAAGTGTTGACCGTCATATTCTCAAATTTTGTTGTAGATATTCAAAATATATAAGAGAACGAGGTTTGTATACAGGGGAATAGAAAGAGTCCGCTGAAGAAATATAGGCAAAACAGTCTAAACCTCGAACTAAAAAGCATCGACTGAATGGTGGTGTAGATCATCTGATGTGCGGTTACGTTTTCTGGCATCACCACTTCCCAATTTTATATGAATATGGAAGTTAATGAACTTTTTATCTAGATCGTGACGGCCCTTGGAATAATTATTTTACTTCTTTAACTAGACCACTTCCCAATTTAATATGAATTTGGATGTTCAAGAATAGCTTTTCAAAAAGCTAGCCCGTGACGGGACTTGGAATCATTACTTTATTTTTAGAGCCATACAGTTCCAATTTTTCTGGCCAGTTCATTTTACAATTTTATAGGAATTTATAGATTCAGGAATTTATTATCAAAAATATAGCACTGACGGCACTTCAAATAAATATTTCATTTTAGGCAAATATATATATGTATATGTATATATATATATATATATATATATATATATATATATATATATATATATATATATATATATATGGTGAAAAATACGTGAAATCACAAATTTTTGTAAGTCATATTTGAATTTTATGATTTTTATGTTTTCAATGCATAGCCTTGATTAAAAAAAAAATTTAAGAATACTTAATTTTTTTTATTGTTGTTGTTGTTAAAAATACAGGGTGTCAAATTTTGAGAAAAATGATAATCATGATGTTGTATTTATGGCAATAAAAAGAAAACTAATTATCCGATAATTATAATTTTGGGCTCATTTTAAAGATAAATTAATAACAATTAATAAAAAAATATAAAATTAGTATGTTGTTTAATTTCTTCTTCTTTAAATTTCGCGCCAAAATGTTCTTTTTCAATTTTCTCAAAAACCTATTTTTTTTTTTTTTTTTTTTTAAATTTTGCAACTATTATTTTACAACATATTAAAACACTGGACCTCCGTTATTTTTTATATTCTTGCAAAATCTGTTTTAGTAAGAGCATTATTTCATTTTTATATGGAAAAACTATATTTGAATAGATATTTCAGGGTTTTGCTACTGTTTAATTTTTTTGTTTTGTTTATTAATAATATTCAATTTAGCGTCACATTTAAGTATGAGTCACCGAATTGGAAGGTGCCACCTCCTGGTTTATATCGTTTGAAAATTGGTTAACCATAGTACCATAAATCCCTTTTGTTTCTTAGATTATTTTATAAGACTAAATAAAATGTTTTTTTTCCTTTTTTATTGGGGGGTTGATTATTTTTACTTGACAGGTGTACCTGTTAAACGATGAGTAATTCTTTTGAAAACAAAAAAAAAATATTGTCATAAATAACAGTTAAAATTTAAAATTTTGATTAGTTGACATTGTGATTATTTGTAAACAACATTTAAATAAGGAGCAACATTTTTTAAAATTTGTAAAAAAAACAGTGTGTTAAAGTGACTGATAAATAAGTACTAGTGCATTAAATTTGATAATGGATAAATTTCGAAAGTGTTGTAAACCATTTCGCGACTCAAAGTGTTCGAGTAAACTAAAACCAGTTACGGATTATGTTAAGCAATTTATGCCACAATCGGTTGAGAATCAAGATAAATTGTATCTCTGTTCAACGTGCTATATAAATCTAACCTGCAAACGACGAAAAATAGAACCAGAATTGTCACCAGTTGCGGGACCATCAGCAACATCACCTATAACACCGCAAATAGCCGATGACGATGATAGTAGTGATAGTGAAGCGTGTTATTTAAAAAATATAGCTGTTTTGGAAAAAATAAAAGAGGTGTTACCCGTTATTGGGAAGTCTCCTATATATCCGAGTACATTGGAAGTCAGGCCAAAACAGCAGCAGCAAAAATTAATCGGTTTAACTTCAATGACATTATCAACATCTTTGGTTTCGGGAATCGTGTCGCTTTTTAATCAGTCAACCGATGACCAAAGGAAGATTAAACTATATGATGAATTGATTGGTGACCTAAAAACCAAATTCCAAGAACTGGAGAAAACCAGTGATAAGATTCAGTTACTTACTATATTGCCAAAATCATTAACCATGCAAGAAATTCAGAGCGAGTTCAACGCAACGCAACATATGGTCCGAATAGCTAAAGATCTACGGGACAAGAACGGTCCACTAAGTCGTCCAGCAACTTACACTGATGATGATGTTAGTCGGTAAAATGATGATGATTATAATGCCCGGTAAAAACGATTGTTTAACTATCGATAAGGCTAAAGTTCAAAAGCGGCTAATGATGTGTACACTGAAAGAATGCTACGAGGGATATAAGTCATTGCATCAGGGCGATGAGTCAAAAAAAATTGGATTTTCCAAATTTTCACTACTTCGTCTTAAATACTGTGTACAACCAGGTAGTAGTGGAACGCATACAGTCTGCGTGTGTACCATACATCAAAATGTCAAATTAATTATTTATTGTACCAAAATGGAAACTTTTACCAACGGAAAGATAGCAGACTACCGGGATTGTATTTCATCTAGATTATGTGTTGAGCCTACACCAACATGTTACCTTCTAGAATGCGAAAGCTGCCCAGGACTGGATAACTTTAAACAATATTTGAAAAATGCATTTCTGGAGCATGGCTGCGAGGATGCTGAGTTAAAGTTTAATCAGTGGGTTTCTACCGACAGATGCAATTTGGAAACTTTTTCACAACCGTTAGATGTATTTCTGGATTATTTCATAAATAAGATGAAGAATCTGTTGCCTCATTACTTCATTTCACTTCAGCAGTCCAGTTTCTTAAAAAATAAAAAATTGGCGCTGAAGTCTACCGAGGTGATAGTTTTATGTGATTTTGCAGAAAATTATGCATTTATAATGCAAAATGCCGCACAAGGTTTTCATTGGAATAATAAACAAGCGACTATTCATCCATTTGTATTTTACCAAAATTTAGAAGGCAAATTACATCACCACACCTTCGTTATAATATCGGATTGTCTTCACCACGATACTGTAGCGGTTCACTTATTTATTGAGAAATTAATGCAGTTTTTGAAAACTAAAATATCCAGTTTATCTAAAATTTATTATATTACCGATGGTGCAGTCACGCATTATAAAAATAAGAAAAATTTTAAGAACATCCTAAAACACAAAGAGGATTTTGAAGTTGACTGCGAATGGCATTTTCATGCAACAGCTCATGGAAAAGGTCCATGTGATGGAGTAGGGGGTACCATCAAAAGAATGGCATCCAGAGCTAGTCTCACAATGGAATACGGCAGTACAATAACCAATGCAGATGAATTATTTAAATGGGCTAAAACGTTGAAAACAGATATCAATTTTGGATTTTGTTCAGACGCAGAACATAAATCAAAGCAAATAAAACTTGCAACTAGGTTTGAAAAACAGTAAAAGGAACTCACGGTTTTCACGCATTCATTCCAACAGAGGATGGCTATTTGAATTGTAAAAAATATTCTAAATCTGATGATTATCTTAAATTTAAATTGTGATTTTTAATTAGAATAAGATTGAATTTTAAACAATAAAGTAAAATTATCTTTGGGTTTCAAAATAAATAAATACTAATAATTTAACTGAACTGTCTTTTTTGTAAATATGTAATTCCAAAACAATGAGATATACATATCTATTCAAATATAGTTTTTCCATATAAAAATGAAATAATGCTCTAACTAAAACGTATTTTGCAAGAATACAAAAAATAACGGAGGTCTAGTGTTTTAATATGTTGTAAAATATTAGTTACCAAATTCTTTAAAAACAAAAATAAGTTTTTGAGAAAATTGAAAAAGAACATCTTGGCGGGAAATTTAAAGAAGAAGAAATTAAACAACATACTATTTTTATATTTTTTTATTAATTGTTATTAATTTATCTTTAAAATGAGCCCAAAACTATAATTATCGGACAATTAGTTTTCTTTTTATTGCCATAAATACAACATCATGATTATCATTTTTCTCAAAATTTGACACCCTGTATTTTTAACAACAACAACAATAAAAAAAAATTAAGTATTCTTAAATTTTTTTTTTATCAAGGCTATGCATTGAAAACATAAAAACCATAAAATTTAAACATGACTTACGGCTCCATATAGTGAATTTGTGAGTTCACGTATTTTTCACCATATATATATATATATATATATATATATATATATATATATATATATATATATATATATATATATATATATATATATATATATATATATATATATATATATATATATATATATATATATATATATATATATATATATATATATATAATATATATATATATATATATATACATATATATATATATATATATATATATATATATATATATATATATATATATATATATATATATATATATTATATATATATATATATATATATATATATATA
>OX596383.1:20046352-20099182 GCA_951394425.1 Tipula unca | reverse complement strand
TTTACAATTTACAATTATTTACAATTTGTTTTGGAGTAGATTTATAGCATTATAACATTGTACCAAACTTATGTAATGCATAAACGAAGTCAATGCTATAACCCTTTCGTACGAGTGGTCACATAACATCTCCCCCCGTAGTCTTAAGATAGTAATCTTAAGTCTGAACGAGTTCAGAGGAAAAAACTAGTAAACTTAACTAATAAAATTTAGATAGTGAAATTACAAAATATAATTCAATCAAATGTTTGCTTAAATATCGTATTTCACAATGAAATATTTTTTTTATTAATTAATATAGTAATAATAATCCATTTTTTTTTAAATTTAATTCATAAGAGTGTATATTCGGTTGTTTTTTTCCAACATTTATCTACTTATTCAACTTACGATTCAGAATTTTCGTGAAAAGGTTTCAATCTGTTGTTATGTACCATTTTAGTTGAATTTCCAATTTTAATTGAAGTATTTTCAGGTGAATTTATTTCTTGGACTTCATAAGGACCTAGCCAATACTTTGATAATTTAGAATTTCTAGCTTCGTTTTTCAATTGTTTGTTTCACCAACATCACCAACATTATATTTAATTACTTTAGAATTTCTGTCGTAATAGACCTTAGATTTTTCCTTAGACTCAAGTATGTTATTTTTAGCAATTTCAAATGATTGTTGAAACTTGAATCTGAGATCAAAACTTGAATCACAATAAAAAAAATTAAGTATTCTTAAATTTTTTTTTTATCAAGGCTATGCATTGAAAACATAAAAACCATAAAATTTAAACATGACTTACGGCTCCATATAGTGAATTTGTGAGTTCACGTATTTTTCACCATATATATATATATATATATATATATATATATATATATATATATATATATATATATATATATATATATATATATATATATATATATATATATATATATATATATATATATATATATATATATATACATATATATATATATATATATATTATATATATATATATATATATATATATATATATATATACCGGGTGTTTTTTTTAAACTGAGACGATCAAATATCTTGAAAAATAGCCACTCTACGGAAAAAATGTCCATAATCAAAATTTAATCATACCGCGGGGGAAATTCACTAGTGCAAAAAAAAAGTCCCCCCACCCCCGCTTTGTAGGTGGGGCGGGGGTAACTTTTAAACTAAGATAGGAAGCCATATTTTTTATTGCAGATACGGATTCTACGACTAAAAGTACGTATGATTTGAATAAAATATTTTGTTCGGTTCATGATAGATGGCGTTGCAATCGACGAAATTCAATTTTTTCAATTTCTCCTTCTTAGAACACACGCATTCGATTCTGCAATACGTTTGAAATAAAAAACATCACGTTTTCATTGGAAATACTCGAAATTCGTCATCAAAACAATTTATTCAGTTTTGTAAATCTAAATAAGTGTTCAAAATTAATTTCAAATTTTATTATTAAATTTCAAAAATACAAAATTCAGGCCATCATTTTGAACACTTATTTAGATTTACAAAACTGAATAAATTGTTTTGATGACGAATTTCGAGTATTTCCAATGAAAACGTGATGTTTTTTATTTCAAACGTATTGCAGAATCGAATGCGTGTGTTCTAAGAAGGAGAAATTGAAAAAATTGAATTTCGTCGATTGCAACGCCATCTATCATGAACCGAACAAAATATTTTATTCAAATCATACGTACTTTTAGTCGTAGAATCCGTATCTGCAATAAAAACTATGGCTTCCTATCTTAGTTTAAAAGTTACCCCCGCCCCACCTACAAAGCGGGGGTGGGGGGACTTTTTTTTTTGCACTAATGTATTTCCCCCGCGGTATGATTAAATTTTGATTATGGACATTTTTTCCGTAGAGTGGCTATTTTTCGAGATATTTGATCGTCTCAGTTTAAAAATAACACCCGGTATATATATATATACATACATACATATATATATATATATATATATATATATATATATATATATATATATATATATATATATATATATATATATATATATATATATATATATATATATATATATATATATATATATATATATATATATATATATATATATACCATATATATATATATGGTGAAAAATACGTGAACTCACAAATTCACTATATGGAGCCGTAAGTCATGTTTTAATTTTATGGTTTTTATGTTTTCAATGCATAGCCTTGATTAAAAAAAAAATTTAAGAATACTTAATTTTTTTTTATTGTTGTTGTTGTTAAAAATACAGGGTGTCAAATTTTGAGAAAAATGATAATTATGATGTTGTATTTATGGCAATAAAAAGAAAACTAATTGTCCGATAATTATGATTTTGGACTCACTTTAAAGATAAGTTAATAGCAATTAACAAAAAAATATAAAATTAGTATGTTGTTTAATTTCTTCTTCTTTAAATTTCCCGCCAAAATGTTCTTTTTCAATTTTCTCAAAAACTTATTTTTTTTTTTTTTTTTTTTTTTTTTAAATTTGGCAACTATTATTTTACAACATATTAAAACACTGGACCAGCGTTATTTTTTATATTCTTGCAAAATCTGTTTTAGTAAGAGCATTATTTCATTTTTATATGGAAAAACTATATTTGAATAGATATGTATATCTCATTGTTTTGGAATTACATATTTACAAAAAAGACAGTTCAGTTAAATTATTAGTATTTATTTATTTTCAAACCCAAAGATAATTTTACTTTATTGTTTAAAATTCAATCTTATTCTAATTAAAAATCACAATTTAAATTTAAGATAATCATCAGAATTAGAATATTTTTTACAATTCAAATAGCCATCCTCTGTTGGAATGAATGCGTGAAAACCGTGAGTTCCTTTTACCGTTTTTAAATTTTCAAACCTAGTTGCAAGTTTTATTTGCTTTGATTTATGTTCTGCGTCTGAACAAAATCCAAAATTGATATCTGTTTTCAACGTTTTAGCCCATTTAAATAATTCATCTGCATTGGTTATTGTACTGCCGTATTCCATTGTGAGACTAGCTCTGGATGCCATTCTTTTGATGGTACCCCCTACTCCATCACATGGACCTTTTCCATGAGCTGTTGCATGAAAATGCCATTCGCAGTCAACTCCAAAATCCTCTTTGTGTTTTAGGATGTTCTTAAAATTTTTCTTATTTTTATAATGCGTGACTGCACCATCGGTAATATAATAAATTTTAGATAAACTGGATATTTTAGTTTTCAAAAACTGCATTCATTTCTCAATAAATAAGTGAACCGCTACAGTATCGTGGTGAAGACAATCCGATATTATAACGAAGGTGTGGTGATGTAATTTGCCTTCTAAATTTTGGTAAATTACAAATGGATGAATAGTCGCTTGTTTATTATTCCAATGAAAACCTTGTGCGGCATTTTGCATTATAAATGCATAATTTTCTGCAAAATCACATAAAACTATCACCTCGGTAGACTTCAGCGCCAATTTTTTATTTTTTAAGAAACTGGACTGCTGAAGTGAAATGAAGTAATGAGGCAACAGATTCTTCATCTTATTTATGAAATAATCCAGAAATACATCTAACGGTTGTGAAAAAGTTTCCAAATTGCATCTGTCGGTAGAAACCCACTGATTAAACTTTAACTCAGCATCCTCGCAGCCATGCTCCAGAAATGCATTTTTCAAATATTGTTTAAAGTTATCCAGTCCTGGGCAGCTTTCGCATTCTAGAAGGTAACATGTTGGTGTAGGCTCAACACATAATATAGATGAAATACAATCCCGGTAGTCTGCTATCTTTCCGTTGGTAAAAGTTTCCATTTTGGTACCATAAATAATTAATTTGACATTTTGATGTATGGTACACACGCAGACTGTATGCGTTCCACTATTACCTGGTTGTACACAGTATTTAGGACGAAGTAGTGAAAATTTGGAAAATCCAATTTTTTTTGACTCATCGCCCTTATGCAACGACTTATATCCCTCGTAGCATTCTTTCAGTGTACACATCATTAGCCGCTTTTGAACTTTAGCCTTATCGATAGTTAAACAATCGTTTTTATCGGGCATTATCCGACTAACATCAGTGTAATAAGATAATACTGCTTGCTTCAGCTCATCACTTATTCGCTTTCCTACTTTAGTTGCTGGACGACTTAGTGGACCGTTCTTGTCCCGTACATCTTTAGCTGTTCGGACCATATGTTGCGTTGCGTTGAACTCGCTCTGAATTTCTTGCATGGTTAATGATTTTGGCAATATAGTAAGTAACTAAATCAAAATTTTAAATTTTAACTATTATTTATATCGACAATATTTTTTTTTTGGTTTTCAAAAGAATTACTCATCGTTTAACAGGTACACCTGTCAAATAAAAATAATCAACCCCCCCAATAAAAAAGGAAAAAAAACATTTTATTTAGTCTTATAAAATAATCTAAGAAACTAAAGGGATTTATGGTACTATGGTTAACCAATTTTCAAACGATATAAACCAGGGGGTGGCACCTTCCAATTCGGTGACTCATACTTAAATGTGACGCTAAATTGAATATTATTAATAAACAAAACAAAAAAATTAAACAGTAGCAAAACACTGAAATATCTATTCAAATATAGTTTTTCCATATAAAAATGAAATAATGCTCTTACTAAAACAGATTTTGCAAGAATATAAAAAATAACGCTGGTCCAGTGTTTTAATATGTTGTAAAATAATAGTTGCCAAATTTAAAAAAAAAAAAAAAAAAAAAAAAAAAAATAAGTTTTTGAGAAAATTGAAAAAGAACATTTTGGCGGGAAATTTAAAGAAGAAGAAATTAAACAACATACTAATTTTATATTTTTTTGTTAATTGCTATTAACTTATCTTTAAAGTGAGTCCAAAATCATAATTATCGGACAATTAGTTTTCTTTTTATTGCCATAAATACAACATCATAATTATCATTTTTCTCAAAATTTGACACCCTGTATTTTTAACAACAACAACAATAAAAAAAAATTAAGTATTCTTAAATTTTTTTTTTAATCAAGGCTATGCATTGAAAACATAAAAATCATAAAATTCAAATATGACTTACAAAAATTTGTGATTTCACGTATTTTTCACCATATATAATATATATACATATACATATATATATATATATATATATATATATAATATATATATATATATATATATATATATATATATATATATATATATATATATATATATATATATATATATATATATATATATATATATATATATATATATATATATATATATATATATATATATATATATATATATATATAATATATAATTAATAAAATTAATTTCAAGTTTTATTATTAAATTTCAAAAATACAAAATTCAGGCCATCATTTTGAACACTTATTTAGATTTACAAAACTGAATAAATTGTTTTGATGACGAATTTCGAGTATTTCCAATGAAAACGTGATGTTTTTTATTTCAAACGTATTGCAGAATCGAATGCGTGTGTTCTAAGAAGGAGAAATTGAAAAAATTGAATTTCGTCGATTGCAACGCCATCTATCATGAACCGAACAAAATATTTTATTCAAATCATACGTACTTTTAGTCGTAGAATCCGTATCTGCAATAAAAAATATGGCTTCCTATCTTAGTTTAAAAGTTACTTAGTTTAAAAGTTAAAGGGGGTGTGGGGACTTTTTTTTTGCACTAATGTATTTCCCCCGCGGTATGATTAAATTTTGATTATGGACATTTTTTCCGTAGAGTGGCTATTTTTCGAGATATTTGATCGTCTCAGTTTAAAAAAAACACCCGGTATATATATATATATATATATATATATATATATATATATATATATATATATATATATATATATATATTATACAGTTCTACATTTTCTAGTTCAGGAATCAAAAATTCTTTTCAAAAATTTAGCCCGTTACTGTACTTTTACGCCATACAGTTCTACATTTTCTGGCGAGACCATTTCCCAATTTTATAGGAATTTGAAATTTTAAATAAGAACTTCTTATCCAAAATCTAGCCAGTGACGGAACTTCGAATAATTATTTTATTTTAGGTTATACAGTTCTATAATTTCTGGCCAGGCCTGTTATGCGCGGAAAAACATGAAGCGCCCACTTTCATTCGATTACAAAACACTAAAACAACTTAATAGATTTATTGGTTGAACATGACACAATCACAACAATTATACAATAACAATAAAAGTGTTCGAAATCTGAACAATTAATTTATTAAAATTTACTTTATAAAAATGATTTTTTGTACGTTAATATATAATTCACAAATTTTAAAATTATATTATATATATTTATGTGAAAAAAATTTAACTTATAATTTATTATGATTATTATTATGCTTATTAATATTATTATTATTATTATTCTGACCTTACCCGACGAAAGATGAATCCAAAAAAGAAAGAAATGACAATTCGTCATAATTATTTACAATTTACAATTATTTACAATTTGTTTTGGAGTAGATTTATAGCATTATAACATTGTACCAAACTTATGTAATGCATAAACGAAGTCAATGCTATAACCTTTTCGTACGAGTGGTCACATAACATCTCCCCCCGTAGTCTTAAGATAGTAATCTTAAGTCTGAACGAGTTCAGAGGAAAAAACTAGTAAACTTAACTAATAAAATTTAGATAGTGAAATTACAAAATATAATTCAATCAAATGTTTGCTTAAATATCGTATTTCACAATGAAATATTTTTTTTATTAATTAATATAGTAATAATAATCCATTTTTTTTTAAATTTAATTCATAAGAGTGTATATTCGGTTGTTTTTTTCCAACATTTATCTACTTATTCAACTTACGATTCAGAATTTTCGTGAAAAGGTTTCAATCTGTTGTTATGTACCATTTTAGTTGAATTTCCAATTTTAATTGAAGTATTTTCAGGTGAATTTATTTCTTGGACTTCATAAGGACCTAGCCAATACTTTGATAATTTAGAATTTCTAGCTTCGTTTTTCAATTGTTTGTTTCACCAACATCACCAACATTATATTTAATTACTTTAGAATTTCTGTCGTAATAGACCTTAGATTTTTCCTTAGACTCAAGTATGTTATTTTTAGCAATTTCAAATGATTGTTGAAACTTGAATCTGAGATCAAAATAATAGTCATCATAATTGTACACAGTATCACGAGAATGGGTAAGAGAACTAGGAATCTGCGGTTTACATCCAAAAACCAGTTCGAATGGCATGTATTTCGTTCCTGCGTGCTATAATGGCGTATATAATCCATAAACGTTTTGTGAGATCGTTCTAGAGAACCATTTGATTGCGGGTGATAAGCTGTAGTATTTATCTTTTTTATTTTAAACAATTTAGCTATTCGTTTAAACAAGGCACTCATGAAATTCGACCCTTGATCAGTAAGAATCGATGACCGAAAACGCAAATAAAGTTTCCGACGAATGCTCGAGCAACTGTTTCTGTTTCTTGGTTTGGAATAGGTACGGCTAATGAAAATTTTGTTAAATCGTCTCGCATTGTCAGTATGAATTTATTATTAGAATGAGATGGATTCAAAGGACCAACAATATCCAAGAATAATTTTTCAAAAGGACTAGATGATGTAGTCGTGATTTTCATGGGCATTTTGTTCGACAGACCAGATTTGTTCGTTTGACAAGATTTGCAATTTTTTATTATTTTGGTTACTTGACTTAACATATTTGGGAAACTATAAAATTTTCGTAGTCTATTATAAGTTCTGTAAATGCCTTGATGACCTCCAGAGAGACTGTGATGAAATTCATGAATTACGGGTTCTATTTCAGATTGGTTTGTCAATTCAACGATATCTCTCTTATCGATCGACTGTTCGTTTTCAGAATTGTGACCTTTATCATCAATAATAGTTTGCCGTAATTTTTGTGCTCTAGTTAGTACATGGACATTAGTATTTACATCAGTGGTTTTTATCGGAATGCGGCTTAAACAATCAGCATTCGTATTCAGTTTTCCTGCTCTATGTATGATTTTAAATTGATATTCATAATTCATCTAGTTTAATTCGCCAACGCGTGAGTTTTGAGGACGGATTGGTTATACTACATAACCAGACTAAAGGTTTATGATCGGTGACTACAACGAATTCTCGTCCATAAACATATGGGCGAAAGTGATTAATTGCCCAAACAACAGAAAACAATTCCTTCTCGATAGCTGAATAATTCTTTTCTGCTTTGTTCAAAACACGGCTAGCAAAAGTGATTGGCATATCCTTACCATCTATCTCTTGAGACAGAACAGCACCTATGGCCAAATCAATCGCATCACAAGTAACCGTAAATTGTTTTGCATAATCGGGTCGCGTTAATATTGATGGAGAGCAAAGTGCATTTTTCAATTTGGTAAAGCTTTCTTCGCAAAATGCATCCCATTTGTATACGACGTCCTTTTTTAAAAGATTAGTTAGCGGTTTCGCAATACCGGAAAAGTTTGATATAAAACGTCGATAATATCCGGCGAAACCCAAAAAAGACTTAATTTCTTTAGGGTTTTTTGGAATTGGATATTTGGTAGCTGCTGTTATTTTATTGTGGTCAGGTTTTACTCCTTCCGGGGTTACAACATGACCCAAGTATGTAATTTCCTTACGAAGGAACTGACATTTAGTTGGATTAACTTTCAAATTATGGTTACGAAAGCAATCAAAAACTTCTCGGATTTTCCAATTATGGTCAGTTAAATTACATCCGTAGACGACCACATCGTCAAGGTACACAAAGCACTTGATACCATTAAGGCCACTCAAAACACAATTCATCAGACGTTGGAAAGTCGCCGGAGCTCCTTTCAAACCAAACGGCATTCTTGTAAAATGATAGTGCCCAAAAGTGGTACTGAAAGCAGTTTTATCTTTGTCTAGGTTGTCTAATGGTACCTGATGGTAACCGTCAGCTAAATCTATTGTGCTGAAGTAAGAACTCTTCCCAAGTTGATCCAAAATGTCCGTGATATTCGGAAGAGGAAAACTGTCGCCTATCGTGATGTCGTTTAATTTACGATAATCGACAACGATGCGCGATTTCTTATCATCCGTATCCGATTTTTTTGGAATCACTAGTAGAGGGAAATTCCGTGGTGATTTACTAGGCTCGGTTACGTTATTTTTGAGCATTTTAGTAATTTGCGAATCAATCTCTGATCTTTGAGATTGCGGTAACCGATATTGACGAACATTGATTGGACTAGTATTAGAACTAGTGGGAATTTTGTGTGTAATAGTCTCGGTAACCGTTAGTTTATCACCAGGCAAAAGAAAAATGTCGTTATACTCTCGACATAAATGTATAATTGAAGACTTTTCTTCAGAATTCAAGTTCTCAACATTGATACTGTTTTCTAATGTGTCTAGCCTATCCTCTAGGTAATCGTTTTGTGATTCAATATGATAAACATTATAATTTTCTAAAGGATAAAGCGTAAGAGAAAGTTCGGTAAATTCAAAAGGTTCCTCCGTAGTGTTTACAATGCTTATGTAACTAGAATTAGTTTTGCTTTTAATTAAAGAATTCCCGATGTAAATTCCTGGAACTAATTCTTTCGAACAACACAGATAGTCCTTATTATCCTTATCACGAGAATTGAATTGAACCAATTTTTCCGATCTTGGTGGAACAATCTTTGAGTTAGCATGGCACAAATTTAAAGACAACATGCTTTCCTCAAATGGAATTTTGATAGAATTACTCTGAAAATCAATATGACACTTAAATTTGGATAGGAAATCTTTTCCCAATATACCGCAACATGCTATCGGAAAATAGTCTTTCACTATGTGAAAACGATGGACGATTTGAATTGAATTAGGTAGTTCAATTTTTGCATCACAAGCAGCAAGTGTTTCTATATGATCGTTTGAGATACCCTTTAAACAACATTTTAATTTAGGATGACAAATAGTATCTGGTTTGATGAAACTCTTTTTGATTAGACATATGTCAGCTCCCGTATCTACTAACAAAAATAGTGATTTACTATTACCAATATCAAGTTTAAGATTAACATATTTTTTATCTAAACTTGAATTCGTTAGTAAAATGGATTGGGTGTTGGAGCTTAATATATTATTAGACGGAATTAATAAATTTGAATTTCGACACGAATTTAATGTTGCTGAACCGGACAAGTCGCATCGTTCTTGATCGGTTCTTGAAAGTTTTCCGTTTGTTCATTTATGTTATTTAGATTTTTATTGGCGTTAGCTTTACAATGGACTTTTACAATATGTACAAATATAGACTGGTTTAACAGTTTGATTGGATATGTTAGGTAATGTCTGACCTTTAAATGGAACATTGGAATTTTTAAATTGGGCCATATGTGAGCTGGATGGCTGTAGACCTTGTGTTTTCGGGAAACTCGAAAAACTAGGTTGGTTAGAAAGTGGTCTAGGGTTCCTAAGATAACATGTCGATGCTGTATGGCCTAATTTGAAACATATCTGACATTTTACCTGTTGCCTAGAAGAACTAATAGAATTTCTTTTTTGTTTGTGAAGTAGAAAAGCTAATTCTTCCTCGCAGGCTTTAGCCAGAGATTCTTTAAAGCTCGAAAATTGACATGCTTTGACTATTAATTTTATGTGATCATGAAGACCTTCTTGGAAAGCTCGTAAAGCGGTTTTAGAATTAATGCTTTTAATGACTTTCGCCGCGTCCTTGCCTTCTGCACGAATGCAAGCTTCATTTAACTTAGACAAAATATCTTGAACACGACGGGCATATTCTTTGACAGTTTCATCCCGCTTTTGAGAAATATTTACGAGCTCCATTTGCAAGTGTTCACATGAATATAACTCGGAAAATTCGTTTGTTAAATCTAATTTTAATTCATCCCAAGAGGTATATTCATTGTACTTAAAGGTTTGCTCGAATGCTAAATCTAAAAGTTTTGATTTAAGTAAATCTAGAAAAGACTTAATATCCTTTTCGGCGGCACCTTCAAAAATCGAATCACAACAAGCAATAAAATGTTGTAATTTAGTTGAAGCACCGTCAAAAGAAGGGATTAATTTTATCGCTGTTTCTAGTTTAAATGGCATGGTTTTTGATTATTCTTGACTTGTAACTAGAGAAGTATCTAATGATATTTTACACGATTGTTCTGAAAATTCACAAACACTAAGATTGGAAACCTTTTCGGTTATTTGATTAATGGCATAAACAAGATCTTTATGTAAACCCGATTTTAAAAACGGACGCGATATTTCACTCATATGATTGAAAATTTACATATTTATAGGAAACAATTATAACACCCGAAAGCAAACAATCAAATTATAAATTAAAATTCCACTAACCTTTACAATTAAAATTTTTTTTGTTAAAATGGTATCCTAAGTGTAGTGTTGTACAATTTCCGCACTATAAAATGACATCATTTTTTAGTTCATCCATTTTTAATTAGATGTCGTAAGTGGCAAAAAAACAATTTTTTCATGGAATATTTTGTAATTTTCGATAGCGGAGATTTCAAATTTTATTTTAGACGCATGTTTTGGAATTTAAATATCGACATAGTATATATATATGTATATATAGTATATATTTATATATATATATATATATATATATATATATATATATATATATATATATATATATATATATATATATACATATTATATATATATATATATATATATACATATTATATATATATATATATACATATATACTATTTTAAATTTTATTTTAGACGCATGTTTTGGCATTTAAATATCGACATCCATTTTGATTTTTGTTCTAGGTAAAGTAGAGCCTTAAGTAAAAGTAAGTAAAACACTGTATTTGTTGTATAAAAATTGTCCTAAAAAATTATAAACATTTGGAATTTGTTATAAACAATTTATTTCTTTATAAAAAAATAAATAAATTATCAACAATAGTGGATTGAAATAATAATTATTCGATTAATTATAAATTGCTATTAAAATTATGAAATTGAGGTAAAATAAAATTCTTCACCACTTGATATTGTTATAAACAAATTAATTTGTTACTAACAAGTTAATGTTTAATAAATAAATGTGTGTTTTTTATTAACAAATACACTTGAAATATAATTTTTATAATTAATTTATAAATTTTTGAATAAAATTTAATAATAATTGGGGTGAATTAACAGACCAAATAAGCAAATAAGGAACATTCGCACATAATTTTGTGTGCGGTAATTTTATTTTATATATAAATATATATGTATATATATATATATATATATATATATATATATATATATATATATATATATATATATACACTAGAGCCTCGAGTTGCGCTGTTTCGACTTGCGCTGTTTCGACTTGCGTCTCAAAAAAAATTAATACCATAATTTCAATTTGCGTCGCATTTTGGACGCAACTCGAATTAATTTTTTTATTTATAATTGGAATGAAGTATAATGAAAATAAGAAACAAAACGAAAATTGCGTTTTGTGCAACAAAACGAAACATGGCGCAAAATTTGGCCTGAATGTGTACCGTCTGTTGAAACAGAAATTGACGAGGTTCCTTTGGTAAGAAGTGAAATTATTACTTTAGCACAAAGCGCTAATTTTGAAGGAATAGATGAAGCGGGATTCAAAGAGCTTAATGATGACGCAGATTTGAGTATCCCGACCCAAGATTTATTAGAAATTGCCGATAACATCGCAGACGATTCTGGTAGCTCAACAGAAGAACTAGAAACAAAATCACTTACAACTAAAGGTCTAGCAAGAGCGTTTAAGTTGATATCCGAAGGACTAGAAATATTCGTAAACGAAGATCCCGACATAATCCAAAGTTCAAGAGTAGTACAAGAAGTAAAGTCAAGTATCAGCTGCTATAAATCAATTTATTCTGAGAAAAAAAAAGCTGTTACCCAGAGTACACTTGATACATTTTTTAAAAGTCAACCTAAACAAAGGGAACTAACCGATATCGAATGCTTTGAACTAGATTCTGACTAAAATCCTGGATAAATTTATGAAATTATATGTGATAAAAAAAGTTTTATTTTGAAGTTGACTGAATTTTATAATTTATTTTAGTTTAATACACATACATACATAATGTCTGAAAGTACATACATCAAAAGCTTCGTTTCGAGTTGCGTTGTTTTGAGTTGCGTCCCATTTTCCTGGAACGCATTAGCGACGCAACTCGAGGCTCTAGTGATATATATATACACATATATGTATATGGAAATAAAATTATATAAAATAAAATTACCACTTATATATATATTATCAGTAGTACATGCGACACCTGGGTCCAAGGTCATATGACATGTGTAAATATGACCTTGAGCGTAAATGTGACCTTGAGCGTAAATGTGACCTTGAGCGTAAACGACACGACCTACCTCAACGACCTTGCGTATACGTCACGACATACCTCCAACGACCTTGCTCGTAGTAAATGACAAGACCTACCTCAATGACCTCAATGATATTTAGTAAACGTCACACGAATTACTCAACGACCTTGCTTGACGGCCTTTAGCGTAATCACGACCTTGGCTCAATACTACACACGACCTTTAGCGTAAATGATTACGCCTTGTTATTATGACGGCATTTAGCGTAAACACGACCTGTCTCAATACCACACACTACCTTTAGCGTAAATGATTACGCATTGTTATTGTTGATCTATATATTTGAATGGAAATATTTGTCATCTATGTCAATTACCGTCATTTTTTTTTTGATGACTCACTTTGAATTTTAGTTAGAAAAGTGACGTGTGTATGTGTGTGTGTGTAAATGTAGTATGGTATATTTTTACTGATTATAAATGTTTATATGGATAATTTTTTTTGGTCAGCGTGTGGAATCGAACTCGGGTCCGCGACATGGAAAGCAAGCGTCTTACCATCACACCACCAACGTGTGATAAATTACTATGACTATTTGTGGTATATAAACAAACTATTACCCCCAAAGATAGATTACTGTTAGTACTCGGTCTATATATATATATTATTTTCCGCCTAAAGGTATGTTAACAGGGGTGCACCGTCTACGTTATATTTTTATATGGAAATAATAAATATAGTTAGGGTTCGATATTTAAATCTTTGCGCGCATATATCGTATTAAATGAATTAAGTTTTTCGTTTCACATGTTAGACTGTAAAGTCATCTAAACAATTTAATTATTCAAAATAGATAGTCATTTAGGTGGCGGTCTGTATTAATAATCAACAAAATACGTGTGTACATTGTTGTTGTTTCTTGTTTTCAATTTTAAAAACGTAAACACTCATACAATAATAATAATTTATGCAACAATCATCTTTCGTAAACACGTAATATATAAAATTCAAGATCAAACATGTTCACTATATTGGTCATCTTTTTATACACATATGATTTTAACTGAGTTGTATAACATTGTTGTTGTTTCTTGCTTCTCATTAATCAACAACTTAATTGGCATAATAATTATTGCGGTGGCCATCTTTTTTTTATACACATATGATTTTAAAGGTGTATGTATAACGTTGTTGATGTTTCTTGTTTTTAGCTTTAAAAATGTAGGCAATTATACAATGATGTCATAATAATAATAATTTATACAACAATCATCTGTCGTAAGCACGTAATATATAAAATTCAAGATCAAACATGTTCACTATATGGGTCAGTTTTCAATTTTAAAAACGTAAACACTATTTTAAGAGGTCGTTGAACTATATATTTGTACGGAAATATTTTTTGATCATATTTTTTTTTTATTGGTCTACTTTTAAAATTGGTGTTGTTTCTTGTTTTTAACTTTAAAAATGTAAACAATCATGCAATAATGTTATAATAATTTATGCAACAATTCAAAACCCACAAACATGTTCACTATACTAGACATTTCACTATTATTAATTAATCAACAATTTAATTTATTCAATGTAAATTCTAACAGGGAATATATAAAATTCAAAAGCTTAAAATTTAAGAAAAGTAAACATTCATACAACGTTGTTATAATAATTATTGCGGTGGTCATCTTTTTTTATACACATATGATTTTAGTTGCGTATGTATAACGTTGTTGTTGTTTCTAGTTTTCGTATGTATATAACAATGTTGATGTTCCTAGTTTTTGTATGTATATAACATTGCTGTTGTTTCAACTGTAAACATTCATACAATGCTGTCATAATAATTATTGCAGAGGTCATCTTTCATACACGTGGCGATGGTATGCATGCACAAACATGTTCACTCTATTAGTTTAACTAATTCTAATGCGTAATATATAAAATTCAAAACCGAACATGTTCACTAAATTAGTCATTTCAGTAATATGCATTAATCAACAGTTTAATTTATTCAGTGTAAATTCTAATACGTAATATATAAAATTAATATTAAGTCGTTTTTAACAAGATTTTCATCATTTTTAGCCTATTTTGTCAGAAAAACCCGAGATTTTGTCAGAAAAACCCGAGATTATGTAGAAAAACGGCTTTTTTCTTGCATATTAAATGGTTTTTACAAGATTTTTATACAATAATTATCTCAACACATGATTTAATTGTATCCTTGTAGATTATTTTGCGTTACATATATAAGAGAGAAAGAGATAGCTATTTATTATACATATATAAGAGAGCAAGTAAGCATGCAGTATTATTACAGATATAGCCTTCACTCTAACAAAAATATTGGATAGGGCAGAAATATTAAGGCACCTAAGTAATTTCTAGTTTACCTATTAATAGAACGTTGCACTCTAGGCAAAAAATTTTTTAAATTGCATAGGTCAGGAATATTTCGGCAAACAAGATTAATTAAGAGCATAAAAATACAAATTAATATTTGTTTTTCTATATCATCTTTACACATACTATGCAGTGAGTGTAAGAGAAGCTGATGTCATTCAACACAACAATATATGAAGTTATTTTATCTGTGTCAGTAATTCTCTTATAATTTATTTGTTGTTGGTATAGATATAAAAATTATTAGAATGACGTAGAATTTTATTTTGTATAATTATTGTAATCAAATAACATACATATGTAGGAACAAATATGAAAGCGGTCTAAAGAAAATGCTGAAAAGCATAATAAATAAGATCTATACAATAAACCATGTATGTACCTGATAAACAGTACGCGGTTCAAGCGTAGTCCTATAATATGTTGGATTTAGTGGCCTTTAGGGAAAATATTTGTTATTGTGAGCCTTTAGAACTAATTGTGTTAGTGTTTTAACGACTGAATTAAGAAGAGTCAGTATGAAAAGTCGTTATTTAGGTGAAATAATACACATTTTAAATACACAATTGCGGGCAAATTTTTTCTTTAAAAAGATTTAATAAGTAAATCATCTGAAAAAATACCATACACATACTCGTATGAATAGACTAAGATTTTATTTTACGTTTTTTTATGATAATCTAAGTTTGTAATATTTTCATAATAGACTGTCTCCCTAATTGTTTTTAATAACGGTGAAGATTCGCTAAAATAACCAATAATATTTTAATTTAGTAGAATTTTATTAATGCAGTATTGACATGTAAAAATTAAAAAAAACAATATACTTTAAAATATTATATTTAAAAAATATAAAAAGAAATATATAATAAAACACAATTAAAAAATATCTAAATAAGTTGGAGTATGCCTATAGACAAGGCATCTGATAACGGGTCATAGTAATTTTGAATGTATCACTACCTATCCCTTTACCGATACTCTTAATCATACTACCCATAATACCCCAAACATCGTTGAAAGTAATATCGCGAGCATAACTAAACGTGAGCCGTGAGGGTTTATTAAATCTTTTGGAGGTGAATTAAAAAAAAAAAACAAAATAACACAAATAATCGTCAACCTTCTTCACATAATCTTGTTCGATCACGTTTATACCTGTATACACGATTGTTTGTTTGTTATGTATACCAACACACTTCTTTTTTTTTTTTAAAATATGGATTTTTAATATATTATTACGAACGATTCTTAGTTCAACTAAAAAGATAGTTACTGACCTAAATTTTTCAAATTTGTTTTTCCTGTTAATTAGAAGCATTCATACAATGTGTCCTAATAATTATTGCAGAGGTTATCTTTGATACACATACGATTTTGGGGTATGACGTCTATAAAAGAGGTGAAAAAAAAAAAGAATTTCGTCATACATCCGATCTTGCCTATTAAGTCGTTTTTAACAAGATTTTCATCATTTTTAGCCTATTTTGTCAGAAAACCCCGAGATTATGTAGAGAAACGGCTTTTTTTTCTTGCATATTAAAGGGTTTTTACAAGATTTTTATACAATAATTAACTCAACACATGATTTAATTTTATACTTGTAGATTATTTTGCATTATTCTACATATTCTAAGCTTTTTTATTATACATATATATGAGAGAAAGTAAGTATGCAGTATTATTACAGATATAGCCTTTACTCTAACAAAAAATACTGGATAGGTCAGAAATATTAAGGCACATAAGTAATTTCTAGTTTACTTATTAATAGAACGTTGCACTCTAGGCAATAAATTTTTAAATTGCACAGGTTAGGAATATTTTTGCAGGCAATATTAATTAAGAGCATAAAAATACAAATTAATATTTGTTTTTCTATATCATCTTTACACATTCTATGCAGCGAGTGTAAGAGAAACTGATGTCATTCAACACAACAATATATGAAGTTAATTTATCTGTGTCAGTAATTCTCTTATAATTTATTTGTTGTTGGTATAGCTATAAAAAAAGAATAGAATGACGTAGAATTTTATTTTGTATAATTATTGTGATCAAATAACATATGTAGGAACAAATATGAAAGCGGTCTAAAGAAAATGCTGAAAAGCTTAATAAATAAGATCTATAATAAACCAAGTGTGTACCTGATTAACAGTACGCGGATCAAGCGTAGTCCTATAATATGTTGAATTTAGTAGTCTTTAGGGAAAATATTTGTTATTGTAAGCCTTTAGAACTAATTGTGTTAGTGCTTTAACGATTGAATTAAAAACAATTAGGGAAACAGTCTATTACGAAAATATTACAAACTTAGATTATCATAAAACAACTTAAAATAAAATCTTAATCTATTCATACGAGTATGTGTATGCTATATTTTTTTTTTCAGATGATTTACTTATTAAATCTTTT
Source organism: Tipula unca (assembly GCA_951394425.1). Lineage (NCBI taxonomy): Eukaryota > Metazoa > Arthropoda > Insecta > Diptera > Tipulidae > Tipula > Tipula unca. The sequence continues at coordinate 20,080,993 of OX596383.1, read as the reverse complement.
TAAAGAAAAAAAAAATTTGCCCGCAATTGTGTATTTAAAATGTGTATTACTTCACCTAAATAACGACTTTTCATTACACTTTAACTTGTTTATATGATTGGAGCGTATGCTGGTCTACAATAGATCATACATTTAGTATAAATTAATATCAAACTGTCTGGTATATTAATATCAAACTGTCTGACCCAATCGTTCCACGATAAAATTGATGTAAACGTCTATAATTCTAACTTTTCTTCAAAAACTGATCTCTAATCGAAGAAACTAAGCTCGTTGTATACCAAAGTCTTAGCCTTGAACGTTCGTTAATGAACAATTCTTAAAATTAACTAGCGCCTATCCGATATCAGAAATTAGAAAGTGGGGCATCGCCCATTGTTCATCGGGGATGGCGCATTTTCTAATTTTAGAAAGCACATATCCGATTTGCGCAAATGTCACCGCAGTCGTGTCAACAAACACAATTAAACATGTTTTTTTCAAGGTGAAAACCAGAAAACAACGCAAATGTGAAAATCCTTTATTGTAATCTTATACAGATGGAAAAAATTGATATGAATGAACGACAGCGACGTATTAAAATAAATTTGTTTATTAAGAAATTTCTAAAAGCAATTTCGTCTATACATGAGCAATTATTTCGAACTTTTACTGACACATAGCAACATTATTAAAATAAAAGATATGTTAACTACGATTATTTATATGTAAGTGTTTTCCGTTTTGTTATTTGTACTATCCATAGAAGTTATGAGTTTAAAATGTTTATAAATACCGACCTCAGGTCCAATAAAACTGTTAGTAAAGGATTAAAACTGATACAATAAACAAGTGAATCATTTAAAATTAAAAGTAGCAAAGATGTCCACTAATCCGGTCGCAGATTCAACAATCTTTCGAAGTAGTACTATCGAAACTGATTCTATACATTTTTCTAATGATCGTAGAGGAGAAATAGATCATACGACCAAAGATTCCAATAAAGTAAACATAAGTTCTGATGATTTAAAGTATTATGTTAATTTTCCGTACATGAGGAAAATAGAAGATCGTTTAAATTCATTCCATCAATCTCGATGGATGAGGTATTTGATTGATCCCGAAGCAGTATCGTCGGCCGGCTTTTACTACACAGTTATAGATGATAAAGTGAAATGTTTCAGCTGTGGCGGGGTTCTAGGTGAGTGGAATTTCACCGATAACCCTTTGGAAGAACACGCCTTTTGGTTCCCGGATTGTAGCTTTCTTCAGCAAGAAAAGGGGTATGGGTTTATCGCTAGTGTCAAGAAGAGATGGGCTCAACACTTAAATATATTGAAATGTAATAGAGACAGAGTTGGATGATTTAATAAAATTGTAAAAATTTAAAAAGACGCATTTTATATCATAAGTATGAAATAAAAATAATAAATCAGCAATATATATTTTGTTTTGTTTTTATTTTTACATAATTTTACAATATTTTGTTATTATTATCGCATTTTCTAATTTTACAAATCGCATAATCAGTTTGCGCAAATGCGACATTAATGTAAACGTCTATGATATTTTGAAGTGCTAAACTTGTATACATATACTTTTAATCATATATTTCTGAGTTTGCCAATTTTAAATTCTCAATTCAATAAAAAATTGGTGTAAACGTCTATGATTTAGATAAAAACTGATTTAAAATCTTTAATTTAGATAAAAATTAAATTAAATATAAAAATAAAAAAAAAAAAAAAAAATTAAATTAAATTAAATTTATAATGAAAATGTGGTCATGGGCGGTGTTCCCTTCGGGGACAACGCCCATGACAGTGGGTACCGTACCAGCGCTCCGCGCAGGTTCGGTACCCACCACATTTTCATTATAAATTTAATTTAATTTAATTTTTATTTTTTATTTTTATTTTTTAATAATAACTTAATAATCACTATTTGCGATAATAACAAAATATTGGAAAATTATGTAAAAATAAAAACAAAACAAAATATATATTGCTGATTTATTATTTTTATTTCATACATATGATATAAAATGCGTCTTTTTAAATTTTTACAATTTTATTAAATCATCCAACTCTGTCTCTATTACATTTCAATATATTTAAGTGTTGAGCCCATCTCTTCTTGACACTAGCGATAAACCCATACCCCTTTTCTTGCTGAAGAAAGCTACAATCCGGGAACCAAAAGGCGTGTTCTTCCCAAGGGTTATCGGTGAAATTCCACTCACCTAGAACCCCGCCACAGCTGAAACATTTCACTTTATCATCTATACCTGTGTAGTAAAAGCCGGCCGACGATACTGCTTCGGGATCAATCAAATACCTCATCCATCGAGATTGATGGAATGAATTTAAACGATCTTCTATTTTCCTCATGTACGGAAAATTAACATAATACTTTAAATCATCAGAACTTATGTTTACTTTATTGGAATCTTTGGTCGTATGATCTATTTCTCCTCTACGATCATTAGAAAAATGTATAGAATCAGTTTCGATAGTACTACTTCGAAAGATTGTTGAATCTGCGACCGGATTAGTGGACATCTTTGCTACTTTTAATTTTAAATGATTCACTTGTTTATTGTATCAGTTTTAATCCTTTACTAACAGTTTTATTGGACCTGAGGTCGGTATTTATAAACATTTTAAACTCATAACTTCTATGGATAGTACAAATAACAAAACGGAAAACACTTACATATAAATAATCGTAGTTAACATATCTTTTATTTTAATAATGTTGCTATGTGTCAGTAAAAGTTCGAAATAATTGCTCATGTATAGACGAAATTGCTTTTAGAAATTTCGTAATAAACAAATTTATTTTAATACGTCGCTGTCGTTCATTCATATCAATTTTTTCCATCTGTATAAGATTACAATAAAGGATTTTCACATTTGCGTTGTTTTCTGGTTTTCACCTTGAAAAAAACATGTTTAATTGTGTTTGTTGACACGACTGCGGTGACATTTGCGCAAATCGGATATGTGCTTTCTAAAATTAGAAAATGCGCCATCCCCGATGAACAATGGGCGATGCCCCACTTTCTAATTTCTGATATCGGATAGGCGCTAGTTAATTTTAAGAATTGTTCATTAACGAACGTTCAAGGCTAAGACTTTGGTATACAACGAGCTTAGTTTCTTCGATTAGAGATCAGTTTTTGAAGAAAAGTTAGAATTATAGACGTTTACATCAATTTTATCGTGGAACGATTGGGTCAGACAGTTTGATATTAATATACCAGACAGTTTGATATTAATTTATACTAAATGTATGATCTATTGTAGACCAGCATACGCTCCAATCATATAAACAAGTTAAAGTGTAATGAAAAGTCGTTATTTAGGTGAAGTAATACACATTTTAAATACACAATTGCGGGCAAATTTTTTTTTTCTTTAAAAAGATTTAATAAGTAAATCATCTGAAAAAAAAAATATAGCATACACATATTCGTATGAATAGATTAAGATTTTATTTTAAGTTGTTTTATGATAATCTAAGTTTGTAATATTTTCGTAATAGACTGTTTCCCTAATTGTTTTTAATTCAATCGTTAAAGCACTAACACAATTAGTTCTAAAGGCTTACAATAACAAATATTTTCCCTAAAGACCACTAAATTCAACATATTATAGGACTACGCTTGATCCGCGTACTGTTAATCAGGTACACACTTGGTTTATTATAGATCTTATTTATTAAGTTTTTCAGCATTTTCTTTAGACCGCTTTCATATTTGTTCCTACATATGTTATTTGATCACAATAATTATACAAAATAAAATTCTACGTCATTCTATTCTTTTTTTATAGCTATACCAACAACAAATAAATTATAAGAGAATTACTGACACAGATAAATTAACTTCATATATTGTTGTGTTGAATGAAATCAGTTTCTCTTACACTCGCTGCATAGAATGTGTAAAGATGATATAGAAAAACAAATATTAATTTGTATTTTTATGCTCTTAATTAATATTGCCTGCAAAAATATTCCTAACCTGTGCAATTTAAAAATTTATTGCCTAGAGTGCAACGTTCTATTAATAAGTAAACTAGAAATTACTTATGTGCCTTAATATTTCTGACCTATCCAGTATTTTTTGTTAGAGTAAAGGCTATATCTGTAATAATACTGCATACTTACTTTCTCTCATATATATGTATAATAAAAAAGCTTAGAATATGTAGAATAATGCAAAATAATCTACAAGTATAAAATTAAATCATGTGTTGAGTTAATTATTGTATAAAAATCTTGTAAAAACCCTTTAATATGCAAGAAAAAAAAGCCGTTTCTCTACATAATCTCGGAGTTTTCTGACAAAATAGGCTAAAAATGATGAAAATCTTGTTAAAAACGACTTAATAGGCAAGATCGAATGTATGACGAAATTCTTTTTTTTTTTCACCTCTTTTATAGACGTCATACCCCAAAATCGTATGTGTATAAAAGATAACCTCTGCAATAATTATTAGGACACATTGTATGAATGCTTCTAATTAACAGGAAAAACAAATTTGAAAAATTTAGGTCAGTAACTATCTTTTTAGTTGAACTAAGAATCGTTCGTAATAATATATTAAAAGTAATCCATATTTAAAAAAAAAAAAGAAGTGTGTTGGTATACATAACAAACAAACAATCGTGTATACAGGTATAAACGTGATCGAACAAGATTATGTGAAGAAGGTTGACGATTATTTGTGTTATTTTGTTTTTTTTTTTTGAATTCATCTCCAAAAGATTTAATAAACCCTCACGGCTCACGTTTAGTTATGCTCGCGATATTACTTTCAACGATGTTTGGGGTATTATGGGTAGTATGATTAAGAGTATCGGTAAAGGGATAGGTAGTGATACATTCAAAATTACTATGACCCGTTATCAGATGCCTTGTCTATAGGCATAATCCAACTTATTTAGATATTTTTTAAATGTGTTTTATTATATATTTCTTTTTATATTTTTTAAATATAATATTTTAAAGTATATTGTTTTTTTTAATTTTTACATGTCAATACTGCATTAATAAAATTCTACTAAATTAAAATATTATTGGTTATTTTAGCGAATCTTCACCGTTATTAAAAACAATTAGGGAGACAGTCTATTATGAAAATATTACAAACTTAGATTATCATAAAAAAACGTAAAATAAAATCTTAGTCTATTCATACGAGTATGTGTATGGTATTTTTTCAGATGATTTACTTATTAAATCTTTTTAAAGAAAAAATTTGCCCGCAATTGTGTATTTAAAATGTGTATTATTTCACCTAAATAACGACTTTTCATACTGACTCTTCTTAATTCAGTCGTTAAAACACTAACACAATTAGTTCTAAAGGCTCACAATAACAAATATTTTCCCTAAAGGCCACTAAATCCAACATATTATAGGACTACGCTTGAACCGCGTACTGTTTATCAGGTACATACATGGTTTATTGTATAGATCTTATTTATTATGCTTTTCAGCATTTTCTTTAGACCGCTTTCATATTTGTTCCTACATATGTATGTTATTTGATTACAATAATTATACAAAATAAAATTCTACGTCATTCTAATAATTTTTATATCTATACCAACAACAAATAAATTATAAGAGAATTACTGACACAGATAAAATAACTTCATATATTGTTGTGTTGAATGACATCAGCTTCTCTTACACTCACTGCATAGTATGTGTAAAGATGATATAGAAAAACAAATATTAATTTGTATTTTTATGCTCTTAATTAATCTTGTTTGCCGAAATATTCCTGACCTATGCAATTTAAAAAATTTTTTGCCTAGAGTGCAACGTTCTATTAATAGGTAAACTAGAAATTACTTAGGTGCCTTAATATTTCTGCCCTATCCAATATTTTTGTTAGAGTGAAGGCTATATCTGTAATAATACTGCATGCTTACTTACTCTCTTATATATGTATAATAAATAGCTATCTCTTTCTCTCTTATATATGTAACGCAAAATAATCTACAAGGATACAATTAAATCATGTGTTGAGATAATTATTGTATAAAAATCTTGTAAAAACCATTTAATATGCAAGAAAAAAGCCGTTTTTCTACATAATCTCGGGTTTTTCTGACAAAATCTCGGGTTTTTCTGACAAAATAGGCTAAAAATGATGAAAATCTTGTTAAAAACGACTTAATATTAATTTTATATATTACGTATTAGAATTTACACTGAATAAATTAAACTGTTGATTAATGCATATTACTGAAATGACTAATTTAGTGAACATGTTCGGTTTTGAATTTTATATATTACGCATTAGAATTAGTTAAACTAATAGAGTGAACATGTTTGTGCATGCATACCATCGCCACGTGTATGAAAGATGACCTCTGCAATAATTATTATGACAGCATTGTATGAATGTTTACAGTTGAAACAACAGCAATGTTATATACATACAAAAACTAGGAACATCAACATTGTTATATACATACGAAAACTAGAAACAACAACAACGTTATACATACGCAACTAAAATCATATGTGTATAAAAAAAGATGACCACCGCAATAATTACTATAACAACCTTGTATGAATGTTTACTTTTCTTAAATTTTAAGCTTTTGAATTTTATATATTCCCTGTTAGAATTTACATTGATTAAATTAAATTGTTGCTTAATTAATAATAGTGAAATGTCTAGTATAGTGAACATGTTTGTGGGTTTTGAATTGTTGCATAAATTATTATGACATTATTGCATGATTGTTTACATTTTTAAAGTTAAAAACAAGAAACAACACCAATTTTAAAAGTAGACCAATAAAAAAAAAATATGATCAAAAAATATTTCCGTACAAATATATAGTTCAACGACCTCTTAAAATAGTGTTTACGTTTTTAAAATTGAAAACTGACCCATATAGTGAACATGTTTGATCTTGAATTTTATATATTACGTGCTTACGACAGATGATTGTTGTATAAATTATTATTATTATGACATCATTGTATAATTGTCTACATTTTTAAAGCTAAAAACAAGAAACATCAACAACGTTATACATACACCTTTAAAATCATATGTGTATAAAAAAAAGATGGCCACCGCAATAATTATTATGCCAATAATAATACTGCATGCTTACTAATAATACTGCATGCTTACTTACTCTCTTATATATGTATAATAAATAGCTATCTCTTTCTCTCTTATATATGTAACGCAAAATAATCTACAAGGATACAATTAAATCATGTGTTGAGATAATTATTGTATAAAAATCTTGTAAAAACCATTTAATATGCAAGAAAAAAGCCGTTTTTCTACATAATCTCGGGTTTTTCTGACAAAATCTCGGGTTTTTCTGACAAAATAGGCTAAAAATGATGAAAATCTTGTTAAAAACGACTTAATATTAATTTTATATATTACGTATTAGAATTTACACTGAATAAATTAAACTGTTGATTAATGCATATTACTGAAATGACTAATTTAGTGAACATGTTCGGTTTTGAATTTTATATATTACGCATTAGAATTAGTTAAACTAATAGAGTGAACATGTTTGTGCATGCATACCATCGCCACGTGTATGAAAGATGACCTCTGCAATAATTATTATGACAGCATTGTATGAATGTTTACAGTTGAAACAACAGCAATGTTATATACATACAAAAACTAGGAACATCAACATTGTTATATACATACGAAAACTAGAAACAACAACAACGTTATACATACGCAACTAAAATCATATGTGTATAAAAAAAGATGACCACCGCAATAATTACTATAACAACCTTGTATGAATGTTTACTTTTCTTAAATTTTAAGCTTTTGAATTTTATATATTCCCTGTTAGAATTTACATTGAATAAATTAAATTGTTGATTAATTAATAATAGTGAAATGTCTAGTATAGTGAACATGTTTGTGGGTTTTGAATTGTTGCATAAATTATTATGACATTATTGCATGATTGTTTACATTTTTAAAGTTAAAAACAAGAAACAACACCAATTTTAAAAGTAGACCAATAAAAAAAAAATATGATCAAAAAATATTTCCGTACAAATATATAGTTCAACGACCTCTTAAAATAGTGTTTACGTTTTTAAAATTGAAAACTGACCCATATAGTGAACATGTTTGATCTTGAATTTTATATATTACGTGCTTACGACAGATGATTGTTGTATAAATTATTATTATTATGACATCATTGTATAATTGTCTACATTTTTAAAGCTAAAAACAAGAAACATCAACAACGTTATACATACACCTTTAAAATCATATGTGTATAAAAAAAAGATGGCCACCGCAATAATTATTATGCCAATTAAGTTGTTGATTAATGAGAAGCAAGAAACAACAACAATGTTATACAACTCAGTTAAAATCATATGTGTATAAAAAGATGACCAATATAGTGAACATGTTTGATCTTGAATTTTATATATTACGTGTTTACGAAAGATGATTGTTGCATAAATTATTATTATTGTATGAGTGTTTACGTTTTTAAAATTGAAAACAAGAAACAACAACAATGTACACACGTATTTTGTTGATTATTAATACAGACCGCCACCTAAATGACTATCTATTTTGAATAATTAAATTGTTTAGAAGAATTTACAGTCTAACATGTGAAACGAAAAACTTAATTCATTTAATACGATATATGCGCGCAAAGATTTAAATATCGAACCCTAACTATATTTATTATTTCCATATAAAAATATAACGTAGACGGTGCACCCCTGTTAACATACCTTTAGGCGGAAAATAATATATATATATAGACCGAGTACTAACAGTAATCTATCTTTGGGGGTAATAGTTTGTTTATATACCACAAATAGTCATAGTAATTTATCACACGTTGGTGGTGTGATGGTAAGACGCTTGCTTTCCATGTCGCGGACCCGAGTTCGATTCCACACGCTGACTTTATCCATATAAACATTTATAATCAGTAAAAATATACCATACTACATTACACACACATACACACGTCACTTTTCTAACTAAAATTCAAAGTGAGTCATCAAAAAAAAAATGACGGTAATTGACATAGATGACAAATATTTCCATTCCAATATATAGATCAACAATAACAATGCGTAATCATTTACGCTAAAGGTAGTGTGTGGTATTGAGACAGGTCGTGTTTACGCTAAATGCCGTCATAATAACAAGGCGTAATCATTTACGCTATAGGTCTAGTCATTTACTACGAGCAAGGTCGTTGGAGGTATGTCGTGACGTATACGCAAGGTCGTTTAGGTAGGTCGTGTCGTTTACGCTCAAGGTCACATTTACGCTCAAGGTCACATTTACGCTCAAGGTCATATTTACACATGTCATATGACCTTGGACCCAGGTGTCGCATGTACTACTACTATTATCCAATTATGGAAAAAAAATACTTTTAAATAAGATAAAATTGAAAATTGGCATATGTATTTGTTTAATGACGTCACCAAAGATAATTCCAGTCTAATTAAAATAAAAAAAACTATATAAATAGATTACTTTTGTCATAATTTTCTGAGAAAAAAAAATATGTTTCCATATAAATCCAATAGTAGGTACACAGCCACAATGGCGTGTATCCATATATATCCAATAGTACACAGTCACAAAACCTCTCCATTGCTTTTTTTTACCAAAATGGGATTGAACTATTTTTCTTGTTTGTTTTTGCCACTAGTAAAAGTAGGACGGAAGGATTTTGTGGTCATTTTCATTCAAATCAATAAGCGACGTGACGTTATTCATCCACAATTCATCCACGTAAGCTACGACAATTTATAATTTCCCCACTTTGTAATCGCCTAATATAAGATAGCACCACAGAATGACCACCCTGGTTGTATAATGTTGAATGATTTTTGTGTATTTTATTGATGGAACCGTTTATTGTTGTATTGTTTGTGATGAATCAATATGATTTGTTTTTGTTTTTGTGGACGGACTTCGTCTTCTTTCTCCCAATTTATATGGAACAGGTTACTGTTGAGCGCATGATATGGTAAATTTGATGACAGTAAAAAAAAATTATTATAAAATTGTTTTTGATGGTAATTCATTTGAATAAGAGTCAGCATAATATATAAAAAAAAAAATTTATTAGAATTTTTTATTTTGTTTGGTATTTTTTTTATGATTTAGTGCCAAATTACAACAAAGTCTGATTATTTTATAAAACTAAATCAGATTTATCTATAAGCTTTGTTTAGGTATTACTGCGTTCATCGAATTATTTGAAAAGATAGGTAAAGCTTCGCTTTCACTTTGCATAAACAAAAATTTGTTTTATTTTTGGTTTAGAATCCGTTAGCATTTTTCGACCGCGGGATCCCACCGCTGCCACCAATTTGTTATGCGCGGAAAAACATGAAGCGCCCACTTTCATTCGATTACAAAACACTAAAACAACTTAATAGATTTATTGGTTGAACATGACACAATCACAACAATTATACAATAACAATAAAAGTGTTCGAAATTTGAACAATTAATTTATTAAAATTTACTTTATAAAAATGATTTTTTGTACGTTAATATATAATTCACAAATTTTAAAATTAATTATATTATATATATTTATGTGAAAAAAAATTAACTTATAGTTTATTTTATTATTATTATGAAAAATTTAACTTATAATTTATTATGATTATTATTATGCGTATTAATATTATTATTATTATTATTCTGACCTTACCCGACGAAAGATGAATCCAAAAAAGAAAGAAATGACAATTCGTCATAATTATTTACAATTTACAATTATTTACAATTTGTTTTGGAGTAGATTTATAGCATTATAACATTGTACCAAACTTATGTAATGCATAAACGAAGTCAATGCTATAACCTTTTCGTACGAGTGGTCACATAACATCTCCATCCGTAGTCTTAAGATAGTAATCTTAAGTCTGAACGAGTTCAGAGGAAAAAACTAGTAAACTTAACTAATAAAATTTAGATAGTGAAATTACAAAATATAATTCAATCAAATGTTTGCTTAAATATCGTATTTCACAATGAAATATTTTTTTTATTAATTAATATAGTAATAATAATCCATTTTTTTTTAAATTTAATTCATAAGAGTGTATATTCGGTTGTTTTTTTCCAACATTTATCTACTTATTCAACTTACGATTCAGAATTTTCGTGAAAAGGAATTCAATCTGTTGTTATGTACCATTTTAGTTGAATTTCCAATTTTAATTGAAGTATTTTCAGGTGAATTTATTTCTTGGACTTCATAAGGACCTAGCCAATACTTTGATAATTTAGAATTTCTAGCTTCGTTTTTCAATTGTTTGTTTCACCAACATCACCAACATTATATTTAATTACTTTAGAATTTCTGTCGTAATAGACCTTAGATTTTTCCTTAGACTCAAGTATGTTATTTTTAGCAATTTCAAATGATTGTTGAAACTTGAATCTGAGATCAAAATAATAGTCATCATAATTGTACACAGTATCACGAGAATGGGTAAGAGAACTAGGAATCTGCGGTTTACATCCAAAAACCAGTTCGAATGGCATGTATTTCGTTCCTGCGTGCTATAATGGCGTATATAATCCATAAACGTTTTGTGAGATCGTTCTAGAGAACCATTTGATTGCGGATGATAAGCTGTAGTATTTATCTTTTTTATTTTAAACAATTTAGCTATTCGTTTAAACAAGGCACTCATGACATTCGACCCTTGATCAGCAAGAATCGATGACCGAAAACGCAAATAAAGTTTCCGACGAATGCTCGAGCAACTGTTTCTGTTTCTTGGTTTGGAATAGGTACGGCTAATGAAAATTTTGTTAAATCGTCTCGCATTGTCAGTATGAATTTATTATTAGAATGAGATGGATTCAAAGGACCAACAATATCCAAGAATAATTTTTCAAAAGGACTAGATGATGTAGTCGTGATTTTCATGGGCATTTTGTTCGACAGACCAGATTTGTTCGTTTGACAAGATTTGCAATTTTTTATTATTTTGGTTACTTGACTTAACATATTTGGGAAACTATAAAATTTTCGTAGTCTATTATAAGTTCTGTAAATGCCTTGATGACCTCCAGAGAGACTGTGATGAAATTCATGAATTACGGTTTCTATTTCAGATTGGTTTGTCAATTCAACGATATCTCTCTTATCGATCGACTGTTCGTTTTCAGAATTGTGACCTTTATCATCAATAATAGTTTGCCGTAATTTTTGTGCTCTAGTTAGTACATGGACATTAGTATTTACATCAGTGGTTTTTATCGGAATGCGGCTTAAACAATCAGCATTCGTATTCAGTTTTCCTGCTCTATGTATGATTTTAAATTGATATTCATAATTCATCTAGTTTAATTCGCCAACGCGTGAGTTTTGAGGACGGATTGGTTATACTACATAACCAGACTAAAGGTTTATGATCGGTGACTACAACGAATTCTCGTCCATAAACATATGGGCGAAAGTGATTAATTGCCCAAACAACAGAAAACAATTCCTTCTCGATAGCTGAATAATTCTTTTCTGCTTTGTTCAAAACACGGCTAGCAAAAGTGATTGGCATATCCTTACCATCTATCTCTTGAGACAGAACAGCACCTATGGCCAAATCAATCGCATCACAAGTAACCGTAAATTGTTTTGCATAATCGGGTCGCGTTAATATTGGTGGAGAGCAAAGTGCATTTTTCAATTTGGTAAAGCTTTCTTCGCAAAATGCATCCCATTTGTATACGACGTCCTTTTTTAAAAGATTAGTTAGCGGTTTCGCAATACCGGAAAAGTTTGATATAAAACGTCGATAATATCCGGCGAAACCCAAAAAAGACTTAATTTCTTTAGGGTTTTTTGGAATCGGATATTTGGTAACTGCTGTTATTTTATTGTGGTTAGGTTTTACTCCTTCCGGGGTTACAACATGACCCAAGTATGTAATTTCCTTACGAAGGAACTGACATTTAGTTGGATTAACTTTCAAATTATGGTTACGAAAGCAATCAAAAACTTCTCGGATTTTCCAATTATGGTCAGTTAAATTACATCCGTAGACGACCACATCGTCAAGGTACACAAAGCACTTGATACCATTAAGGCCACTCAAAACACAATTCATCAGACGTTGGAAAGTCGCCGGAGCTCCTTTCAAACCAAACGGCATTCTTGTAAAATGATAGTGCCCAAAAGTGGTACTGAAAGCAGTTTTATCTTTGTCTAGGTTGTCTAATGGTACCTGATGGTAACCGTCAGCTAAATCTATTGTGCTGAAGTAAGAACTCTTCCCAAGTTGATCCAAAATGTCCGTGATATTCGGAAGAGGAAAACTGTCGCCTATCGTGATGTCGTTTAATTTACGATAATCGACAACGATGCGCCATTTCTTATCATCCGTATCCGATTTTTTTGGAATCACTAGTAGAGGGAAATTCCGTGGTGATTTACTAGGCTCGATTACGTTATTTTTGAGCATTTTAGTAATTTGCGAATCAATCTCTGATCTTTGAGATTGCGGTAACCGATATTGACGAACATTGATTGGACTAGTATTAGAACTAGTAGGAATTTTGTGTGTAATAGTCTCGGTAACCGTTAGTTTATCACCAGGCAAAAGAAAAATGTCGTTATACTCTCGACATAAATGTATAATTGAAGACTTTTCTTCAGAATTCAAGTTCTCAACATTGATACTGTTTTCTAATGTGTCTAGCCTATCCTCTAGGTAATCGTTTTGTGATTCAATATGATAAACATTATAATTTTCTAAAGGATAAAGCGTAAGAGAAAGTTCGGTAAATTCAAAAGGTTCCTCCGTAGTGTTTACAATGCTTATGTAACTAGAATTAGTTTTGCTTTTAATTAAAGAATTCCCGATGTAAATTCCTGGAACTAATTCTTTCGAACAACACAGATAGTCCTTATTATCCTTATCACGAGAATTGAATTGAACCAATTTTTCCGATCTTGGTGGAACAATCTTTGAGTTAGCATGGCACAAATTTAAAGACAACATGCTTTCCTCAAATGGAATTTTGATAGAATTACTCTGAAAATCAATATGACACTTAAATTTGGATAGGAAATCTTTTCCCAATATACCGCAACATGCTATCGGAAAATAGTCTTTCACTATGTGAAAACGATGGGCGATTTGAATTGAATTAGGTAGTTCAATTTTTGCATCACAAGCAGCAAGTGTTTCTATATGATCGTTTGAGATACCCTTTAAACAACATTTTAATTTAGGATGACAAATAGTATCTGGTTTGATGAAACTCTTTTTGATTAGACATATGTCAGCTCCCGTATCTACTAACAAAAATAGTGATTTACTATTACCAATATCAAGTTTAAGATTAACATATTTTTTATCTAAACTTGAATTCGTTAGTAAAATGGATTGGGTGTTGGAGCTTAATATATTATTAGACGGAATTAATAAATTTGAATTTCGACACGAATTTAAAGTTGCTGAACCGGACAAGTCGCATCGTTCTTGATCGGTTCTTGAAAGTTTTCCGTTTGTTCATTTATATTATTTAGATTTTTATTGACGTTAGCTTTACAATGGACTTTTACAATATGTACAAATATAGACTGGTTTAACAGTTTGATTGGATATGTTAGGTAATGTCTGACCTTTAAATGGAACATTGGAATTTTTAAATTGGGCCATATGTGAGCTGGATGGCTGTAGACCTTGTGTTTTCGGGAAACTCGAAAAACTAGGTTGGTTAGAAAGTGGTCTAGGGTTCCTAAGATAACATGTCGATGCTGTATGGCCTAATTTGAAACATATCTGACATTTTACCTGTTGCCTAGAAGAACTAAAAGAATTTCTTTTTTGTTTGTGAAGTAGAAAAGCTAATTCTTCCTCGCAGGCTTTAGCCAGAGATTCTTTAAAGCTCGAAAATTGACATGCTTTGACTATTAATTTTATGTGATCATGAAGACCTTCTTGGAAAGCTCGTAAAGCGGTTGTAGAATTAATGCTTTTAATGACTTTCGCCGCGTCCTTGCCTTCTGCACGAATGCAAGCTTCATTTAACTTAGACAAAATATCTTGAACACGACGGGCATATTCTTTGACAGTTTCATCCCGCTTTTGAGAAATATTTACGAGCTCCATTTGCAAGTGTTCACATGAATATAACTCGGAAAATTCGTTTGTTAAATCTAATTTTAATTCATCCCAAGAGGTATATTCATTGTACTTAAAGGTTTGCTCGAATGCTAAATCTAAAAGTTTTGATTTAAGTAAATCTAGAAAAGACTTAATATCCTTTTCGGCGGCACCTTCAAAAATCGAATCACAACAAGCAATAAAATGTTGTAATTTAGTTGAAGCACCGTCAAAAGAAGGGATTAATTTTATCGCTGTTTCTAGTTTAAATGGCATGGTTTTTGATTATTCTTGACTTGTAACTAGAGAAGTATCTAATGATATTTTACACGATTGTTCTGAAAATTCACAAACACTAAGATTGGAAACCTTTTCGGTTATTTGATTAAGGGCATAAACAAGATCTTTATGTAAACCCGATTTTAAAAACGGACGCGATATTTCACTCATATGATTGAAAATTTACATATTTATAGGAAACAATTATAACACCCGAAAGCAAACAATCAAATTATAAATTAAAATTCCACTAACCTTTACAATTAAAATTTTTTTTGTTAAAATGGTATCCTAAGTGTAGTGTTGTACAATTTCCGCACTATAAAATGACATCATTTTTTAGTTCATCCATTTTTAATTAGATGTCGTAAGTGGCAAAAAAACAATTTTTTCATGGAATATTTTGTAATTTTCGATAGCGGAGATTTCAAATTTTATTTTAGACGCATGTTTTGGAATTTAAATATCGACATAGTATATATATATGTATATATAGTATATATTATATATATATATATATATATATATATATATATATATATATATATATATATATATATATATATATATATATATATATATATATATATATATATACATATTATATATATATATATATATATATATACATATTATATATATATATATATACATATATACTATTTTAAATTTTATTTTAGACGCATGTTTTGGCATTTAAATATCGACATCCATTTTGATTTTTGTTCTAGGTAAAGTAGAGCCTTAAGTAAAAGTAAGTAAAACACTGTATTTGTTGTATAAAAATTGTCCTAAAAAATTATAAACATTTGGAATTTGTTATAAACAATTTATTTCTTTATAAAAAAATAAATAAATTATCAACAATAGTGGATTGAAATAATAATTATTCGATTAATTATAAATTGCTATTAAAATTATGAAATTGAGGTAAAATAAAATTCTTCACCACTTGATATTGTTATAAACAAATTAATTTGTTACTAACAAGTTAATGTTTAATAAATAAATGTGTGTTTTTTATTAACAAATACACTTGAAATATAAATTTTATAATTAATTTATAAATTTTTGAATAAAATTTAATAATAATTGGGGTGAATTAACAGACCAAATAAGCAAATAAGGAACATTCGCACATAATTTTGTGTGCGGTAATTTTATTTTATATATAAATATATATGTATATATATATATATATATATATATATATATATATATATATATATATATATATATACATATATGTATATGGAAATAAAATTATATAAAATAAAATTATCACTTATATATATATATTATCCAATTATGGAAAAAAAATACTTTTAAATAAGATAAAATTGAAAATTGGCATATGTATTTGTTTAATGACGTCACCAAAGATAATTCCAGTCTAATTAAAATAAAAAAAACTATATAAATAGATTACTTTTGTCATAATTTTCTGAGAAAAAAAAATATGTTTCCATATAAATCCAATAGTAGGTACACAGCCACAATGGCGTGTATCCATATATATCCAATAGTACACAGTCACAAAACCTCTCCATTGCTTTTTTTTACCAAAATGGGATTGAACTATTTTTCTTGTTTGTTTTTGCCACTAGTAAAAGTAGCACGGAAGGATTTTGTGGTCATTTTCATTCAAATCAATAAGCGACGTGACGTTATTCATCCACAATTCATCCACGTAAGCTACGACAATTTATAATTTCCCCACTTTGTAATCGCCTAATATAAGATAGCACCACAGAATGACCACCCTGGTTGTATAATGTTGAATGATTTTTGTGTATTTTATTGATGGAACCGTTTATTGTTGTATTGTTTGTGATGAATCAATATGATTTGTTTTTGTTTTTGTGGACGGACTTCGTCTTCTTTCTCCCAATTTATATGGAACAGGTTACTGTTGAGCGCATGATATGGTAAATTTGATGACAAATCATAAACGCTATTAATTAGGTACTGCTACTTTATGATTATTTATGATCTTCACACTCAATTAGCAAGTGCGAGCAGTAAAAAAAAATTATTATAAAATTGTTTTTGATGGTAATTCATTTGAATAAGAGTCAGCATAATATATAAAAAAAAAAATTTATTAGAATTTTTTATTTTGTTTGGTATTTTTTTTATGATTTAGTGCCAAATTACAACAAAGTCTGATTATTTTATAAAACTAAATCAGATTTATCTATAAGCTTTGTTTAGGTATTACTGCGTTCATCGAATTATTTGAAAAGATAGGTAAAGCTTCGCTTTCACTTTGCATAAACAAAAATTTGTTTTATTTTTGGTTTAGAATCCGTTAGCATTTTTCGACCGCGGGATCCCACCGCTGCCACCAATTTGTTATGCGCGGAAAAACATGAAGCGCCCACTTTCATTCGATTACAAAACACTAAAACAACTTAATAGATTTATTGGTTGAACATGACACAATCACAACAATTATACAATAACAATAAAAGTGTTCGAAATTTGAACAATTAATTTATTAAAATTTACTTTATAAAAATGATTTTTTGTACGTTAATATATAATTCACAAATTTTAAAATTAATTATATTATATATATTTATGTGAAAAAAAATTAACTTATAGTTTATTTTATTATTATTATGAAAAATTTAACTTATAATTTATTATGATTATTATTATGCTTATTAATATTATTATTATTATTATTCTGACCTTACCCGACGAAAGATGAATCCAAAAAAGAAAGAAATGACAATTCGTCATAATTATTTACAATTTACAATTATTTACAATTTGTTTTGGAGTAGATTTATAGCATTATAACATTGTACCAAACTTATGTAATGCATAAACGAAGTCAATGCTATAACCCTTTCGTACGAGTGGTCACATAACAGGCCCTTCCCAATTTTATATGAATTTATAAGTTCAGAAATTGCTTATCTATAATCTAGCACTGGACGGAACTTGGAACAATTATTTTATTTTTGGGCCATACAGTTCAACATTTTCTAGCCAGACCACTACCCAATTTTATATGAAAAAATGAGATATTCATAATTGATAATTTAATATGAATTTGGAAGTTCAAGAATTTCTTATCAAAAATCTAGCCAGTAACGGAACTTGGAATAACTATTTTATTTTAAACCTTACAGTTATACATTTTCTGGCCAGTCCACTTCCCAATTTTATATGAATATGCTGAAGGTGAACACGCTGTAGACTGAATTATGCAAATTTTAGAAAAGGATTTACCACAATCAAGCAAAGTTTTTCACAAAATGTTTTGCCTTCATTGAAACTTATTAATTAAAACAGTTTTAAAGGCCATTACTGGCCCCTTACTGAGTCAACAATTCGGCTCCAGCGGTTTCGATCCCGAGCATGGTCTTCATACTGTCTAAGACAATCTGAAGAGGCCAAGTCGTTCTCTACACCGTGGAGCCATCGTCGCCTGCAACGACCTCTGCGCCTACCATATGGTGGCTCTCCATTCAGAGATCGCTGCACAATTCGTTCCGGATCAGCACGCAGAACGTGCCCGAGCCAGCGTACTCGCTGAGATCTTATTTCATGTACAATATCGGGGATCTTCATCAGATCTCTGATCTCGATATTGTACAGAGCTCGGTAGGTACCATCTATTTCGCGTTTTGGGCCGTAAATCCCACGCATGACTCTTCTCTCAAATGTTAGGAGCCATCTCTCGTACTCATCCGTCAGCGCCCAACTTTCACATCCAAACATAACAACGGGCCTGATCAAAGCTTTGTAGAGCTTCAGCTTCACGGCACTTGATAAGTGTTTAGATTTTAGCAGTGGCCTTAGAGGATACAAAGACAGTCGTAGCTGCCAGCCGCACTTTAATATCCTCACTCACACTGTTATCGTGAGTGATAAGAGAACCCAAATATTTGACCCTCCTCACTCCCTCAAACGTGTGGTGGCCACTACTAAAATCTGGTGTGCCATTGTCCCTAAAACCAGAGATCAGGTATTTCGTTTTGGACTCATTGATCTGAAGTCCAACTGAAGCTGAAAACTCTACAAGCGGATCAAGTATTTCTTTCACTCCGTTGCTATTCAGTCCAATCACGCATATGTCATCTGCATATGCAAGCACCTGATTGGACTGGCGATATAAGATTTTACGCTGCGGTGTTTCAGTTTTACGAAAGATGTACTCCAACATGAGATTAAAGAGTATCGGGGACAGAGTATCTCCCTGCCGAACACCCGAGTTAACTACAAAATTTGTCGATAGCCTGTTCTCAACTTTAACACAGTGGGACTGCGTGACTGTCATCCTACATAGTCGTACCAGTTTTGTTGGCATTCCTAGGTATTCCAGGGCAGACCATAAACTCTCTCGATTGATCGAGTCATACGCCTGCCGGAAATCCAGGAACACCTGATGTACGGGGATGGATGTCTCATAATATTTAGATAGAATCATCCGCAGCGAAAAGCCCTGATCGGTGACTGATCGATTCGGACGAAATCCTCCTTGATAGTCTCCTTGATTCAACTAAGCCCTCCGCTAGAGGAGTGATTCTATCCAATACAATGTATGATAGTAACTTGTACACTGTGCAAAGGAGAGCTATACCGCGATAATTCTCACACTTCAAGCGGTCTCCCTTCTTGAAGATGGGGCATATCGCGGCCACTTTCCATTCGTCAGGCATACCTTCGGTTCGCCATACTAATCGAATAAGGTTGAAAAGACAGTTCAACAAAGTATCCCCTCCGAATATCAAGAGCTCCGAATTAATGCAGTCCACTCCAGGTGCACGGTTTCGTTTCAATCTCTGCATGACTTTAGTGAATTCCTCATGGGATGGCTCCTCAGTGCAAATCTCCGCAGTCTGTATTAGAAGTGGCTTAACAACAGTCTGTGACGCGTGATGGACATCAAGCAGGTCAGTAAAGTGTCCACTCCATGCGTCAAGTACTGCGTCGATGTTGACACAGAGGTTTCCATCCTGGTCCCGAATGGCGGTTGACGTAGACCTGAAAGTATGGTGCAGTCCAGTAATTCCTTTAAAGAAATTACGTGAACTGCGCTCATTGCTGAGTTATTGTACTTTCAGAACCTCGGCCTTCCACCATTCTCGCTTCTTCCGTCTACAGATCCGCTTAGCTGCCCTTCTTGCAAGAGAAGCCTTGTTTTTCCTCGCGATTGTGAGACATTGTTGCACTTCATTATGGGCTATATTTTGTTGCTCAACTGCAGGACGACACTCGTCATCAAACCAATCATTCTTGGGTCTGACTTTCACTATACCTAAAGTCTGTTGAGCAGCACTGACAACCGAAGTTTTCAGTACCTCCCAGACAGAGTTCACGCAGTCAGACTTGTAATTAGCTTCCTTAATGTTGTCGCTGACAAGATCCTGATATCGTTTCTTTTGATTTTCATTTATCAGACCTTCACAATCGAAACGTACCATACGTTTCGCTGTGTTCCCAGACTTGTACGAAAACTTCCATCGTAGCTTTGCAGCGACTAAATGATGATCGCTGCCTACGTATTTGGTTGCTGACCGATAAGTTCTCACATCCTGCACCACCTGAGCCCGTCCTTTAGAAACTAACACATGGTCAATTTCGCTGCGGGAAGTTCCGCGAGGATGTGTCCATGTCTCAAGATGTATGTGTTTATGAGGGAAGAATGTGCTTTCTACTCTAAGATCATGAGCAACCGCAAAGTACATCATTCTCTCACCATTATCGGTCGCAGTTTCGTGTCGGGAGTACGGACCTATGTTTTCACACAAGTCGGTCTGATTTCTGCCAGCTCTAGCATTAAAGTACCCAATTACCATTCTAACATCGTGTTCGGGTATAGATCCCATCAGATCGTCCAAGTCATTGTAAAATGAGTGTTTATCTTGAGGCTGGCTGACTTCTGTGGGCGCATGTACACAAATTATCGACAGGTTAGCTAACTTCATGCGCAAGCGAAGCTTACACAATCGGTTATTGACTGCTTGGAAATCCAAAACAGCATTCTTTACCTGCGGCCCAAGAAGAAATCCAGCTCCAAGATTTCCGAGGTCATCTCCACTGTAGAACAACGTATAGCCCTGGGACACATGGTCTCCACTTTTAGGCCAGCGAGTTTCTTGAAGAGCAACGAGTTCCAGCCGATACTCCTTCATGCACGTGATTAGGCCCTCTAACGCTCCTGCTTTCCTTAGTGATTGCACGTTCCACGTGCCGATCCTAAATCTCGTGTCCGGGTACTTGAGCGGGGGTCCGGTGTTGTTTTGGCGGTATCCATTTTTCTTTTTGTTGACTTTATAAACATTTTATTTTTTTACGGATGCGGGTCGTCAGCCCAGCGATCCAACCGTTTAGTCGCCTCCTACGACAAGCAAAGGATACTGTGGTGGTATTCTTGGGAAACATGTTCGTGCAATTTTGATTTACGAGACATGTGAGAGCCCCCCGACCACAGGGGCCTAAATTGAAACTTATAGTATATCGAATTCTTTCGTGTTTTAAAAAAAATTCAAATTTTCGTTGACACCAAAGAACGCGTAGAAATTGATGTGAAAATAATGTTTTTTTGTCTCTGTGTTAGTAAAGAGAGAAAGAGAGGTAAATGTTGATATAACGAGGGGGAAATGTCGATTGTTTATGTTTATATTTATGAAACGGTATATGAACACGTGTTGGTGTTAGCTAAAATTTCAGAAAAAATTATTTTAAATTTTAATATATGTGCATATATTAATTTTTTTGATACGAAATCGACATTTTCATTTTTGATGTGCATTTCTATATTTTGCTATTTTTGGTAGAGTTGAAACAAATGTTTCGTTCAGGTTGACTAGATGAATGATCTGCTATTGGGTTGAATACAAGGAGCAATGAATGAAAGAATTGATTACAATATCGACAGGTAAATGAGTTCGGGCAAGATGAAGAAGTATGACCTGACTTAAGACAATTCTCACAGACTGATAACTGAGACACAGCTGATCGCCGTGCATTTCCATTCCACATGAATGTTGCATCCCTCAAATTTACAAGAAAACTCAGTTGTTGCTGGGAGATTTCATTTAATAGCAGTGCTAATGTGATACATCACAGCAGCTTTTATGTCAACGGATTCACCTTCAAATTCTACTGCTCGATTCAATATTTAGATTATCTGCGGTGAATTTAGATTCGAGCGATTGAAATTCTCCCCATAATGAGTCTATACTTTGTAATCGAACCGTAATTCAGCTAATAATCTCTGCGGAGGTTAGGCGACCCGAATTTTTGAGTAAATCTTAGTGAAATTAAAATTTGGTCTCTGGGTATTTTCAATTATCTCTGCCATATTCACACCCGTAGAACTTTCCACAGAAAAAAAAACGGCCAACGACCTGTAACTTACTCCAAAGCACTAAAATCCTTGTCAAATTTTTGTTAGACAATAACCAGGTGAGACTAGCTTGGTTTGTAATAAGTAAAAGGCAGCCCTCGACATTTTTTAATGCCCACGACAGGACATTGCCTGTCCCAGCACAACTCTCTCACACTATAATGCCGTTGGGCAGAGTTGAGTTTGTGAGACATATATTCAATTTGCCCTGTCTTGAAGCATGTGAAGTTATCCCAGTTTTTCATCCCAGAAAAAAATAAAATGTTCATCAGGCAATACAATTTCATCCCATCCCAGTTTTTTTCTTTTATGTGTAACAAATAACATAAAATAATTTTTTTCATTTATTCTATCCCATCCCAGTTTTTTAATAATTTTATTGATTTTCTTTTACAATTTTTAATACATATGTATGGTATAAAATAAATGTATATGAAATATTGTACTACACTACTATCTCCTAAAAACTCAGAGGGCCAAAAACTTTGAGAACTGTTTTGAGATGGTTAAGGTTAGGACTAATTTTTGGCGCAGAGAACAGATCAAGTCTATGCACAGAATTTTTGCAAATGGCCAATTTCTAATGGGCCCATATAAAAAATGTATATGAAATATTGTACTACACTACTATCTCCTAAAAACTCAGAGGGCCAAAAACTTTGAGAACTGTTTTGAGATGGTTAAGGTTAGGACTAATTTTTGGCGTAGAGAACAGATCAAGTCTATGCACAGAATTTTTGCAAATGGTCAATTTCTAATGGGCCCACATAAAAAATGTATATGAAATATTGTACTACACTACTATCTCCTAAAAACTTAAGAGGGCCAAAAACTTTGAGAACTGTTTTGAGATGGTTAAGGTTAGGACTAATTCTTGGGTGTAGAGAACAGATCAAGTGTATGTACAGAATTTTTGCAAATGGCCAATTTCTAATGGGCCCATATAAAAAATGTACTACACTACTATCTCCGACAAACTTAGAGGGCCAAAAACTTTGAGAACTGTTTTGAGATGGTTAAGGTTAGGACTAATTTTTGGAGTAGAGAACAGATCAAGTCTATGCACAGAATTTTTGCAAATGGTCAATTTCTAATGGGCCCATATAAAAAATGTATATGAAATATTGTACTACACTACTATCTCCTAAAAACTTAGAGGGCCAAAAACTTTGAGAATTGTTTTGAGATGGTTAAGGTTAGGACTAATTTTTGGCGTAGAGAACAGATCAAGTCTATGCACAGAATTTTTGCAAATGGCCAATTTCTAATGGGCCCATATAAAAAATGTACTACACTACTATCTCCGAAAAACTTAGAGGGCCAAAAACTTTGAGAACTGTTTTGAGGTGGTTAAGGTTAGGATTAATTTTTGGCGTAGAGAACAGATCAAGTCTATGCACAGAATTTTTGCAAATGGTCAATTTCTAATGGGCCCATATAAAAAATGTATATGAAATATTGTACTACACTACTATCTCCTAAAAACTTAGAGGGCCAAAAACTTTGAGAATTGTTTTGAGTAGTTAAGGTTAGGACTAATTTTTGGTGTTGAGAACAGATCATGTCTATGTACAGAATTTTTGCAAATGGTCGATTTCTAATGGGCCCATATAAAAAATGTACTACACTACTATCTCCGAAAAACTTAGAGGGCCAAAAACTTTGAGAACTGTTTTGAGATGGTTAAGGTTAGGACTAATTTTTGGCGTAGAGAACAGATCAAGTCTATGCACAGAATTTTTGCAAATGACCAATTTCTAATGGGCCCTTATAAAAAATGTATATGAAATATTGTACTACACTACTATCTCCTAAAACTCCTAAAAACTCAGAGGGCCAGAAACTTTGAGAATTGTTTTGAGATGGTTAAGGTTAGGACTAATTTTTGGCGTAGAGAACAGATCAAGTCTATGCACAGAATTTTTGCAAATGGTCAATTTCTAATGGGCCCATATAAAAAATGTATATGAAATATTGTACTACACTACTATCTCCTAAAAACTTAGAGGGCCAAAAACTTTGAGAACTGTTTTGAGATGGTTAAGGTTAGGACTAATTCTTAGCGTAGAGAACAGATCAAGTGTATGTACAGAATTTTTGCAAATGGCCAATTTCTAATGGGCCCATATAAAAAATGTACTACACTACTATCTCCGACAAACTTAGAGGGCCAAAAACTTTGAGAACTGTTTTGAGATGGTTAAGGTTAGGACTAATTTTTGGCGTGGAGAACAGATCAAGTCTATGCACAGAATTTTTGCAAATGGTCAATTTCTAATGGGCCCATATAAAAAATGTATATGAAATATTGTACTACACTACTATCTCCTAAAAACTCAGAGGGCCAAAAACTTTGAGAATTGTTTTGAGATGGTTAAGGTTAGGATTAATTTTTGGCGTAGAGAACAGATCAAGTCTATGCACAGAATTTTTGCAAATGGCCAATTTCTAATGGGCCCATATAAAAAATGTACTACACTACTATCTCCTAAAAACTTAGAGGGCCAAAAACTTTGAGAACTGTTTTGAGATGGTTAAGGTTAGGACTATTGTTTGGCGTAGAGAACAGATCAAGTCTATGCACAGAATTTTTGCAAATGGCCAATTTCTAATGGGCCCATATAAAAAATGTATATGAAATATTGTACTACACTACTATCTCCTAAAAACTCAGAGTGCCAAAATTTTTGCGAACTGTTTTGAGATAGTTAAGGTTAGGACTAATTTTTGGCGTAGAGAACAGATCAAGTCTATGTACAGAATTTTTGCAAATGGTCAATTTCTAATGGGCCCATATAAAAAATGTACTACACTACTATCTCCTAAAAACTTAGAGGTCCAAAAACTTTGAGAATTGTTTTGAGATGGTTAAGGTTAGGACTAATTTTTGGGGTAGAGAACAGATCAAGTCTATGCACAGAATTTTTGCAAATGGCAAATTTCTAATGGGCCCTTATAAAAAATGTATATGAAATATTGTACTACACTACTATCTCCTAAAAACTCAGAGGGCCAAAAACTTTGAGAACTGTTTTTAGATGATTACGGTTAGTACTTTTTTGGCGTAGAGAACAGATCAAGTTTATGCACAGAATTTTTGCAAATGGTCAATTTCTAATGGGCCCATATAAAAAATGTATATGAAATATTGTACTACACTACTATCTCCTAAGAACTTAGAGGGCCAAAAACTTTGAGAATTGTTTTGAGATGGTTAAGGTTAGTACTAACTTTTTGCGTAGAGAACAGATCAAGTCTATGTACAGAATTTTTGTAAATGGCCAATTTCTAATGGGCCCATATAAAAAATGTACTACACTACTATCTCCTAAAAACTTAGAGGGCCAAAAACTTTGAGAACTGTTTTGAGATGGTTAAGGTTAGGACTATTGTTTGGCGTAGAGAACAGATCAAGTCTATGCACAGAATTTTTGCAAATGGCCAATTTCTAATGGGCCCATATAAAAAATGTATATGAAATATTGTACTACACTACTATCTCCTAAAAACTCAGAGTGCCAAAATTTTTGCGAACTGTTTTGAGATAGTTAAGGTTAGGACTAATTTTTGGCGTAGAGAACAGATCAAGTCTATGTACAGAATTTTTGCAAATGGCCAATTTCTAATGGGCCCATATAAAAAATTTACTACACTACTATCTCCTAAAAACTTAGAGGGCCAAAATTTTTGAGAACTGTTTTGAGATGGTTAAGGTTAGGACTAATTTTTGGCGTAGAAAACAGATCAAGTCTATGCACAGAATTTTTGCAAATGGCCAATTTCTAATAGGTCCATATAAAAAATGTATATGAAATATTGTACTACACTATTTTTTATATGGGCCCATTAGAAATTGGCCATTTGCAAAAATTCTGTGCATAGAATTGATCTGTTCTCTACGCCAAACAATAGTCCTAACCTTAACCATCTCAAAACAGTTCTCAAAGTTTTTGGCCCTCTAAGTTTTTCGGAGATAGTAGTGTAGTACATTTTTTATATGGGCCCATTAGAAATTGGCCATTTGCAAAAATTCTGTGCATAGACTTGATCTGTTCTCTACGCCAAAAATTAGTCCTAACCTTAACCATCTCAAAACAGTTCTCAAAGTTTTTGGCCCTCTGAGTTTTTAGGAGATAGTAGTGTAGTACAATATTTCATATACATTTTTTATATGGGCCCATTAGAAATTGGCCATTTGCAAAAATTCTGTGCATAGGCTTGATCTGTTCTCTACGCCAAACAATAGTCCTAACCTTAACCATCTCAAAACAGCTCTCAAAGTTTTTGGCCCTCTAAGTTTTTAGGAGATAGTAGTGTAGTACAATATTTCATATACATTTTTTATATGGGCCCATTAGAAATTGGCCATTTGCAAAAATTCTGTGCATAGACTTGATCTGTTCTCTACGCCAAAAATTAGTCCTAACTTTAACCATCTCAAAACAGTTCTCAAAGTTTTTGGCCCTCTAAGTTTTTCGGAGATAGTAGTGTAGTACATTTTTTATATGGGCCCATTAGAAATTGGCCATTTGCAAAAATCCTGTACATAGACTTGATTTGTTCTCTACGCCAAAAATTAGTCCTAACCTTAACCATCTCAAAACAGTTCTCAAAGTTTTTGGCCCTCTGAGTTTTTAGGAGATAGTAGTGTAGTACAATATTTCATATACATTTTTTATATGGGCCCATTAGAAATTGGCCATTTGCAAAAATTCTGTACATAGGCTTGATCTGTTCTCTACGCCAAACAATAGTCCTAACCTTAACCATCTCAAAACAGTTCTCAAAGTTTTTGGCCCTCTGAGTTTTTCGGAGATAGTAGTGTAGAACATTTTTTATATGGGCCCATTAGAAATTGGCCATTTGCAAAAATTCTGTGCATAGACTTGATCTGTTCTCTACGCCAAAAATTAGTCCTAACCTTAACCATCTCAAAACAGTTCTCAAAGTTTTTGGCCCTCTGAGTTTTTAGGAGATAGTAGTGTAGTACAATATTTCATATACATTTTTTATATGGGCCCATCAGAAATTGGCCATTTGCAAAAATTCTGTGCATAGACTTGATCTGTTCTCTACGCCGAAAATTAGTCCTAACCTTAACCATCTCAAAACAGTTCTCAAAGTTTTTGGCCCTCTGAGTTTTTAGGAGATAGTAGTGTAGTACAATATTTCATATACATTTTTTATATGGGCCCATTAGAAATTGGCCATTTGCAAAAATTCTGTGCATAGAATGATCTGTTCTCTACGCCAAAAATTAATCCTAACCTTAACCATCTCAAAACAGTTCTCAAAGTTTTTGGCCCTCTAAGTTTTTAGGAGATAGTAGTGTAGTACAATATTTCATATACATTTTTTATATGGGCCCATTAGAAATTGGCCATTTGCAAAAATTCTGTACATAGACTTGATCTGTTCTCTACGCCAAAAATTAGTCCTAACCTTAACCATTTCAAAACAGTTCTCAAAGTTTTTGGCCCTCTAAGTTTTTCGGAGATAGTAGTGTAGTACATTTTTTATATGGGCCCATTAGAAATTGGCCATTTGCAAAAATACTGTACATAGACTTGATCTGTTCTCTACGCCAAAAATTAGTCCTTACCTTAACCATCTCAAAACAGTTCTCAAAGTTTTTGGCCCTCTGAGTTTTTAGGAGATAGTAGTGTAGTACAATATTTCATATACATTTTTTATATGGGCCCATTAGAAATTGGCCATTTGCAAAAATTCTGTGCATAGACTTGATCTGTTCTCTACGCCAAAAATTAGTCCTAACCTTAATCATCTCAAAACAATTCTCAAAGTTTTTGGCCTTCTAAGTTTTTAGGAGATAGTAGTGTAGTACAATATTTCATATACATTTTTTATATGGGCCCATTAGAAATTGGCCATTTGCAAAAATTCTGTGCATAGACTTGATCTGTTCTCTACGCCAAACAATAGTCCTAACCTTAACCATCTCAAAACAGTTCTCAAAGTTTTTGGCCCTCTGAGTTTTTCGGAGATAGTAGTGTAGTACATTTTTTATATGGGCCCATTAGAAATTGGCCATTTGCAAAAATTATGTACATAGACTTGATCTGTTCTCTACGCCAAAAATTAGTCCTAACCTTAACCATCTCAAAACAGTTCCCAAAGTTTTTGGCCCTCTGAGTTTTTAGGAGATAGTAGTGTAGTACAATATTTCATATACATTTTTTATATGGGCCCATTAGAAATTGGCCATTTGCAAAAATTCTGTACATAGACTTGATCTGTTCTCTACGCCAAACAATAGTCCTAACCTTAACCGTCTCAAAATAGTTCTCAAAAATTTTGGCCCTCTGAGTTTTTAGGAGTTAGTAGTGTAGAACATTTTTTATATGGGCCCATTAGAAATTGGCCATTTGTAAAAATTCTGTGCATAGACTTGATCTGTTCTCTACGCCAAAAATTAGTCCTAACCTTAACCATCTCAAAACAGTTCTCAAAGTTTTTGGCCCTCTGAGTTTTTAGGAGATAGTAGTGTAGTACAATATTTCATATACATTTTTTATATGGGCCCATTAGAAATTGGCCATTTGCAAAAATTCTGTGCATAGACTTGATCTGTTCTCTACGCCAAAAATTAGTCCTAACCTTAACCATCTCAAAACAGTTCTCAAAGTTTTTGGCCCTCTAAGTTTTTCGGAGATAGAAGTGTAGTACATTTTTTATATGGGCCCATTAGAAATTGGCCATTTGCAAAAATTCTGTACATAGACTTGATCAGTTCTCTACGCCAAAAATTAGTCCTAACCTTAACCATCTCAAAACAATTCTCAAAGTTTTTGGCCCTCTGAGTTTTTAGGAGATAGTAGTGTAGTACAATATTTCATATACATTTTTTATATGGGCCCATTAGAAATTGGCCATTTGCAAAAATTCTGTGCATAGACTTTATCTGTTCTCTACGCCAAACAATAGTCCTAACCTTAACCATCTCAAAACAGTTCTCAAAGTTTTTGGCTCTCTGAGTTTTTCGGAGATAGTAGTGTAGTACATTTTTTATATGGGCCCATTGGAAATTGGCCATTTGCAAAAATTCTGTACATAGACTTGATCTGTTCTCTACGCCAAAAATTAGTCCTAACTTTAACCATCTCAAAACAGTTCTCAAAGTTTTTGGCCCTCTGAGTTTTTAGGAGATAGTAGTGTAGTACAATATTTCATATACATTTATTTTATACCATACATATGTATTAAAAATTGTAAAAGAAAATCAAAAAAATTATTAAAAAACTGGGATGGGATAGAATAAATGAAAAAAATTATTTTATGTTATTTGTTATACATAAGAGAAAAAAACTGGGATGGGATGAAATTGTATTGCCCGATGAACATTTTATTTTTTTCTGGGATGAAAAACTGGGAGAACTTCACATGCTTCTGTCTTGCTCGTCATCATTTTTTTTTTGAAGTAATACAGAACCAACTCCGGTTGAACTATCGTCGGGGCCATTCTTTAAATTATCGAATGCGATTTGAGAATGCTCAGGCCAAACGAATTTTTGATTATTTTTAAGCAAAATTGTTAAAGGCGTATAAAAGGAGGTATATGGGTTAACCCTTCTCCGGCTGGGACACAAAGTGCCCCCACCCAGTTAATGATCAAAACATCGATTACTCTTTGTACAAATATACTTTTTTGCACATTAAGAGACAGATGCTTTTCAAATGTGGAGGTTGTAATGAGAAGATCATCGTGATACATGAAAACTCAATCATGGTGTGGGATCAATCGGCATGAAGTTTTAGTCGCATTACATAGTCCAAATGGCATAGCAGTAAAAGGTAAAGCGGGTGTTCTGGTACGATAAAAGCTGTTTTTTCCATTGACTCGGGATCTAGTGGAACCTGCCAGATCGTTTAAGTCAATACTCGACATGAACTGCGTTCTATCTAGTTGATTTAGTAAACCATCTACGAGTATAAGGGATAAAGGATAGAATCCATTTTCGTGGCGCTATTAAATTTACGAGCATCTAGGCACAGCTGTACTTTCTATTTTATGGATAATTAAGGCTGTTCTACCAAGTCAAAGTTTCTCTGAGCTTAGGTTAGATTGGCTTCTACGGCACATTTAGACCGGTGACGGTCCATTGTAATACCACTTCCCTTTTTCCCATAGGAGAACCAATCAGAGCTACTTAAGTAGTGTGAGATATCTCACACTTGACAGTTTCGAGGGTCCGAGAGGCTGGCCTTTATGCACCTACCCTTATGTCTATGCCTCTCCTACTCATATGTCTATCTTTCCTAAGCAAATTTTGGGCGATGTTTTATGTCTGAGGCCTAGGATTATCTTGCATTAAAATAAATTTTGTGCCATACTTCTCTGCAAAACTGTTACTATGGGATCTGAGGTTTAAGTTTACATATCTCGCACGTGTAATGGAGGATAATCATCATGAGCTCTTTTACCTTCTAAACTTATGCCAGCTCAAACAATTATGGAACCTCCTCTAAATCGATTCATTGCTTGGACACAGCAATCAGCAAATCGCTGTGATTCATCCGGAAAGTAAATGGCCTTCTAATATCTCAATGGCCAGTTTAAATGTTGGCTACTAAATGTTAATTTTGTCATGTGATATATAGATAGTAAAATCGGATGTGCAGTATCACATTATATGAGAAAACTAATAACCGTTTTATGGAAAATTGTGCTGAAGACCCCTATAACACAAGATACATTTATATACTGCTCATATCAAACCAATTAATCTATTTCTGGCTTCCTGGTGTTAGATTAAGTTTTGGTGGCAGTCCAAAATAGGCAAGAATAGACACAAGGCGGTCCATAGCCATACCACTAGTGTTTATTCTCCACACCTCCTCATTGAAACCATTTTCAGCTATTAACGATGCTTCTGACTTTCATTCTACTAAGGTTCGTCAGGTCATTTAAAAGTGGCTCCCTAGAAATGTTAGTCTACTTGGAGCCAGACGCGGACTAGTATACAAAGAAGATGGAGTCATCTGAAACGAAGTCAAGTCTCGCGTGTCTACCTGCGAATAAGGCAAACACCTGCAATGACTCCGACGAAAGATTGTTAGGACTTTTTTCAATTACCGGACCGATGGTTTTACTTTCAGGTTTTATAATTTACCGTCAGGTCATTTAAGAGTTATGGTAGGATTTTTTTTCTTCCCAAAATCTTGTCCGATAGTTTAAATTTCGGATTTCTTAATTTCCGTCAGGTCATTTAAGAAGGGTGGCCTAGAGGTGTTCGGTCTTCATAGCTGCAAATTTCGATCAGGCGGCTTTTGCTAGAACTTTTTATTTATTTTCAATTACTGGACCGATTGTTTTACTTTCATTTTTTTTTTTTCTTTTTAGGAAGGACGTGGCATAGCTTCGGTTTTCTCTTAATTTTCCGTCAGATCATTTTAATGGGTCGTCTTTAAAAATGTTAGTCTTTGCAGCTGTGCTGATTTCGATCAGAGGGCTTTTGTTAAGACTTTTTTCAATTACTGGCCCGATCTTTCGGTTTTTTCTTAATTTTCCGTCAGGTCATTTAAGAGAGGCGTCCCTTGAAATTTTAGTTTACTTTGAGCCAGACGCGAACAAGTACAAAAATGATGGAGTACTGCTATCTTCTACGTATTCCCCGTTGTCACAGTAGCCATGTGAAAAATGCCAAATCTCGCATATTTGCTTATAAGACACAAAGCCTGTCATGACTTCGACTGTTGTTAGCACTTTTTTATTTTCAATTACTCCGATTTTTTTACTTTCGTTTTTTTTTTAATTTGCCAATTACTTTGTACTGTGGTGCCTAGCCTTCTATAATTATGAAGAATCTCGCGGATTCCGCCAGATATGTGTGTCTAAATTCTTGCTCAATGCATGATGTAATAAAACCGTAGTTAATCTTAGTTTAATTTTTATTTGCTAAATAATTTTATTTATTTTAAATTTTTTTTATTTACTTTTTCTTGTTTTTTGAACGTTTATCTAAAATACTTATGGATTACAATCTAGCTAAAAAGTTAATTTAAATATTTAAAATAAGTTAATTAAAAATTATTCGCCATTATTAAATGGAGTCCATCGAGTCCCGGGTTTGTTTTTTTTGTGGCATGACAAAGAGTTATAAAAATGTAGATGTAAAAAAAAAATCTATATAGGTTGTATCGAAATACGGGTGAGGTTAGTTTCTAGAGGGTTCTAATGTGTTTTACATATATATTAGCTTATTTTAATTGTTTGTTAATAATTATGTTTTTTTTTAAATTAATTAAATTTACATCGAATATTGTTGGGCGTGTTTCAGTGCATCCTGTTGCATTTTATCTCGTAGCGTTGTTACATCCTCATTAATGCGTACAATTAAACGAATTTTTGTGGCACGATCGCCGGGTGTTTTCATCCATAACCAAATCATATAGCCGGGGATGCATAACATCGATGATAGGGCGGTAAACCATCCGAATACATGAGACCACCATGGATAATTGTAGTCTAAATATTTAACTGGTGTCCACTGGATTATATTGAATATGAATACGCCCTATTTAGGATATGATACGAATTAGAAAGATTTAAAAGATTTTGATGTATATATACTTACAAAACATATACAAGGTGTTGTGATGACCCAACAGAATTTCCACCAAATCATTGGATAATAACCGATCATGTCTTTAATACCGTCGTAGAATCGGTCAATACCGTATGCCCATGATATTGAAATACATTCGAAGAATATTAAGAATAGTAGACAAAATCCGCTTACTGCATACGAATCAAGTATTTGGAATACGTACATTCCGCCCTGGGTGATACACGTTAATCCAACCAAATAGCTTAGCGCACATACGATCGCAATAAATATTTCTTTTCGTCGGCGAAGTAATTGGGGCCATTCATCGACCATCGCTGTTATAAAACCTTCCATTGTACAAAATTGTGAATCCAAACCGATTAGCAGTAACATAAAGAAGAATAGACATGACCATAGTGGGGCGCCGGGTAATTGTAGCACAGCCGATGGATATGCCAAAAAAGCTAAACCAGGCCCGGATGCAGCTACCTCGGCGACGGGTCTCTGCTGCTCGTGTGCCATAAATCCGACAACAGAAAATATTACAAAGCCGGCAAACATACTGGTACTTGAATTTACGGTGCACACAATTAGTGCGTCTCTGCATTTAAAACGTACATAATTTAGTGTTTGTTTATAAATTTTAACGTGCGAATCTTACTTGTACACATTATTTGTGAATTTATTATAGCTTCCAAGCGCGACTAGTGTACCCAAACCTAATCCATACGAGAAAAATATTTGTGTAACCGCATCGATCCATACCTCGGACTCGTATAATTTTGATAAATTTGGACTAACATAAAATTTAATTCCTTCGATTGCCCCGGGTAGTGTTATGCCACGTATTAAGAGCACCGTAAGCAATACGTACGGGAATAGAGCGGTAAAATATACAACTTTTCCAGTCCATTTAACTCCCTTCCATATACAAAAATAACATAAAATCCATACAAGTAATAGGGTTCCGGCCAATTCCCATCGTACCGATCCAATATTTTCAATTCCGGATGAGATCATAAGAGCGCGACGTCTGAATACGTAAATATGTGTATAAGAAAATTTCAGGACTTATATATTATGTGTATGCTTGTTTATACTTACTCCCAGAATTCCTTAACGGGGTCGGTGAGATCCGATGCGCTTATATTTAAATTATTCAACGAGCATATTTTTGTTATATCGCTCCCGGTCAAACTGATCTGATTCCAGCACAGTAAATCTTTGCGTACATACGGATTAACACAATTTTCGGTATTCCAAAAATTGTTGCATGTTCGCCA
>OX596383.1:19883852-20041352 GCA_951394425.1 Tipula unca | reverse complement strand
AATTCACGCAGTCAGACTGGTAATTAGCTTCCTTAATGTTGTCGCTGACAAGATCCTGATATTGTTTCTTTTGATCTTCATTATTATCAGACCTTTACAGTCGAAACGTCCCATGCGTTTCGCTGTGTTCCCAGACTTGTACAAAAACTTCCATCGTAGTTTTGCAGCGACCAAATGATGATCGCTGCCTACGTATTTGGTTGCTGACCGGTAAGTTCTCACATCCTGCACAACCCGAACCTGCCCTTTGGAAACTAACACATGGTCAATTTGGCTGCGGAGAGTTCCGCGAGGATGTGTCCATGTCTCTATGTATCTGTTTGTGAGGGAAGAACGTGCTTGCTACTCTAAGATTATGAGCAATTGCAGTTTTCACACAAATTGGCCTGGTTTCTGTCAGCTCTAGCATTAAAGTCCCTAATCATCATTTTAACATCGTGTTCGAGTATAGGTGATCCCATCAGATCGTCCAAGTCATTGTAAAATGAGTCTTTATCTTGAGGCTGGCTGACTTCTGTTGGCGCGTGAACACAAATTATCGACTGATTTGGAAAACATGGCTGGGTTTAACCGTGAATTATATCCGGGGCCATCCCAAGTGAACGAAAGCTGTAGCATAATTTCAATTACTATACTTTGCCGTGTATCTCTGCTGCGTATATTCATACTGTGATATACGTGAATGAGATCATGAATATTATGACCCAGAACCGTGATGGATGCTTTTACTTGTTGTTGGATTAATTGCAATTCTCCTTTTACCTGAGTTGGCGATAGTATAGATGAATGTAGGATGTCATGATGAGCATAATAAACTATGTCAAGTAAACCTTCGTTTTTGTTTATTTTACAAACTGAGATTCATTTTCATTGACCTTCCATTGTGTGAGGATCGCAAATATATACCCTAGCACGATACCGGTCGAGTCCCCAAAATCATGTTTTACCCGCTGTCGTTCATTATCGGAGAGTAAGTAGATGAACTTCCATTGTAGTTGTTGCTTAACGTGATGTTGCAATTTAAAGTGGGTAGCTGCCTGAAGCTCGACGTGAACTTGTAACGTGGTTCTATGAACGGCTAACACGATCTGGTAGGATAGTACTCAGTGGCCAGTGGGAGGTTTTTTTGCCGCCATATTTATGATGAGACACCACAAAAAACTCGTGTTAAATAAAAAAACAAATAATAAATAAAACAAATAGAGAATTTACATCTGATCCACGCCAAAACACATCATCATTGGGAAAACTTATTCCATTAAAAACATTTTTTTTATATTTCAGTTTATCACAAAAATTATTATTATTTTTATTTAAATTCTTTTCTTTATATATATTTTTATAAGAAAAAGGAGGTTATAAGCTAACCATGTGATTTATAGCTGAACAAGCGTGAGAGCAAATAATCATTAAATAAATTTAAAAAAAACTCACCCATTAGATCACCAACGAGTACTCACTGGATTATATACGGCAGACTTGCTAAAAAAAACGTTTATTTCCTCCAACTACTTCGCTATATCACAAACTATATTTATATAATTGAACTACTAATTTTAACACTACACGTTAATAGTTGAAATAATAAATAACACAATTTATAAATAAGATATATAAACAAAAATTAATTAAACAACAACAAAAATATAGGCAAATAGGTATGTTAGAATTGCTACATACATACATATATCTGTATGCCTAATAAAAAAAAAAATTGTACTATATACATATATAAACAAAACTATTTGATTATTTTCAATTTTAATTATTTAATTTCTGCCCCATTTTATTTTATTTTGTTTTTTTGTTTAGCGGGTTTAATTTTGCAGCGGTACCGCTACTCCGCTTAAAACAATCGCGAATCAGGCTACGCGTCCCAATACTTAAACTCTCTTCGATCCTGATTTGTAGGTAACGAAATATATTATTTTATGTCCTGATATCGTTATATGGAGACCCCGCTACCTAGCCGCTACACAGTGTAATAACTCCTTATCTATATATCTTAGATTTCAGCTGATGTGGATCTTGTGTCAAAGGATTACTGTTCTTATCACTATGGTAAACGAGTATGTCCGAAAAAAAAAGAAAAGAGAAAAGAAAATAGAACACTATACACGTAGTTCACTAACTATTACTAATGGCACTGCTTTTCTTACCTGTGTATATAAACGCGCACAAAAAAAATTAACCAGAATTTTAGTTATTATTTTTAATTTTTATATGCACCTATTTACACATACAGATGCTTTTTCTTTTTAACACTATACTACTGGCACAAAAAATATTTCACCTAGCCGCTGTGGCCTCAAAAAACAATCTAATTTTGTTATCAATAAATTGATTATGGAATAGAGATATTTTTAGTTAAGCCCATTCACACTATCGCAATATTTGACTTACACTTACATCATAACAAATCTATTGGTTGAGATGATCATGCGATACAAAACCACTGCAAAGACAACGGTGTCATATAGCACTAATTACCACCACCATCACGAGGATGGTCAATTGCGAAGATGAGTTAAAGCAAAAAAAATAAACGAATACGGGTTCATTGACCTACCATAGGAAATTGAAAATAAAATGAAATTACAACAACAACATATAGAAATAAACTGGTAGAAAAGAAGTGCGTACGAAAATCTACAACGAATTGATTGTTCTTTAACATTTTAATTTAATTTATTTTGAATATACAGCTGATCAATACGCTCGTTACAGGGCAGATTTGTCGTTTACTGGCAACAGTAAGCTACAAAGCTGAGTTACTTCTA
The DNA here is from genome assembly GCA_951394425.1 of Tipula unca. Classification (NCBI taxonomy): domain Eukaryota; kingdom Metazoa; phylum Arthropoda; class Insecta; order Diptera; family Tipulidae; genus Tipula; species Tipula unca. The sequence continues at coordinate 20,038,572 of OX596383.1, read as the reverse complement.
TCATTAGAGCAGTCAGTTGTTACTTCTTTATGTCTTTTGCATGGTAATTGCCTATATTTTTACCTAACATATCTTCACATTGATAAATAACATTCCCCAGTTTTCGAGTTATTCGAGCTTTTAGGAACCTAGGAGCAAATTTACTACAAAAATTCTTTGTGGAATCGCTTAGGTGGTGTTGGTGAACGAAAACTTCATCCCCGGGATTGTAATTCAATATTCTGGTGCGCAGATTATAGTGGGTCGAGTATTTATTGTATGCTAATTTTAAATGTTTTTGAACTTGCGCATGTATTAAAGTAATCCGATCATTAAGCGGCACGATTTCTAAATCATTTTCGTTCAAGCAGTTTAAACTCTTTAGCAATTTATACGTGTCCCCATTGGTAATTATATGATACCCAAAGAGTAAAAAATACGGAGAATATTGGGTAGTCTGGTGGATGGCATTTCGTAGCGCACAGGCTATTTCGGCTAAATTTTCATCCCAATTTCGATGGTCTTGGTTGACGTAGGAACGAATAGCAGCTAATACTGATCTATTAACTCTTTCCGAGGCATTAGCTTGTGGTGAATAAACAGCAGTAAACGTGTGGTTCACCGCAAAATCAGTCATCAATGACTTGAAAGCTTTACTAGTGAACTGCGATCCTGTGGTGAATAAACAACATATAGAAATAAACTGGTAGAAAAGAAGTGCGTACGCAAATCTACAACGAATTGATTGTTCTTTAACATTTTAATTTAATTTATTTTGAATATACAGCTGATCAATACGCTCGTTACAGGGCAGATTTGTCGTTTACTGGCAACAGTAAGCTACAAAGCTGAGTTACTTCTATCATTAGAGCAGTCAGTTGTTACTTCTTTATGTCTTTTGCATGGTAATTGCCTATATTTTTACCTAACATATCTTCACATTGATAAATAACATTCCCCAGTTTTCGAGTTATTCGAGCTTTTAGGAACCTAGGAGCAAATTTACTACAAAAATTCTTTGTGGAATCGCTTAGGTGGTGTTGGTGAACGAAAACTTCATCCCCGGGATTGTAATTCAATATTCTGGTGCGCAGATTATAGTGGGTCGAGTATTTATTGTATGCTAATTTTAAATGTTTTTGAACTTGCGCATGTATTAAATTAATCCGATCATTAAGCGGCACGATTTCTAAATCATTTTCGTTCAAGCAGTTTAAACTCTTTAGCAATTTATACGTGTCCCCATTGGTAATTATATGATACCCAAAGAGTAAAAAATACGGAGAATATTGGGTAGTCTGGTGGATGGCATTTCGTAGCGCACAGGCTATTTCGGCTAAATTTTCATCCCAATTTCGATGGTCTTGGTTGACGTAGGAACGAATAGCAGCTAATACTGATCTATTAACTCTTTCCGAGGCATTAGCTTGTGGTGAATAAACAGCAGTAAACGTGTGGTTCACCGCAAAATCAGTCATCAATGACTTGAAAGCTTTACTAGTGAACTGCGATCCATTATCACTCACAATTTCCTCGGGGGTTCCAAAAAGAAGAAACACTTCATTTTTGAGATATTGAATTATGTTAGGTGATGTGGATGTCGGCAATGGTTTTAGCAATACAAATTTTGAGAAATAATCTAAAATTACAAGAATGTAAGTATTTCCATGTTTAGAACGAGGATAGGGACCCATCAAATCGATAAAAATTCGTTGCCATGGTCTCGCTACCGAACGAAATTGGCCCAAAGCGGTTTAGATACCATAGTACTGCTCTTTGAAATTTTGCATTTCTCACAATTTCGTACATATTCGGCACCCTGGGTTCTCATATTAGGCCAGAAATATAATCGCCTTAACCTTTCTAAGGTTTTATTTATACCTCCATGCGCCCCAGTGGCGACGTCGTGTTCTTCATAAATCAGTTGTTTTGTTAGATTTTCTGGTACCCAAATCTGCCACAAAGGCACATCGGAAAGTTTTATATCAACTTTTGGTTCTATTCGAATGAAAATTCTATTTTCCTGAATTTTAAAAGATGAAAACTTTTCTGGATTGGCAATAATACGGCTGCGGAAAGCAATATAATTTGGATCATCGAAGCCTGGCAGACCTAAGTCAAGTGCACTTATTATTTTTGGCCAATCAAGAACAATTTCTTCAACCGAATCAGTAAAACAGCGAGAAAGAGCGTCTGGCACCACATTTCTAGCCCCACTTTGGTGTTCGATGGAGAAATCATAAGCCTGTAACTTGAGGCTCCATCGTGCTAACCGTCCGCTTAATTCTTTTAATGACATAAGCCACTTCAGGCTGGCATGGTCCGTAATCACAGTAAACTTGAAGCCTTCTACATACGGTCTAAATTTTCTTATGCTTAAGAGAGCTGCCAGACACTCAAGCTCGGTAATGCTGTAATTTCGCTGTGCAGGATTTAATTTCTTCGACATAAAAGCGATTGGACGTTCATCTCCGTTGTCATTCCGTTGGAACAGAACGCCACCGGCCCCTGAAGTACTGGCATCACACCGAATATAGAAAGGTTGGGTATAGTCTGGGTTAACGAGTACCGGCGCGGTTACCCGGAGTTGTTTTAGTTCATCAAATGCCATTTGAGCTTCAACGGTCCATTCAAATTTAACACCTTTCCTTAAAAGATTGGTGATTGGAGTTGTGATCTTGGCATAATTTGGGATGGACCTCTGATACCATCCGGCCATACCCAACAACCTACGGGTTTGTTTAACTGAAGTAGGCGGCGGAAATTCTTTATCGCCACAACTTTATCTGGGTCGGTCTTGATTCCTTCGTCGCCAACTATAAAACCTAGGTATTTTATTTCACGCATCAAAAAACTGCTCTTCTCAACGTTGATGGTCAATCCAGCATTTCGAAGAAAGGTTGAAACAAGTCGAAGGAGATGAAAATGTTCGCTGATCGTGGCCGATATAACTAATAGGTCGTCTAAATAGACAAATACACGGTCATGATACATATGTGGAATTACCTTATCCATCAACCTACTCATGGTTTGCGGGGCGTTGCATAAGCCAAAAGGCATTACACAAAATTGATATAGCGGCCTTCCCGGTACCGTGAACGCGGTTTTCTCCCTAGATGTTTTTTCTAAGGGAATTTGCCAAAAGGCATCCTTAAGATCAATACCAGATATATATTTTGTTTCCCGCAAGCGGCCCAACAGCCCATCAATTAAAGGTAAAGGAAATGCGTCCTTCCTTGTATTAACTTTCGCGAATCCAGGCATAGTCTGACCTTCCCGTCCTTTTCACCATAACCACTGGTGAACTCCAGGAGCTGTTGCTTTCCTCGATAACTCCCATAGCGATCATTCTATCTAGTTCTTCATCCATTACTTTTTGAACTGCGGGTGAAACCGGGTAATGTCGCTGCTTTATTGGTCGATTATCGCCTACATCGATATAATGCTCAATTAACGTGGCTTTTCCAAGTCCATTTTTGGTGAATGATGGAAAAGAGTTTTTAATGATTTCAAGCTCAAGTTCTTCAGCAGAAGTCAAAGTGTGCCGGTTGTCTGCGAGATCATCTTTATTAATTTTTATTATCTCTGAAACTATTGCTGGAGCTAGTGAAAATGCGTGCCAAAAGTTCATACCCAAATAAAGTCGATTTTCTAATGAGGAAACAATGTGAAATCGAATAATTTTTGTCATCTCATTATACGTTATTGGGAGATCAATGAACCCTAGAACTTTGTTAAAAGTACCGTCTGCTGTTTTAACACCGAAATACATTTTGTGGTAAGATTTTCCTGCTCTTTCCAGCAGCACTTCTGAGCCTTTCCCCAGAATACTAATGGACGCACCACTATCGAGCAACCCGAGCAATGGTGTACCAAACATTGTTAAAGTGATGTGTGGTCTGGGATCATCCGTTGTAGAAATAGCGGTAGCTGCACAAACGTTTTTTAACTCTTTTCGAGATTTCCAATATTGGATAATTCGTGATAGTCGTCTGGTTTTGCTTAGTTTTTTGTTGCTTGTTTTACTTAGATTTTTATCGGCTGATATGATAAAATTAATTGCGTGATTTTCGTAATATGGTACTAAAAGTTTTAGACAGGAATCAGCTATAGCTGGATGTACCGAATCTATATTGGTAACTATACCTGCTGGTTGTTCTTTGACAGCAGTTGTGACGGTTGATTCGAGGTTTGAGGAGTAACCGGACGAGATCTCCCCGAATTTGTCAAGTCCGGAACACCGTTTCCCAGCAATCTGGTCTGGCATATGGAACAATTTGGCTTCAACACCCCAGTTTTACCACATCCAAAGCAGAATATGCCTTGCAATGGTGATGAACAATCCTGATATCGGTGACCGATATCTTTAAATATTCTGCTTTTCTTGTACCCGATTGACCTTGTGAAACGTTTTTACGTTATTTTGTAACGTGGCTCTATGAACGGCTAACACGATCTGGTAGGATATACTCAGTGGCCAGTGCGATGTTTTTTTGCCGCCATATTTATGATGAGACACCACAAAAAACAACTCGTGTTAAATAAAACAAATAGAGAATTTACATCTGATCCACGCCAAAACACATCATCACCATTTAGGAAAACTTATTCCATTAAAAACATTTTTTTTATATTTCAGTTTATCACAAAAATTATTATTATTTTTATTTAAATTCTTTTCTATATATATATTTTTATAAGAAAAAGGAGGTTATAAGCTAACCATGTGATTTATAGCTGAACAAGCGTGAGAGCAAATAATCATTAAATAAATTTAAAAAAAACTCACCCATTAGATCACCAACGAGTACTCACTGGATTATCCACGGCAGACTTGCTAAAAAAAATGTTTATTTCCTCCAACTACTTCGCTATATCACAAACTATATTTATATAATTGAACTACTAATTTTAACACTACACGTTAATAGTTGAAATAATAAATAACACAATTTATAAATAAGATATATAAACAAAAATTAATTAAACAACAACAAAAATATAGGCAAATAGGTATGTTAGAATTGCTACATACATACATATATCTGTATGCCTAATAAAAAAAAATAATTGTACTATATACATATATAAACAAAACTATTTGATTATTTTCAATTTTAATTATTTAATTTCTGCCCCATTTTATTTTATTTTGTTTTTTTGTTTCGTTAATATATAATGGTTGATTAGCCGTTACATCTAGTGATCTTGAGGTCATAAACAAATTTAGTTGGTGGACCTAAAAAGTCATCCAAGCGGCTTCTCTGCTTAACAAAGGCTTCTTGACAACCGCTTAGTTTATATATCTTTCTTTCATTACATTTTTTTTTTTTCCTCAATTTAATTTTTTTTATACTGTATTAGCGGCTAGTTGCCAGTGGTTATAATTTTGTTCAAAATCAAATCAATTCTATAATGAAATTAAATTTAGATACAGTGTTTAGTTTAATTCCAACTTAAAGTTTGAGTATTGATTTCAGTTATCTCATCATTAGTTAGATTACATGACGAATTCATGGGTTCCTTGTGATGATGTATTATTGTACTCTGCTCAGGTATACTTTACAAGCGGAACACTTAAATAATAAGACATTTTTTTTATTAATGTTGAACATTGTGCATCGATTTCGATTCTTACGCATCATTAGTTGATTATATGATGAATTCATGATTTCCTGTGATGTTTGGAGCTGTTTCTACACAGTATAATCATTTTTAATTTAAATGTTTTATTAGGTCAAGTGTTGAACAGTGCAATTTTGAGTGATTCTACTTTTTGGATAGTATTGGTGATTACACAGTGACTCTGTGGTTTTATCCTAATAACATCCGAAGTATTGATAACACATATGTTTCCTGTGACGCACTTGAAATAATTTCATTTGTCCGTTTATTAAATAATTATTTGTAGATGTTCCCAGTTTTAGTTACAGTCGATCAAATGCGCAAACAATCATCACCAACAACATTATATATATTATATTGAGATATACATAGATAAACCTAATTATAGTACATATATTTTTGATTATTGTTTAATATCGAATATTAGTTTAATTAAAATTTAATAAATTAAATTATAGTAATTGTTTTCTTACATTAATTATTAGAAATATTTGTATTGTTGTTTTGGTACACATTACGATTAAATATAAGCTTTAAGTAACGTTAGTTGGGTGCTTATCGTATAGCTTAGCTTATATTTTGTATTTTTTTTATCCTTGTTTTTTTGGTTTTGGTTATTGGATATATATTCATTTGTCTTTCCTTACTCTTATGATTTATATAAACATTATACATAATCCCACTCATAATTAAATCGTATTCGCTCAAATATATAGTGACGATTCTAGTATTACCATAGAAAAAAAATATAAAAATATATATATATACATATATATATATATATATATATATTTTTGTTTTCCCCTTGTTAATAATGGAAATAGAAAAATACCTAGATTCGCTAACGCAAGCCGAGCTTGAGGTCGAACTGTTGATTCGATCAATAGACGCAACTGAACTTATGGCAAGAGACACCTTAAAGTCCTCCATACAAAAAGAACAGACTGATAAGGCATTAGTTCCAAAAAAATCACACCTAACAATCCAACCAGAACTAGAGATAGGTCAGGCACGAGAAATATACGACAAGCTTGAGAGGATTACAGATCCTAAACAGATATGTCCGACTTCAGAATTGGAATTAAATCTATGGAGATGTCTCCACTGGAAAAATCGCCTACAGAGGCTTAAAAACTCATTCGGTGAGATTGCCAACATCACAAACTGGATTTCCAAATTTCGTCGAAAGAACCAAGAAATACGCAACAGACTGGAGGATGTAAAAACTGGAGCAATTCCCAAAATAATAGTGCCAACAACCGTACAAGAAAGTAAATCAATCAGTTCAACAGATCAACCAATGACACCCAATCATCCGAATTACGAAAATAAAATTTTCGGATTTACTACGGTAACTGACCAATCCGTTCCTACGACCTTAGCTCCAAAAACACTCAATAGCATTACGCCAAATACACAACATCAAACGGAAGTTACTTGGGTTAGAAGTGATGTATTAGGAAATGCCAATTATTCGGGAGCACAGTGATTTTATCCGCCAGTTTCAATGACACATATGGCACCTAATTTTTACCCCAGTTATATCTTCCAACCTAATTCAACGTTAAGTTCCACCATGTCAAATCCATATGTCCAACAATACCAAGGGATTCCTCCACCAATGATGCCGCCTCCGATGCCTCCTATTTCGGTTCCTAACGCGTATTCAAGATTTAATTTGCCGTCACACCAGAGGCCGTCAGAAACTATGGTCAATCATTCTGTACCTGAAAATCAGATAGGATCTCAGTTCGTCTCACAGCACGTGAATTTCAGATCGCTCCCAAAGTGGAATATAGCTTTTTCAGGATTAACTAAAACTACTGATCTTGAAATATCTGAATTTCTATTTAGACTTGAATGTTTTGCCAAGAGAGATCGTATATCACAAGCAGAGCTGAGTTCTATTCTTCCGCAATTCGTTTGAAAGAAACGGCTGAGAAATGGTACTGGGTATATGCGAGAAAGTACCCCGACTCTACGTACGACCACCTCAAAGCAGCTTTAATCCACCGATTCAGTATTCATATCGATCGAGAAATCCGGAGAGCAAATGAGACAACCAAACAAAAACCTTGAAAGCCAAATGCCCGTCTAACATACAGTTGATACAGATTCCTTCGAAGCCAATTTCAACAATATGCATGTTGATGCCCTGTTCAATCGTTCATCGAACACCAAAAACGTTTCACAAGGTCAATCGGGTACAAGAAAAGCAGAATATTTGATATGCTGGAACTGCAAAGATATCGGTCACCGATATCAGGATTGTTCATCACCATTGCAAGGCATATTCTACTTTAGATGTGGTAAAACTGGGGTGTTGAAGCCGAATTGTTTCATATGCCAGACCAGATTGCTGGGAAACGGTGTTCCGGACTTGACAAATTCGGGGAGATCTCGTCCGGTTACTCCTCAAACGTCGAATCAACCGTCACAACTGCTATCAAAGAACAACCAGCAGGTATAGTTACCAATATAGATTCGGTACATCCAGCTATAGTTGATTCCTCTCTAAAACTTTTAGTATCATATTACGAAAATCACGCAATTAATCCCCGACACGATCGTACCACCAATTTTATCATATCAGCCGATAAAAATCTAAGTAAAACAAGCAACAAAAATCTAAGCAAAACCAGACGACTATCACGAATTATCCAATATTGGAAATCTCGAAAAGAGTTAAAAAACGTTTGTGCAGCTACCGTTATTTCTACAACGGATGATCCCAGACCACACATCACTTTAACAAAGTTTGGTACACCATTGCTCGGGTTGCTCGATAGTGGTGCGTCCATTAGTATTCTGGGGAAAGGCTCAGAAGTGCTGCTGGAAAGAGCAGGAAAATCTTACCACAAAATGTATTTCGGTGTTAAAACAGCAGACGGTACTTTTAACAAAGTTCTAGGGTTCATTGATCTCCCATTGAATAACGTATAATGAGATGACAAAAATTATTCGATTTCACATTGTTCCCTCATTAGAAAATCGACTTTATTTGGGTATGAACTTTTGGCACGCATTTTCACTAGCACCAGCAATAGTTTCAGAGATAATAAAAATTAATAAAGATGATCTCGCAGACAACCGGCACACTTTGACTTCTGCTGAAGAACTTGAGCTTGAAATCATTAAAAACTCTTTTCCATCATTCACCAAAAATGGACTTGGAAAAGCCACGTTAATTGAGCATTATATCGATGTAGGCGATAATCGACCAATAAAGCAGCGACATTACCCGGTTTCACCCGCAGTTCAAAAAGTAATGGATGAAGAACTAGATAGAATGATCGCTATGGGAATTATCGAGGAAAGCAACAGCTCCTGGAGTTCACCAGTGGTTATGGTGAAAAGAGCTAACGGGAAGGTCAGACTATGCCTGGATTCGCGAAAGTTAATACAAGGAAGGACGCATATCCTTTACCTTTAATTGATGGGATGTTGGGCCGCTTGCGGGAAACAAAATATATATCTGGAATTGATCTTAAGGATGCCTTTTGGCAAATTCCCTTAGAAAAAACAACTAGGGAGAAAACCGCGTTCACCGCGGTACCGGAAAGGCCGCTATATCAATTTTGTGTAATGCCTTTTGGCTTATGCAACGCCCCGCAAACCATGAGTAGGTTGATGGATACGGTAATTCCACTCATGTATCATGACCATGTATTTGTCTATTTAGACGACCTATTAGTTATATCGGCCACGATCAGCGAACATTTTCATCTCCTTCGACTTGTTTCAACCTTTCTTCGAAATGCTGGATTGACCATCAACGTTGAGAAGAGCAGTTTTTTGATGCGTGAAATAAAATACCTAGGTTTTATAGTTGGCGACGAAGGAATCAAGACCGACCCAGATAAAGTTGTGGCGATAAAGAATTTCCGCCGCCTACTTCAGTTAAACAAACCCGTAGGTTGTTGGGTATGGCCGGATGGTATCAGAGATTCATCCCAAATTATGCCAAGATCTCAACTCCAATCACCAATCTTTTAAGGAAAGGTGTTAAATTTGAATGGACCGTTGAAGCTCAAATGGCATTTGATGAACTAAAACAACTCCTGGTAACCGCGCCGGTACTCGTTAACCCAGACTATACCCAACCATTCTATATTCGGTGTGATGCCAGTACTTCAGGGGCCGGTGGCGTTCTGTTCCAACGGAATGACAACGGAGATGAACGTCCAATCGCTTTTATGTCGAAGAAATTAAATCCTGCACAGCGAAATTACAGCATTACCGAGCTTGAGTGTCTGGCAGCTCTCTTAAGCAGAAGAAAATTTAGACCGTATGTAGAAGGCTTCAAGTTTACTGTGATTACGGACCATGCCAGCCTGAAGTGGTTATGTCATTAAAAGAATTAAGCGGACGGTTAGCACGATGGAGCCTCAAGTTACAGGCTTATGATTTCACCATGGAACACCAAAGTGGGGCTAGAAATGTGGTGCCAGACGCTCTTTCTCGCTGTTTTACTGATTCGGTTGAAGAAATTGTTCTTGATTGGCCAAAAATAATAAGTGCACTTGACTTAGGTCTGCCAGGCTTCGATGATCCAAATTATATTGCTTTCCGCAGCCGTATTATTGCCAATCCAGAAAAGTTTTCATCTTTTAAAATTCAGGAAAATAGAATTTTCATTCGAATAGAACGAAAAGTTGATATAAAACTTTCCGATGTGCCTTTGTTGAAGATTTGGAGTAGGTGTTGTGGCGTTTTGTGGTGGGAAAATTTGTAATTTGACACCTGACCTTGAAATTTGACACCTTGAAATTTGATACCTGTGGGAAAAAAAAAAAAAAAATTTGTAATTTGATACCTGTGGGGAAAAAAAAGTGAAATTTGATACTGCGGAACTAAAAATATTGAAATTCCATGAAAGTCAATGACCCCGAAATTAACACAAGGTCATTGACTTTCATGGAATTTCAATATTTTTATTTCCGCAGTATCAAATTTCAATTCCAAGAATTGTGACGTCATAGCATTGTGGGAAAAAATCTGATAATGTGGGAAAGTATTAAAATTCTAAAAAAAAAAAATTTAAAAAATTAAAAGATAAAAATATATCGATAAAAAAAAATAGGTACGAACTCGGTGCGGAGCGGCGGTATTATGAGGGTTGTACTTTTAGAATGTAGTAAAGGTTTTTAAAAATAAAAAATTAAAAATTGAAATTTAACACTATTGATATCTGAATAATATGATTTGTCGTTGTTGTTTCGTATGAACACGATCAAACATGAATTTTTGTTTCTGGAAAATATTAATGTATACATCATAACAACAACAACGAATCTGTTGGATGAAAATTGAACTAATATAATATATAATATAGATATCGCATACACAAAAAAATTTACATGTTTTCGGCATTGTATTGATGCGATTGAAATTCTATAAGTAGGAAAGATAAAGAATTATTATTTTTTAATTGCGAGATGATGTCTGTATCAGACTACAACCTTGATTTTATTAATGAAATTTCACCATAGTAAAGGTTTAAAATAAAAAAAAAAGTGAAATTTAACACTATAGATAACAGAATATGACTTATTATTTTGTATGAACACGATCAAACAGCAATTTTTGTTTCTGGAAAATATTAATGTATACATCATTACCACAACAACAAATCTCTTGAATGAAAATTGAAGTGATATAATATAGATATCGCCTACACAAAAAAATTTACATTTTTTCGGCATTGTATTGATGCGAATGAAATTCTATAAGTAGGAAAGATAAAGAATTATTATTTTTTTTTTAATTGCGAGATGATGTCTGTCTATCTGACTACAACCTTGATTTTATTATTGAAATTTAACGATAGTAAAGGTTTAAAAATAAAAAGTGAAATTTAACACTATAGATATCAGAATATGATTTGTTATTGTTTTGTATGAACGTGTTGTTGTATATGGATATTAGAATATATTATGTTGCACACTCACATAGATAAATATCGGAAGCAAGATTTTTTTGTTGTTGTTTCTGTTTTTCGTATATGCATATCGGATGGAATGAAATACAAACAAACAAATGATCAAACAAATAAATACATATATATTACCAAGCTGGACATTATCATACAGAATAAAGATGATCATACAAGAATTTTTAGTTACAATTTCTGATGTAACTTAAAAACGATATCGTTTTGGAAATTACTTTAAACTGATATACATAAGTATGTAAGATGCATTGTACAAGTGTATATTTAGCACGAATAAAAATGTATCTATAGAATATACATACATATATATATATATATATATATATATATATATATATATATATATATATATATATATATATATATATATATAAATTGTACAAATTGAATTTAAAAAAATTAATAAAAAAATAATTTAGAAATAAAAATATTCTAAAACTAAAAAAAATAATATCTAAAATATCTGCTGGGTGAAAATTGAAACAATACCTGGAAATATCGACCAATGTGATCGTACAAAAGATGAATATGATTTGTTGTTTTGTATGAACACGATCAAACAAGAATGTTTTTTTTTTTATATTAGATCTTAGAGATTTTTGTTGTAATTTCATTTTTGTGTTTTTAAAAAAAAATATTAATGTACATATTATAACAACAACAAATCTGTTGGATGAAAATTGAAGTGATATAATATAGATATCGCCTACACAAAAATTTTTTATTTATTTATTTTCGTGTACATAGACGATATGTATTGAAATTCTCTATGTAGGAAAGATAAAGAATTAATTGTTTTTTAATTGTAAGTTGATGTCTGTATCAGACTACAACCTTGATTTTTACTATGTATACTAATCCACATAGTTAGTGACCATAATTTTTCAAAATTAATTTTTCCTATTAATTAGAAACATAATTACTAAGCATGAATTATAACAACAAATAATTTTTGGTTGTTGCTGTTGTAAATGGATGTTAGAATAAATTTAGAAAAAAAAATATATTCTTAAAACTATATTCTAAAAAAATTATTTAGAAAAAAATTATTATTATTTCAAAAATTACTTTCAATTAAAAAACCTTCACAAATTTAAATTAATTATTTTTCTATATTACATTACATAAAAAATGTAACATATAAAAATATGTAATATGAAATAATTTATTCTGTAAATATAATTATAATTTATTCCTTTTAGAAATTTTCCGCATATAATAACTTTTTTTTTATTTTAAAAAAAAAATGTGATATCATAACAACAATAAATCTGTTGGGTGAAAATCGAAACAATACCTGGAAATTTCGACAAATATGATCGTACAAAAGATGAATATGATTTGTGGTTTTGTATGAACACGATCAAACAGGAGTTTTTCTGTTTTTAAAAAAATTATACAAATAACCTTATGTATACCAACACACTTCTTATTAAATATGGATTACTTTTAATATACTATTACGAACGATTTTTAGTACAACTAAAAAGATAGTTACTGATCTAAATTTTTCAAAATTAATTTTTCCTACTAATTAGAAACATAATTATAAAACAAAATTTAGGTCACTAACATGTATGTAAACTTATTTTCGTTGTGTATTTTAAGTTATACGATTAGAAGTGTCCTATTGAAAAAGTGTATCGTTGTTGAAAAAAAAAAATACGGTACAAATTCGAAAACTTTTCTAGTTGTAAATTTTAACACCCGTTTAAAAACAAAAACATTTTTTAAGAGAAGACAATGAGTAAACTCATTTAGAAACAACCATTTACAGAGATCGGTCGCTTAAGAGTATTTGGTTCTGATTTTTAAAAATAAAAATATTTATCAAAATAATAAATAACACTCTCTTCATAATGTCAATCGATAAACATCAAGTTGCACGCCTAGTCTCGGAAATTATATCTGAAGAGTTTATTCGGGAAGGAATGTATGGAGTCTGTCTGCCTGCGTCTTTATTGCTCTTTGACCATTTAAAGAATTTTGGTATTAAAATGATGTATGGAAAGATGGTATACGATAATTTGGTACTTGCATATTACATATATGGACCGAAATTGATAATGTGAAATATGATCCGACAATTGCTATCAATGAAACATATCTGACACAAGAAGAAAAATCATTTTTTGATGCAACAGAGTATAAATATTATTCAGAAGACCCAATTTTTACGAATCCGGAAGATCATGCTATAATGAATGTATTCTATGAAGTAAAACATACACAAAATGTTGCTGATTATTTTGAGGTATCTCCACCAATATTAAAAACTATTAGAAATAGAATTAATGATAGAGTTAAGATAATCTTAAAACAACACACAAAAACATAAAAAAAAATAATAAACTTAAATCTTAACTTATGTGTTTCATTTTTTTTTTTTTGTTTCGGTATTAATTTTTTTTTTTTTTTGTTTTTTTTTGTTTCGGTATTATTAATAGTTTTATATTATGTTTTTGTTATTATTTGATTATTTTTCTTAAAAATATTAGTTTTTAATTTTATATTGTTATTTTATAATAAAGTTTTTATACATTTATTTCTATACTTTACTGAAATTGATTTGTGGAAAAACAATTTTAAAAAAAAAATTTGTTTAAATTAACATTTGCAAATTCACGTTAATAAAAATTAATTTGAGAAAATAAAGACAATTCCGCACACACAATATTTTATTTTATTTTAACTATAATGAAAATGATTAAAATATTTATCGAGGGACAAAACAAATTATATAAAATAAAACTTATTTATAAAAAAATTAAAAAATTAATTATTTAAAACAAAAATTTGTAAAATTAGAAAATTATTCGTCGATTTGTAATATGTACATGCTTTCCATATGTAATATTAATTAAAAATTAGTATAATTTATTCTATAAGTATAATTTTAATATATGTATATGAAGAAATTTTCGGTACATAATAGTAGAAAAACATTATAAAAAAAAAATTTAATAAAAAAAATTGATAATGAAAAATAAATAGAAAAATTCTAAAAAAAATATTGATAATAATAATTTTAGACAAATGAAGAAAATCTCAATGTAATGGAAAGGTGGAATTCCGTAACCAAAATAAAAAAAAATGTAAATAACAACACTAAAACGTTGTTTGATATGGATTTTTTACAGTTTGTTAAAATTCAAGATGTGGCAAGGTAGTGAGCAGGATGAAGAGGAAAAGCTGCGAAGAAGAAAGAAAATATTTTTTTTTTTAAATGGGTAACAAGAAACATGGTGATTCTAATTATCTTAAGCTTTGTAGAATTTAATTCTGAATAAAATATTAAACAGTAAATGTATGCATGTTTGCAGTAAATAATATTAATAATAACAAAATATAGTATTATGTAAAAATAAAAACAAAAAAAATATATATATGTATATCTGATTTATTATTTTTATTTCATATATATGATATAAAATGCGGGTTTTTAAATTATTTTTTTTTATAAAATTATTAAATCATCCAATTCTGTCTCTATTACATTGCAGTATATTTAAGTGTTGAGAACATCTCTTCTTGACACTAGCGACCAACCCAAATCCCTTTTCTTGTCGGAGAAAGCTGCATTCCGGGAACCAAAAAGCGTGTTCTTCTCAAGGGTTATCGGTGAAATTCCAATCACCTAGAACCCCACCACAGCTGAAACATTTCACTTTATCATCTATACCTGTGTAGTAAAATCCGACCGACGATACTGCTTCGTGATCAATCAAATACCTCTTCCATGGAGATTGATGGAATGAATTTAACCGATCTCCGTTTCCTCATGTACGGAACATTATCATAATACTTCAAATCACAACAACTCATGTTTACTTTATTGGAATCTTTTGAACAGGTTTTCGATGTCGTATGATCTATTTCTCGTCTACGATCATCAGGAAAATGTATTAAGTCAGTTTCGATAGTACTACTTCGAAAGTTTGTTGAATCTACGAACGGATTAGTAGACATCTTTGCTACTTCTAATTTTAAATGATTCACTTGTTTATTGTATCAGTTTTAACAATTTACTATAAATTTTATCAGGCTTGAAGTCAGTATTTATAAACATTTTAAACTCATTACCTCTATGATGATGACTGATGAGCACAATCAGAAACTCGATAAGATATTTAGTATAAACAACAACACAATAGAGATCGTATGCAAGTTTCTACAAAGATAATATAAAAACCTGATGTAAATATAAAATTTGAGATTATTCTATCGAAAACATACATATATCGTTTACCAATGGTAAATAAAAAAAAAGTTTTAGGCATGTTCAAAGATGAATGTTCTGAAAAATTATTCTCTGTTAATTAGTTTAAAAGCAAAATCTTATTGCTTATTACTTGAGGAGGATGATGTTGTTATAAAAAAAAAAAATTACTCTCAGTTAAAGCTACATACACAATGTTTGATAGACCAGAGTGTTTGATGTCTTTTATTATGTTTGATAAAAATTGATGTAATCGTCTATAATTTATAGTTGAATCTAATGCATGATCATTGGTACCGTACGCTATCCACCTTATTTGCATTATAAAGCATTGACGTTTAAAGAATTAATTGTTTTTTAATTGTAAGATGATGTCTGTATAAGACTACAACCTTGTTTTTTACAATGTATACTTAAAAAAAAAATATTTGGAAAATGAGAATAGAAAAAAAATATTATAAAAAAAAAATTAATTTTAGAAAACAAAATATTCTTGAAATATTCCGAGATCCGACGTCCGATCGGACGTCGGACGTTGGACGTCCGATGTCCGACGTCTGAATCCGATCGCTCCCTGAGGTTTTTATTTGAAAGTATTTTTATTTTTCAAATTAGAATATTTTGTTTTCTAAAATTAATTTTTTTTTTTATAATATTTTTTTTCTATTCTCATTTTCCAAATATTTTTTCTTTAAGTATACATTGTAAAAAACAAGGTTGTAGTCTACAGACATCATCTTACAATTAAAAAACAATTAATTCTTTAAACGTCAATGCTTTATAATGCAAATAAGGTGGATAGCGTACGGTACCAATGATCATGCATTAGATTCAACTATAAATTATAGACGATTACATCAATTTTTATCAAACATAATAAAAGACATCAAACACTCTGGTCTATCAAACATTGTGTATGTAGCTTTAACTAAGAGTAACTTTTTTTTTTTATAACAACATCATCCTCCTCAAGTAATAAGCAATAAGATTTTGCTTTTAAACTAATTAACAGAGAATAATTTTATGAACATTCATCTTTGAACATGCCTAAAACTTTTTTTTTATTTACCATTGGTAAACGATATTTGTATGTTTTCGATAGAATAATCTCAAATTTTATATTTACATCAGGGTTTTTATATTATCTTTGTAGAAACTTGCATACGATCTCTATTGTGTTGTTGTTTATACTAAATATCTTATCGAGTTTCTGATTGTGCTCATCAGTCATCATCATAGAGGTATGAGTTTAAAATGTTTATAAATACTGACTTCAAGCCTGATAAAATTTATAGTAAATTGTTAAAACTGATACAATAAACAAGTGAATCATTTAAAATTAGAAGTAGCAAAGATGTCTACTAATCCGTTCGTAGATTCAACAAACTTTCGAAGTAGTACTATCGAAACTGACTTAATACATTTTCCTGATGATCGTAGACGAGAAATAGATCATACGACATCGAAAACCTGTTCAAAAGATTCCAATAAAGTAAACATGAGTTGTTGTGATTGATAATGTTCCGTACATGAGGAAACTAGAAGATCGTTTAAATTCATTCCATCAATCTCCATGGAAGAGGTATTTGATTGATCACGAAGCAGTATCGTCGGCCGGATTTTACTACACAGGTATAGATGATAAAGTGAAATGTTTCAGCTGTGGTGGGGTTCTAGGTGATTGGAATTTCACCGATAACCCTTGGGAAGAACACGCTTTTTGGTTCCCGGAATGCAGCTTTCTCCGACAAGAAAAGGAATTTGGGTTCGTCGCTAGTGTCAAGAAGAGATGGGCTCAACACTTAAATATACTGCAATGTAATAGAGACAATTGGATGATTTAATAATTTAATTTTAATAATTTTGTAAAAAAAAATAATTTAAAAACCCGCATTTTATATCATATATATGAAATAAAAATAATAAATCAGATATATATATATTTTTTTTTGTTTTTATTTTTTTTTATTTTTACATAATACTATATTTTGTTATTATTAATATTATTTACTGCAAACAGGCATACATTTACTGTTTAATATTTTATTCAGAATTAAATTCTACAAAGCTTAAGATAATTAGAATCACCATGTTTCTTGTTACCCATTTAAAAAAAAAATCTTTTCTTTCTTCTTCGCAGCTTTTCCTCTTCATCCTCCTGCTCACTGCCTTGCTAGATCTTGAATTTTAACAAACTGTAAAAAATCCATATCAAACAACGTTTTAGTGTTGTTATTTACATTTTTTTTTATATTTTTTTTTATTTTGGTTACGGAATTCCACCTTTCCGTTACATTGAGATTTTCTTCATTTGTCTAAAATTATTATTATCAATATTTTTTTTAGAATTTTTCTATTTATTTTTCATTATCAATTTTTTTTATTAAATTTTTTTTTTATAATGTTTTTCTACTATTATGTACCGAAAATTTCTTCATATACATATATTAAAATTATACTTATAGAATAAATTATACTAATTTTTAATTAATATTACATATGGAAAGCATGTATTACAAATCGACGAATAATTTTCTAATTTTACAAATTTTTGTTTTAAATAATTAATTTTTTAATTTTTTTTATAAATAAGTTTTATTTTATATAATTTGTTTTGTCCCTCGATAAATATTTTAATCATTTTCATTATAGTTAAAATAAAATAAAATATTGTGTGTGCGGAATTTTCTTTATTTTCTAAATTAATTTTTATTAACGTGAATTTGCAAATGTTAATTTAAACAAATTTTTTTTTTTAAATTGTTTTTCCACAAATCAATTTCAGTAAAGTATAGAAATAAATTTATAAAAACTTATTTATAAAATAATAATAATAATAACAGTGTTAAAGGCCATTACTGGCCCCTTACTGAATCGACAATCTGGCTCCAACGGTTTCGATCCTGAGCTTGGTCTTCATACTGTCTTAGACAATCTGAAGAGGCCAAGTCGTTCTCTACATCGTGGAGCCATCGTCGCCTGCAACGACCTCTGCGCCTACCATATGGTGGCTCTCCTTTCAGTGATCGCTGCACAATTCGTTCCGGATCAGCAAGCAGAACGTGACCGAGCCAGCGTACTCGCTGAGATCTAACTTCATGTACAATATCGGGGATCTTCATCAGATCTCTGATCTCGAAATTGTACAGAGCTCGGTATGTACCATCTATTTCGCGTTTAGGGCCGTAAATCACGCGCATGATTCTTCTCTCAAATGTAAGGAGCCATCTCTCGTACTCATCCGTCAGCGCCCAACTTTCACATCCAAACATAACAACGGGCCTGATCAACGCTTTGTAAAGCTTCAGCTTCACGGCACTTGATAAGTGTTTAGATTTTAGCAGTGGCCTTAGAGGATATAAAGAACGACTGCCAGCTGCCAGCCGCACTTTAATATCCTCACCCACACTGTTATCGCGAGTGATAAGAGAGCCCAAATATTTGAACCTCCTCACTCCCTCAAACGTGTGGTGGCCACTACTAAAATCTGGTGTGCCATTGTCTCTAAAACCAGAGATCAGGTATTTCGTTTTGGACTCATTGATCTGGAGTCCAACAGAAGCTGAAAACTCTACAAGCGGATCAAGTATTTCTTTCACTCCGTTGCTATTCAGTCCAATCACGCATATGTCATCTGCATATGCAAGCACCTGATTGGACTGGCGATATAAGATGTTGCGCTGAGGTGTTTCAGTTTTACGAAAGATGTACTCCAACATGAGATTAAAGAGTATCGGGGACAGAGCATCTCCCTGCCGAACACCCGAGTTAACTGCAAAAATTGTCGATAGCCTGTTCTCAACTTTAACACAGCATTGAGACTGCGTCACTGTCATCCTACACAGTCGTACCAATTTTGTTGGCATTCCTAGGTATTCCAGGGCAGACCACAAACTCTCTCGATTGATCGAGTCGTAGGCCTGCCGGAAATCCAGGAAAACCTGATGTACGGAGATGGATGTCTCATAATATTTAGATAGAATCATCCGCAGCGAAAAGACCTGATCAGTGACTGATCGATTCGGACGAAATCCTCCCTGATAGTCACCAACCAAGCCCTCCGCCAGAGGAGTGATTCTATCCAATAAAATGTATGACAGTAACTTGTATGCTGTGCAAAGGAGAGCTATACCGCGATAATTCTCACACTTCAAGCGGTCTCCCTTCTTGAAGATGGGGCATATCGCGGCCACTTTCCATTCATCAGGCATAACTTCGGTTCGCCATACTAATCGAATAAGGTCGAAAAGACAGCTCCACAAAGTATCCCCTCCGAATATCAAGAGCTCCGAATTAATGCAGTCCACTCCAGGTGAGCGGTTTCGTTTCATTCACTGCATGGCCTTAGTGAATTCCTCATGGGATGGCTCCTCAGTGCAAATCTCCGCAGACTGTTTTAGAGGTGGCTCAACAACATTATTATAAAATAACAATATAAAATTAAATACTAATATTTTTAAGAAAAATAATCAAATAATAACAAAAACATAATATAAAACTGTTAATAATACCGAAACAAAAAAAACAAAAAAAAAACAAAAAAAAAATTAATAATAATACCGAAACAAACAAAAAAAAATGAAACACATAAGTTAAGATTTAAGTTTATTATTTTTTTTTATGTTTTTGTGTGTTGTTTTAAGATTATCTTAACTCTATCATTAATTCTATTTCTAATAGTTTTTAATATTGGTGGAGATACCTCAAAATAATCAGCAACATTTTGTGTATGTTTTACTTCATAGAATACATTGATTATAGCATGAT
The DNA here is from genome assembly GCA_951394425.1 of Tipula unca. NCBI lineage: Eukaryota > Metazoa > Arthropoda > Insecta > Diptera > Tipulidae > Tipula > Tipula unca. Next base: position 20,018,029 of record OX596383.1, on the reverse strand, counting down.
CTTCCGGATTCGTAAAAATTTCGGTCCATATATGTATGTATAGGTGCAAGTACCAAATTATCGTATACCATCTTTCCATACATCATTTTAATACCAAAATTCTTTAAATGGTCAAAGAGCAATAAAGACACAGGCAGACAGACTCCATACATTCCTTCCCGAATAAACTCTTCAGATATAATTTTCGAGACTAGGCGTGCAATTTGATGTTTATCGATTGACATTATGAAGAGAGTGTTATTTATTATTTTGATAAATATTTTTATTTTTAAAAATCAGAACCAAATACTCTTAAGCGACCGATCTCTGTAAATGGTTGTTTCTAAATGAGTTTACTCATTGTCTTCTCTTAAAAAATGTTTTTGTTTTTAAACGGGTGTTAAAATTTACAACTAGAAAAGTTTTCGAATTTGTACCGTATTTTTTTTTTTTCAACAACGATACACTTTTTCAATAGGACACTTCTATTCGTATAACTTAAAATACACAACGAAAATAAGTTTACATACATGTTAGTGACCTAAATTTTTTGTTGTAATTCGTGATTAGTAATTATGTTTCTAATTAGTAGGAAAAATTAATTTTGAAAAATTTAGATTAGTAACTATGTTTTTAGTTGTACTAAAAATCGTTCGTAATAGTATATTAAAAGTAATCCATATTTAATAAGAAGTGTGTTGGTATACATAAGGTTATTTGTATAATTTTTTTAAAAACAGAAAAATTCCTGTTTGACCGTGTTCATACAAAACCACAAATCATATTCATCTTTTGTACGATCATATTTGTCGAAATTTCCAGGTATTGTTTCTATTTTCACCCAACAGATTTATTGTTGTTATGATATCACATTTTTTTTTTTTAAATAACACTTATATTTGTATATATGTATATTCTATAGATAAATTTTTATTCGTGCACAATGCATCATACATACATAATATGTATATCAGTTCAATGTAATTTCCAAAACGATATCGTTTTTTAAGTTATATCAGAAATTGTAACTAAAAATTCTTGTATGATCATGTTTATTCTGAATGATAATGTCCAGCTTTCATTTCATTTTTATTTCATTCCAATAGATATTCATATACAAAAAAAAAAACATAAACGACAATCTTGCTTCCGATATTCACCTGTGTGAATGTGCAACATAATTTATTCTAACATCCATTTACAACAGCAACAACCAAAAATTATTTGTTGTTATAATTCATGCTTAGTAATTATGTTTCTAATTAATAGGAAAAATTAATTTTGAAAAATTATGGTCACTAACTATGTGGATCAGTATACATAGTAAAAATCAAGGTTGTAGTCTGATACAGACATCATCGTACAATTAAAAAACAATTCATTCTTTATCTTTCCTACATAGAGAATTTCAATACATATCGTCTATGTACACGAAAATAAATAAATAAAAAAATTTTGTGTAGGCGATATCTATATTATATCACTTCAATTTTCATCCAACAGATTTGTTGTTGTTATAATATGTACATTAATATTTTTTTTTAAAAACACAAAAATGAAATTACAACAAAAATCTCTAAGATCTAATATAAAAAAAAAAACATTCTTGTTTGATCGTGTTCATACAAAACAACAAATCATATTCATCTTTTGTACGATCACATTGGTCGATATTTCCAGGTATTGTTTCAATTTTCACCCAGCAGATATTTTAGATATTATTTTTTTTAGTTTTAGAATATTTTTATTTCTAAATTATTTTTTTATTAATTTTTTTAAATTCAATTTGTACAATTATATATATATATATATATATATATATATATATATATATATATATATATATATATATATATATATATATATATATATATGTATGTATATTCTATAGATACATTTTTATTCGTGCTAAATATACACTTGTACAATGCATCATACATACATATGTATATCAGTTTAAAGTAATTTCCAAAACGATATCGTTTTTAAGTTATATCAGAAATTGTAAACTAAAAATTCTTGTATGATCATCTTTATTCTGTATGATAATGTCCAGCTTGGTAATATATATGTATTTATTTGTTTGATCATTTGTTTGTTTGTATTTCATTCCATCCCATATGCATATACGAAAAACAGAAACAACAACAAAAAAATCTTGCTTCCGATATTTATCTATGTGAGTGTGCAACATAATATATTCTAATATCCATATACAACAAAACGTTCATACAAAACAATAACAAATCATATTCTGATATCTATAGTGTTAAATTTCTCTTTTTATTTTTAAACCTTTACTATCGTTAAATTTCAATAATAAAATCAAGGTTGTAGTCAGATAGACAGACATCATCTCGCAATTTAAAAAAAATAATAATTCTTTATCTTTCCTACTTATAGAATTTCATTCGCATCAATACAATGCCGAAAACATGTAAATTTTTTTGTGTAGGCGATATCTATATTATATCACTTCAATTTTCATTCAAGAGATTTGTTGTTGTGGTAATGATGTATACATTAATATTTTCCAGAAACAAAAATTCTTGTTTGATCGTGTTCATACAAAATAATAAGTCATATTCTGTTATCTATAGTGTTAAATTTCACTTTTTTTTTTATTTTAAACCTTTACTATGGTGAAATTTCATTAATAAAATCAAGGTTGTAGTCTGATACAGACATCATCTCGCAATTAAAAAATAATAATTCTTTATCTTTCCCTCTTATAGAATTTCAATCGCATCAATACAATGCCGAAAACATGTAAATTTTTTTGTGTATGCGATATCTATATTATATATTATATTAGTTCAATTTTCATCCAACAGATTCGTTGTTGTTGTTATGATGTATACATTAATATTTTCCAGAAACAAAAATTCATGTTTGATCGTGTTCATACGAAACAACAACGACAAATCATATTATTCAGATATCAATAGTGTTAAATTTCAATTTTTTATTTTTTATTTTTAAAAACCTTTACTACATTCTAAAAGTACAACCCTCATAATACCGCCGCTCCGCACCGAGTTCGTACCTATTTTTTTTTATCGATATATTTTTATTTTTTAATTTTTTTAATTTTTTTTTTTTAGAATTTTAATACTTTCCCACATTATCAGATTTTTTCCCACAATGCTATGACGTCACAATTCTTGGAAGTGAAATTTGATACTGCGGAAATAAAAATATTGAAATTCCATGAAAGTCAATGACCTTGTGTTAATTTCGGGGTCATTGACGTTCATGGAATTTCAATATTTTTATTTCCGCAGTATCAAATTTAACTTTTTTTTTTTTTTTCCCCACAGGTATCAAATTACAAATTTTTTTTTTTTTTTTGTTTTCCCACAGGTATCAAATTTCAAGGTGTCAAATTTCAAGGTCAGGTGTCAAATTACAAATTTTCCCACCACAAAGCGCCACAACACCTACTATTTGGGTACCAGAAAATCTAACAAAACAACTGATTGATGAAGAACACGACGTCGCCACTAGGGCGCATGGAGGTATAAATAAAACCTTAGAAAGGTTAAGGCAATTATATTTCTGGCCTAATATGAGGACCCAGGTTGCCGAATATGTACGGAATTGTGAGAAATGCAAAATCTCAAAGAGCAGTAATATCTAAACCGCCTTTGGGCCAATTTCGTTCGGTAGCGAGACCATGGCAACGAATTTTTATCGATTTGATGGGTCCCTATCCTCGTTCTAAACATGGAAATACTTACATTCTTGTAATTTTAGATCATTTCTCAAAATTTGTATTGCTAAAACCATTGCCACATCCGATGTGGATATCACCTAAGATAATTCAATATCTCAAAAATGAAGTGTTTCTTCTTTTTGGAACCCCCGAGGAAATTGTGAGTGATAATGGATCGCAGTTCACTAGTAAAGCTTTCAAGTCATTGATGACTGATTTTGCGGTGAACCACACGTTTACTGCTGTTTATTCACCACAAGCTAATGCCTCGGAAAGAGTTAATAGATCAGTATTAGCTGCTATTCGTTCCTACGTCAACCAAGACCATCGAAATTGGGATGAAAATTTAGCCGAAATAGCCTGTGCGCTACGAAATGCCATCCACCAGACTACTCAATATTCTCCGTATTTTTTACTCTTTGGGTATCATATAATTACCAATGGGGATACGTATAAAATGCTAAAGAGTTTAAACTGCTTGAACGAAAATGATTTAGAAATCGTGCCGCTTAATGATCGGATTAATTTAATACATGCGCAAGTTCAAAAACATTTAAAATTAGCATACAATAAATACTCGACCCACTATAATCTGCCACCAGAATATTGAATTACAATCCCGGGGATGAAGTTTTTGTTCGCCAACACCACCTAGGCGATTCCAAAAAGAATTTTTGTAGTAAATTTGCTCCTAGGTTTCTAAAAGCTCGAATAACTCGAAAACTGGGGAATGTTATTTATCAATGAGAAGATATGTAAGGTAAAAATATAGGCAATTACCATGCAAAAGACATAAAGAAGTAACAACTGACTGCTCTAATGATAGAAGTAACTCAGCTTTGTAGCTTACTGTTGCCAGTAAACGACAAATCTGCCCTGTAACGAGCGTATTGATCAGCTGTATATTCAAAATAAATTAAATTAAAATGTTAAAGAACAATTCGTTGTAGATTTGCGTACGCACTTCTTTTCTACCAGTTTATTTCTATATGTTGTTGTTGTGATTTCATTTTATTTTCAATTTCCTATGGTAGGTCAATGAACCCGTATTCGTTTATTTTTTTGCTTTAACTCATCTTCGCAATTGACCATCCTCGTGATGGTGGTGGTAATTAGTGCTACATGACACCGTTGTCTTTGCAGTGGTTTTGTATCGCATGATCATCTCAACCAATAGATTTGTTATGAAGTGTAAGTCAAATATTGCGATAGTGTGAATGGGCTTAACTAAAAATATCTCTATTCCATAATCAATTTATTGATAACAAAATTAGATTGTTTTTTGAGGCACCGCGGCTAGGTGAAATATTTTTTGTGCCAGTAGTATAGTGTTAAAAAGAAAAAGCATCTATATGTGTAAATAGGTGCATATTATTAATTAATTAAAACAGTTTTAAAAGCCCTTACTGAGTCAACGATTCGGCTCCAGCGGTTTCGATCCCGAGCATGGTCTTCATACTGTCTAAGACAATCTGAAGAGGCCAAGTCGTTCTCTACACCGTGGAGCCATCGTCACCTGCAACGACCTCTGCGCCTACCATATGGTGGCTCTCCTTTCAGAGATCGCTGCACAATTCGTTCCGGATCAGCACGCAGAACGTGCCCGAGCCAGCGTACTCGCTGAGATCTTATTTCATGTACAATATCGGGGATCTTCATCAGATCTCTGATCTCGATATTGTACAGAGCTCGGTAGGTACCATCTATTTCGCGTTTAGGGCCGTAAATCCCACGCATGACTCTTCTCTCAAATGTTAGGAGCCATCTCTCGTACTCATCCGTCAGCGCCCAACTTTCACATCCAAACATAACAACGGGCCTGATCAACGCTTTGTAAAGCTTCAGCTTCACGGCACTTGATAAGTGTTTAGATTTTAGCAGTGGCCTCAGAGGATACAAAGAACGACTGCCAGCCGCACTTTAATATCCTCACCCACACTGTTATCATGAGTGATAAGAGAACCCAAATATTTGAACCTCCTCACTCCCTCAAACGTGTGGTGGCCACTACTAAAATCTGGTGTGCCATTGTCCCTAAAACCAGAGATCAGGTATTTCGTTTTGGACTGATTGATCTGAAGTCCAACTGAAGCTGAGAACTCTACAAGCGGATCAAGTATTTCTTTCACTCCGTTGCTATTCAGTCCAATCACGCATATGTCATCTGCATATGCAAGCACCTGATTGGACTGGCGATATAAGATGTTACGCTGCGGTGTTTCAGTTTTACGAAAGATGTACTCCAACATGAGATTAAAGAGTATCGGAGACAGAGCATCTCCCTGCCGAACACCCGAGTTAACTACAAAACTTGTCGATAGCCTGTTCTTAACTTTAACACAGCATTGGGACTGCGTCACTGTCATCCTACATAGTCGTACCAGTTTTGTTGGCATTCCTAGGTATTCCATGGCAGACCATAAACTCTCTCGATTGATCGAGTCATAGGCCTGCCGGAAATCCAGGAACACCTGATGTACGGGGATGGATGTCTCATAATATTTAGATAGAATCATCCGCAGCGAAAAGACCTGATCGGTGACTGATCGATTCGGACGAAATCCTCCTTGATAGTCACCAACCAAGCCCTCTGCTAGAGGAGTGACTCTATCCAATACAATGTATGACAGTAACTTGTACGCTGTGCAAAGGAGAGCTATACCGCGATAATTCTCACACTTCAAGCGGTCTCCCTTCTTGAAGATGGGGCATATCGCGGCCACTTTTCATTCGTCAGGCATAACTTCGGTTCGCCATACTAATCGAATAAGGTCGAAAAGACAGTTCAACAAAGTATCCCCTCCGAATATCAAGAGCTCCGAATTAATGCAGTCCACTCCAGGTGCACGGTTTCGTTTCAATCTCTGCATGACTTTAGTGAATTCCTCATGGGATGGCTCCTCAGTGCAAATCTCCGCAGTCTGTATTAGAGGTGGCTCAACAACAGTCTGTGACGCATGATGGACATCAAGCAGGTCAGTAAAGTGTCCACTCCATGCGTCAAGTACTGCGTCGATGTTGACACAGAGGTTTCCATCCCGGTCCCGAATGGCGGTTGACGTAGGCCTGAAAGTATGGTGCAGTCCAGTAATTCCTTTAAAGAAATTACGCGAATTGCGCTCGTTGCTGAGTTGTTGTACTTTCAGAACCTCGGCCTTCCACCATTCTCGCTTCTTCCGTCTACAAATCCGCCTAGCTGCCCTTCTTGCAAGAGCAGCCTTGTTTTTCCTCGCGATTGTGAGACGTTGTTGCACTTCATTATGGGCTATATTTTGTTGCTCAACTGCAAGACGAGCATATAAAAATTAAAAATAATAACTAAAATTCTGGTTAATTTTTTTTGTGCGCATTTATATACACAGGTAAGAAAAGCAGTGCCATTAGTAATAGTTAGTGAACTACGTGTATAGTGTTCTATTTTCTTTTCTCTTTTCTTTTTTTTCGGACATACTCGTTTACCATAGTGATAAGAACAGTAATCCTGTGACACAAGATCCACATCAGCTGAAATCTAAGATATATAGATAAGGAGTTATTACACTGTGTAGCGGCTAGGTAGCGGGGCCTCCATATAACGATATCAGGACATAAAATAATATATTTCGTTACCTACAAATCAGGATCGAAGAGAGTTTAAGTATTGGGACGCGTAGCCTGATTCGCGATTGTTTTAAGCGGAGTAGCGGTACCGCTGCAAAATTAAACCCGCGCAAAATTAAACAAAAAAACAAAATAAAATAAAATAGGGCAGAAATTAAATAATTAAAATTGAAAATAATCAAATAGTTTTGTTTATATATGTATATATAGTACAATTATTTTTTTTTATTAGGCATACAGATATATGTATGTATGTAGCAATTCTAACATACCTATTTGCCTATATTTTTGTTGTTGTTTAATTAATTTTTGTTTATATATCTTATTTATAAATTGTGTTATTTATTATTTCAACTATTAACGTGTAGTGTTAAAATTAGTAGTTCAATTATATAAATATAGTTTGTGATATAGCGAAGTAGTTGGAGGAAATAAACATTTTTTTTTAGCAAGTCTGCCGTCGATAATCCAGTGAGTACTCGTTGGTGATCTAATGGGTGAGTTTTTTTTAAATTTATTTAATGATTATTTGCTCTCACGCTTGTTCAGCTATAAATCACATGGTTAGCTTATAACCACCTTTTTCTTATAAAAATATATATATAGAAAAGAATTTAAATAAAAATAATAATAATTTTTGTGATAAACTGAAATATAAAAAAATGTTTTTAATGGAATAAGTTTTCCTAAATGGTGATGATGTGTTTTGGCGTGGATCAGATGTAAATTCTCTATTTGTTTTATTTAACACGAGTTTTTTTTTGTGGTGTCTCATCATAAATATGGCGGCAAAAAGAACCTCCCACTGGCCACTGAGTACTATTTTACCAGATCGTGTTAGCCGTTCATAGAGCCACGTTACAGACTGTTTTAAAAGTGGTTTTTCAGTGTATGAATTATTTTTTTTTCCCAGTTTTCTCCCAATAGCTACTCAAGTTATAATGAATTACTAATGTACATTTCATAGCAACCATTTCGAGTTTATCGAATTCCTCGAAAAATATTCCAGTTGTGTGGTCAAAACGTTCTACGTCAACATTTGCTTGTGCAATTCCCAGAATGCACGAAAAGCACTATCGATTATTTCATCCGTTTTATTTACTGGACTTGTCCAAACTTCCCTAAGTCAGTTATTAAATCGGCAATTTGCCTAGCAGTACAATGGTTTTCTAATATATTGTATTTTCACATCCGATCGTCGTGACATGAACTATCATACTTTCCAGCATGCGTGTCGATCACCATTCCTAGCTTGCCCCTAAGTCACGGGAACTTGGTCATCCTTCAGTAATACTAGGTCGTTCACTTTTAGATTTGACTTGGGCGGCCTTCAAGTTTGCTCTTTATTGTAGTTGGTGAATATGAGTGCCATTATCGAAATAAACGTCTGTGCATAATCCTTGTCTTTCAACGAATCTTTTGTACGTTGCAAGGAAAGCTTCTGTTGTTAAACTGCTTACAATGTCGATGTGGACGGCTTTGGAATGCATGGTAATATATGCATATGCAAAGTAATATAAGAACGGTTTATTTGTACTAATATTAGTTGATGCTGCCTTGAAATTGTAACTTATTTGTAATATATCCCGAACTGTAACAAAAGCATACATATTGCTTATGGTAACTATACAGACTTATTTGTATACACACAAATTATTTACGTTAGTTCATATCGGTAAACGTCCAGTATACAATACCAATGTGTCCCCAAAATACATTCTAAACATTTACAGCATTTTTAAGGTGCGATTACCACTGTAACTTTACAATTACATTAAGTACAATGCTGTAAATGCAAACAGTCTGTGAAAAAAAATTGTTGAAAAGAGTGTGATACTTTCTATGGCACTGATGTAACGATTTCACTAAATTTTTTTTGCCGCTTACAAAATTTTTTTTACTGAGCGAATTTACAGTGCCTCATTTAAATAAATCGAGGCTTATCTTTATACATACCTATACATGTAGATCTAATTATATTCAACTAACCGCAATTAATCAGCTGCCCGATGACTTGCATAGCTAATTAGCCTGTATTGGTGGTGATATTGATGTTGTCGTTTGAGGAGGGAGCGTTGGAAAGATAATTACCGGAATGATTGAAACCAGAACGCGGTAAAGAAAAGGGCGCGAAAAAAAGAAGTAATACGAGGCAACAAGAAAATTGGAACTAAATAAAAGAGGGTCAGTTGGGATCAAAGCATAAAACGAAAAGCTTTAAAAATAAAAATAAAAATTAATTAGCAATAATTTATGTGATTAAAAATTAAAAATATTTAGTTGAGCCACCTTTTGCCACTATGAGAGCCTTAATTATGCGCGGCAGACAGCAGTCAATGCAAGACTGTACTGTCTGCTGCATTTGTGGATGATGATACCGGCAAAAGGTGGCTCAACTAAATATTGAAGTATAATGAATTTTTTTCAAAAATATTATTTAAATATTAATAAATATACATTTTTAAAATAAATATTATGTTTTATTTGTGATAACAATTAGGCAATAAAGTATATTGTACATACAGATTAAATTAAGAATAATTAAATATCCGAAAACCAAATTAAAATAGCTGTAAACTAAAATTTTATTATATTATCTATAGTGCGTCTAATAATATGGCCAGGGACTGTATATATATATATGTGAAAAATACGTGAAATCGCAAATTTTTGGAAGTCATGTTTTAATTTTGTGATTTTTATGTCTTGAATGTGTAGTACTAGGTAAAAAAAAATTTTTGTAAAACTGAATTTTTTGTTGTTGTTGTTGTTGCTTAAGATACAGAGCGGAAATATTTGTTAATTTGTTGAAAATGGTGAAGAAATCGAAGTATTAAGCTTGGTAATTTTCTTGGATCATGACACAGCACATGGATCTAACTTTTTCATTAAGATGAATGATTCGAAAGATGCACTCATTCGAAGATGTACTATATTGTGAAACATTTCCTTTGGAGTGTCGTGCTGAACTCTGATTGTCTTAGTAGAAGGCGTTTGTATTGTTGATAATGTGAGTAATGTGTTGAAATATTTAATCGCCAGTGGTCTAGGATTGTTGAATGTAGATTGCGATTTGGTAATTGCTGCCATTTCATAATTGCTGCCGGTCGTTAACAAATCACTTGTAAATGCGAGTTTAAATACGCCCTTTTTATCGTATTGGATATTTGGTTAATACGGGGAATGAGCTCAGTTGAAATGTCGTTAAAGGTTCTCCAATTTTCATAATCTCCGTTGCTGCAACCTTATGATGGTGACCTCCACTCTGTTCTGTAGTGTTTCATAATATTATGATGTCTTCTTCTGTTTCTACCTGGGTTGTTGTGTGCAAATCGTCGATTTGCTCGATATCTCTGTGCAGTTGGTTTAGTAACTGCAGATATTCGTTCGACCGGTTTTCTGTTTCTAATGTTCACTCAATAGTTGATTCTTGTTTTTTGTTTTTTAAACATTCTATTGCTTTTATTAACTGCCGATGCCTCATGTGTCCGTGGCGAGTATCGGCTTTATGTTGATTTCTCGAATGTCTACATCATCTCGTTGACGTATGATGATGTTTCTGCCATCCGTTCAAAACTGATGGTGGCTGCGATAGGTCCAACGGCATTGTTAATGTCGGTGTTCTATTATTTAGGCGTCTGCGCATATCATCAAACGGATGATCAGACCATAAATCTCTACTCTGGTCTTCCTTGTTGTGACATATAAATGACTTGGCTCCAAAAGCGGAGCAGTTTAGAACAATCTCATCACCTCTCTCAATGAATTACTTATAAATCGACTTTAAACTCGCTATTCTGTTCTCTAGGTATGATTTGGTTTTCCGACCGTCGCTAGCCGTGTGATAAATTCTCTGGAATTTTTTTATTTTTTCCCCGGATTCCTCTTGTTGGTTTTATATGGACTGTTGATGAGGTGTAACAATATTTCAATTAATAATCTATACTTTTTATACTTAAAACTTAATATATGAATCACCAATGTGGCTTATATGCTATAAGCTATAACCTGTTCACTTGGCTGCACGTTGCTTGTTGACGTTGATTCAACATGATGGTAATTGGACAATCTTCAATGTTGAATATATAGATTGAAATAAGATGATGTTGTAGATACGGTATCTGCTGATTTTTCTGATGTATAGTACATTGGTGGCGTCACTGATGCATATGACGTGTGACCAAAATAAGTGGAATCCAATGATACAATTGCAAATATCATGCGAATATAAATTGATGAATAATAACACCGAATATAAATTGATGAATAATATTGGCGTTAGTAATCAGAGATGAGAATAACGATTTTAATTTATAATGGATTAGTTCAATGTGCAGTTTTCATGCTGGAAATGCCGTTCAAATTTTGCTGCAGCACACAATTTAACTACATGCACTGTATTTTCACAGTCGGCAACTTAGCACAACGTATACGTGTACGATCAAATTTAATTTGTAAGGACAATTTAGAGCCCCTTTGGCTTCCTCTTGCCTTACGATCTTCCAATTGTTGGTTGGCAGACCAAGATTGCTGAGCCTAATAATGTTAAGTAGCTCGTCTGCCCTGAAACGTTTGCCCTTGGCCTGCTGGAAATCTCGTTCATGCTCATAGCCGCCAGCCTCGCACCCTGACACCGTGATACCTCACCTCGGCTATTGCCTTCTTATACAGATCGACGGATCTGGAGTCTGATCACGCCGTTAATTTAACAGGTTCTTGGGACTACCCTTACCCACTACAGGATGGCGGGGTCCTGGATTTTCTTCTAGGACCTATAGAAAAAATGAATTCGGTGCGTTGTACATCAACCTTTATTTTTTTTTGATGTGATGCTTCCAGCTTCATAATTCTTGTCAATGACGGCTAGCACCAACGCATGCTCCTTCACTAGGTCGCTTAACAGTTTATGTACCATGTGAGGAGTTTCCTTCTCCGTCTGAATTTTTGCCGTCTTTCCATACCACGAACTTCTAGTTAGTATTAGAATGCGGATTGCCAGTTTCTATTGCGTTGCATCGACAGAGAGATGTTCCCCGTTCCTTGCTTTAGTGCCATGGTTACGTTCATATTTGCTATTGTGGAGTGAGCCCCATCTGATCATCCAAGTCATTGTAAAATGAGTCTTTATCTCGGCTGGCTAAATTCTGTGGACGCGTGTACACAAATTATCGATAGGTTGGCTAAAAAATTAAAATATTCGGATCAACACCGGCCCGGTATTGGTTTGGCGGTATCCAGTTAAAAGTTTGTGCAGTTGATTTTTTGCGGCCAAGCGATCCAACTTTTTACTCGCTTCCTACGAAAAACAAAGGATACTGTGGTGGAATTCTTGGAAAACATGTTTGTGCAAGATTAGATTACGAGAGATTAGATTTACGAGATATGTGAGTGGCGTCAGTACACAGGGGCTAGGTGGTCTAGCAATAGAAGCATTAGACTAAAATAACATTTGAAATATGCCGAATACAATTGAAAGTCGTTTTCAACTGTATATCGATTTTAATACGAATAATTTTCGCTATTTTAAAAGACTATATCTGCTATATATGAATACCCATATATTCGTGTGTGCTCGTATGTGGGTATATGAATGAACATAAAAATTTTCGAATTAGTAGCAATAAAGTTATCCAATTTAGAATGTATGTATGATCAAAATAAAGCAAGGGGCGCAGACAATATTTCTAAAAAAAAAATTGGACAAACAAATTTATTGCAAATTGGAGTCTTTTTTTACGAAAATTACAAAACTTTTGCAATTTAAGGGCAAAACCCCGAAAAATGCCAAAATATTCAAAATACGTTGATGGGTGTTAAAGTAATGTAATAAATTAAACACTTATTTTTTATTTTTTTGTTTGTGTTTTATTGATTTATAGAAGTTCAAGCTTTAATATTAATTTTTGTTGGACCGCCTTTTGCTTTTATTACAGCGATACACCTCCGATTCATTGAATTTGATAAATTTTTCAAAGTCGCAGGAGATATGGATTCCCAAATCATCATCAACAAACCTTTTAAAGCTTCAATCGATTCTGGGCGCTTCCTTGCTACTTCTAGCTTCATTATAGACCAAATATTTTAAATTTGAGTATACGGGGACCAGCTCAACACATCTCTGGACTATACGGGGGCCAGCTCAACACATCGATACCTTTTTCTTCGAAGTACTTTTTTACCTTTAAAAACACAAGTTTTTAACAAATTATTTATGTTTATCTGAAAGCCAATTTGTCTATCTACAATTCAAAACTAATAACTCACAATTTTGGCGTATGGCACGGAGCGTTGTCCTGTTGAAAAATAAATTTGCAAGTCTCGCCAAAAAGCTTTAACACAGAAGGTTCAAATTCGTTCTGAAGGACCTGCAGATAAACAGCTGCTGTAATGAACTAAGGAAGCACAATCGACCGGTTTCATTTCCAGAAAAGCATCCCCAGACCATAACTTCATCTTTTTTCGGTGGAAGTCTTAAAAGACATTCGTTGCTAAGTCTCTCGCCAGGTGTTCTCCTTACGAGAATTCTTCCATCTCCAACATGCAGCTTGAATTTTGATTGATCGGAGAAAATCACATCATTCCACGTCTCTGAAGTCCAATTAACATGCTCCTGGGTCCATAGCAAACGTTTTTTTTCACTAGTAATGTGAACTCAGGCTTCTGGACTGGTTTAAGTGCTCTCAAACCCAGCTTTAACAATTTTTCACTAAGCTGGGTGAAATTGTTTTCCCCGTTGCTCGCTCAAGATCCTGTCCGATGAAGTTTTAAAACGCTTCCGACGACTTTGTAATAGTATAAAACGAACTTCCACTGGCGTTGTCTTTCTGGGCCTTCCAGAGCCTTTCTTTCTTTGTGTACCGCCCATCTCTCGATTTTTTTTACTATTCCACGCGACAGTACTTTTAGGAATGTTTAATCTTTCACCTATTTCACGCGTGAAAATCAAATCAACATATTGCTTTTACACTGCTCACTAACTTTTCCCATTTTTTTTAACTAGAATTGTACATTATTCTTTATTTGTCTAGGATCACTTACAGAATAACTTAATCTTACAAAATATGCACTATTTATACTCAAACTCAAAAAATAAATTACAGGCAATAAAACATCTGCACCCTAATGACGGCCAAGAACGGTAGGCGTAAAATAAAATAATTGCTTGCCCATTTTTTTTTGCACATCAGTTGCGGGGTTGTACCGGTGTAATAAAAGCAAAAGGCGGTCCAACAAAATATTAATATTAAAGATTGAACTTCTATAAATAAATAAAACACAAACAAAAAAATAAAAAATAAGTGTTTAATTTATTACATTACTTTAACACCCATCAACGTATTTTGAATATTTTGGCATTTTTCGGGGGTGTGCCCCTAAATTGCAGATCAATTTTTTTTTTCAAAAAATTACGTCATACATGTATTTAAAATGAAACAATAAACAAATTGCTTTCAAAAGTTTTGTAATTTTAGCAAAAAAAGACTCCAATTTGCAATAAATTTGTTTGCCCAATTTTTTTTACCAGCACTGTATATATATATATATATATATATATATATATATATATATATATATATATATATATATATATATAGATAGATATATATATAGATAGATATATATATATAGATATATATAGATATAAACACCGGCCCGGTATTGGTTTGGCGGTATCCAGTTAAAAGTTTGTGCAGTTGATTTTTTGCGGCCAAGCGATCCAACCTTTTACTCGCCTCCTACGAAAAGCAAAGGATACTGTGGTGGAATTCTTGGAAAACATGTTTGTGCAAATTAGATTTACGAGATATCTGAGTGGCCTCCGAACACAGGGCCCAGGTGGTCTAGCGATAGAAGCATTAGACTAAAATAACATTTGAAATATGCCAAATACAATTGAAAGTCGTTTTCAACTGTATATCGATTTTAATACGAATAATTTTCGCTATTTTAAAAGAATATAATCTGCCATATACGAATACCCATATATTCGTGTGTGCTCGTATGGTGGTATATGAATGAACATAAAAAATTTCGAATTAGTAGCAATAAAGTTATCCAATTAAGAATGTATGTATGATCAAAATAAAGCAAGGGGCGCAGACAATATTTCTATAGTACTCTTGCGATACTCACATATACTCTAACTACAATTTAGAATGTATGTATGACCAAAATAAAGCAAGACTCTTGCGATATTCATATATACTCTAACTACTAAATAGTTTATAAGTTTATAATCATAAGTCATTCTGTTTGGCAGCTGACAGTCTCAGTATATATGTATATATATATATATATATATATATATATATATATATATATATATATATATATATATATATATATATATAATATATATATATATATATATATATATATATATATATATATATATATATATATATATATATATATATATATATATATATATATATATATATATATATATATATATATATATATATATATATATATATATATATATATATATATATATATATATATATATATATATATATATATATATATATATATATATATATATATATATATATATATATATATGTGAAAAATACGTGAAATCGCAAATTTTTGGAAGTCATGTTTTAATTTTGTGATTTTTATGTCTTGAATGTGTAGTACTAGGTAAAAAAAAATTTTTGTAAAACTGAATTTTTTGTTGTTGTTGTTGTTGTTGCTTAAGATACAGAGCGGAAATATTCGTTAATTTGTTGAAAATGGTGATGCATTTATGCAAATATAAAAAAAAGTATTTATCCGAAAAATACGAAATATGGCTCGTTTTAAAGATAAAGAAATAAGGATTAAGAAATTATTACAAAAATAGTACCGTCTTTAAGTTTCTCACTTTCAAAATGGCCGCCATTTTTTTTTAACTTTTTTTTTATTTATTTTATGCACCATTCATTCTATAAAACATATCAAAAAAACAAAATATCGATTATTTTTCATTTTCTTGCAGAACACGTTTTAATACCACGACCTACTCCATTTCTGCATATAAAAATCAAATTTTAAACTTTATTTAACTTTCAATTTTGTTATTATCAAAACAAATTTATTCTTGGTGTTTTTATTTAATTTTATTTGCATTCCAAAATACCATTATATTGCTAAATACGACTAAATAAGGCCATCCACTGGAATAAAATATTTTATTAAAATTTAAGTTACTAATTTAAATAATTACATTTTAAATCTAACATGGTCTTCGCTATTAGAATATTTCTTAAAATTTAAATAACCTTCTCCTGAAGGAATAACTGCATGGAAATGATGCCATCATATTCATCAGTGAGACTGGCTCTGGACGCCATTCTCTTGATTTCAGTTATATAATAAATTTTGGTGATACTTGGCATTTTAGTTTTTAAGAACTGAATCATTTTCTCGATGAATAGATGAACTGCCACTGTGACATGACTAAGACAATCCGATATAACAATGAAACTGTAGTGCTGCAGCTTCCCATTCACATTTCTGTAAATTACAAATGGATGAATAGTTGCTTGCTTATTATTCCAATGAAAGCCCTGCGCTGCGTTAAGCATTATAAATGAATAATTTTCTACAAAGTCACATGATACAAATGCTTCTGTAGGCTTCATAATATTTTTTTTATTTTTTACGAAGCTAGATTGTTCAAATGAAATGTAGTAATGAGGAATCAGATTTTTCAGCTTCTTTATGAAGTAATCCAAAAATTCTTCTAACGGTTTTGAATACTTTTCCAAATTGCATCTGTCAGTTGAAATCCATTGACTGAATGATAAATCGGCATCCTCGTAGTCCTTTTCCAGAAACGCGTTTCTCAAATATTCTCGAAATAAATTTAATCCTGGACAATTCTTGCATTTTAGAAGATAACATGTCGGCTTAGGCTCTGGACATAATATAGATGAAATGCAATCTTGGTATTTCGATATCTCTCCATTTGTAACAGATTTTATTTTGGTTCCGTAAATGATTAATTTCACATTTTGATGTATTGTACAAACACACACTGTATGTGTTCCACTGCTTCCTGGTTGCACACAATTTTTAGGACGAAGCAATCAAAATTTTGAAAATCCGATTTTTTTTTACTCGTCCTCCTGATGGAGATTCTTGTAGCCCTCGTAGCATTCCTTTAATGTACTCATCATTAGACGTTTCTGAACTTTCTGTTTTTCAATAGTTACGCAATCGTTTTTTCCAGGCATTATCCTACTGACTTCATCATCGTTATAATAATCAATCACTGATTGTTTTAGTTCATCCCTGATTCGTTTTCCAGCTTTAGCTACAGGAAGACTAAGTGGACCATTTGTGCTCTGAATAGATTTAGCTGTCCGCATCAAGTGTGATGTTGTGTTGAAATCCTCTTGAATTTGTTGAATAGTTATAGTGACTACGGCAAAGTAGTCAGCAGCTGAATCTTATCACTGTTTTTCTCTAATTGTTTGAATTTGCTTTTTAGTTGATCCATGAACTCATCATATAAATAAGCCTTCTTTTCGTTCTCCAGTGATTGACTTAAAACGACCCATAATTCGTATTTTTCGGATAAATACTTTTTTTTATATTTGCATAAATGCATCACCATTTTCAACAAATTAACAAATATTTTACAATCTGTATCTAAAGCAACAACAACAACAACAAAAAATCCAGTTCTACAAAATTTTTTCTTTACCTAGTACTACACAAAAACATAAAAATCATAAAACTAAAACATGACTTCCGGTTCCATATGTTGAATTTGCGATTTCACGTATTTTTCACCAATATATATATATATATATATATATATATATATATATATATATATATATATATATATATATATATATATATATATATATATATATATATATATATATATATATATATATATATATATATATATATGTATATATATATATATATATATATATATATATATATATATATATATATATATATATATATATATATATATATATATAAGTTAAGGCACAAGATACTGCCATGTCAACAATTCACAATTCCACACACATTCCATGGGAAATCATCGCACATGGAATGTGCATTCAACAGAGCTTCGAGTTTCATTCTACATCAGCAATACTTGAGCTCACGACACAATTCTTTTTCTTTCATTTTCCCTAATCAGCAAAATTGTAAATGCGCGTGTAAGATAATACTGGTGCATCTTTCTATATGAAGTAAAATTAAAAAATGTAAAAATTAGATATAAGTTGATAATTGAATAAAGCAGACATAGTCTGAAATTAATTTTTTTAGTTTAAACTACGGTCATAAACTTAACTGGCGCCGAACAAATAATAAGTTATCCCAAACGTGTTATAAAGTGTTCTTTACAGTCGATCAGAATAATTTGTAACAAAAAATATTATAGTAATTTAATAAAAATTGTTTACATTTACTATCCCTATAGTAATTTAATAAAAATCGTGAACAATTACTATCCTTATAGTAATTTAGTAACAATTACTATCTCTATAGTAATTTAAGAAAAATAGTGTAGTGTGAGTGAGCTACGTACCACTGATAGGCCAAGGGCAAGTATAAACGCTCATAGCCAAACGGGAAATCTGCGAGTCATCCGAGTACACGACGCAGCTTATATCTCCAGGAAAAACACAAATTCCTGCATCAAATTATACCCTAGGAGAAATCCTCATAAATGAAAAATACAATAATATTGTAAGTAAAATTCAATACAATATAAAAATATATAATAATAAAAATAAAAAAACCTTAATAAAATATAAAATCAAATCAAACGATAATTTTAATAAATCGAAACAAATTAAACAACAAAAGTGCAAATAATCGAGAATCACAAAAAGAAAGTGAATAAATTTATAATATAAACACTAAAACAATTAAAATACATCATTCAAAATGGCTACACCCGAACAAATGCAAGCAGCAATTACTAATTTAACCGGGGCACTCAATGCGCACATTGAGACAATGAAAAATATCACCCGAAGATTAGAGCGTTTGGAAGCGAAAGAACAACCACTTATCAACACCAACGTGCAGACTGGTTCAAAAAACGAAAATGACCTGAAAGAGATAAGCAAACTCCCAGATTGTGTAAAGGAGTTACAAATATTTGATGGAAATACCCTACACTATGTATCATGGGTAAATAGTGTGGAAAACATATTGGAAGACTATGAGATCGTCAAAGATAAACCGATCTATAGAGCCATTCTCCAAAGCGTACGACAAAAAATAAGGGGAACTGCTGATTCGGCACTCATCATATAATATTTTTAACGGCAGTTGGAGCGAAATTAAAAACTGCTTATCACTCCACTACGCTGACAAAAGGGATCAACGTACGCTGGAACATCAACTCAGTAGATTAACGCAGAAAAATAAAAGCATCGACGAGTTCTATGCTAACGTTAATCACCAGCTCTCACTCATTATAAATTAAATAAAGACCGAAAATTATAACAAAGACACAATAAAAGTTCTAATGGAAATGTACAGGAACCGCGCACTAGATGTATTCGTTAGAGGAGTATCACACGAGATATCCAAAATGCTAACAATTCAAAGACCGGCAACTCTACCCGAAGCGTATGCATCCTGTTTGGAAATACAAAACTTAAATTTTCGTAACCTAACCATACACAATAGAAGTTTTAACAACACAGTCACAGTTCCAGTCAATCAAATTTATTCGCAAAACAGGTTCCACCAAGAACCCCCAAAACCACTTCCAAGGTTATCTTTGCAACAAAGAAATATGGGATATGGAATTAATCATCAACGACAGGACGTTAGATTACCACAACGACCAGATGAAATTAATCAACAACAACCACAACGGCCACAATATCCAAAGCCGCCAACACCGATGGAAGTGGATCCATCAATAAGAACACAAAGAGTCAATTACATGAATCGCCCAAATTTCAAAAGGGAAATAACTTCAGATGCGAATGTGAAAGCCCAAAAACAACAACGAGTGTTTCACTTGGAACAGCAAAGTGAAGATCCTTACGAAGAATGTGAAGAATATGAAGAGTATATTCAAAACTATGAGGATAACGAAGATGAAGGTTCCGATCCAACTGGTGAGGTAAATTTTATAGAGGAGGCCTTTCAAGCCTTCCTTACCTAGAATACAAATGCCGAAACAACAAAATACTCAAGCTTCTCATTGATACGGGGGCCAACAAAAACTTTATAAGGAAAGAACTCGCCATGGGTGCACAAACAATAAACAAACCTTTCACCGTCAAATCAGCAGGGGGTGACATACCAATAAAACACAAAATAACAGCACCTGTATTTAAGAGATATGGAAATGATATCCCAGTGGACTTCTTCGTGGTTTGACCTCATTCGACGGCATAATTGGTGATGACACCTTAAAAAAGGTAGAAGCAATGATAGATAGGAGAGAAAACATACTAACCTTTTCTCCGGGTGTCAGTATTCAATTGAAAGAGAAAATCTCGACCCAAGTAAATAACATCGAGGTCAGAGATAGCCATTTGAACGAAGAGACCAAACTAAAATTGAAAACATTAATCAATGAGTTCTTACAAATTTTTGGACCAATCAACGACGAATAAATCATAGATACAACCGTAAGAGCAGAAATAAGAACAACAATGGAAGATCCTGTATATACAAAGACGTACCCGTACCCCATCAACATGAGATCCGAAGTTGATAAGCAGGTAGCAAAACTTTTAGAAGAAGGAATAATCAGACCATCAAAGAGCCCATATAATTCGCCCTTATGGATCGTGAAAAAAAAACTGGACGCCTCAGGAATAAAAAAGTACCGCATGGTAATTGACTTCAAGAAACTGAATGCAGTCACTATTCCTGATACCTACCCGATCCCGGATATAAATAACACCATCGCGAGCCTAGGGAATTCTAGGTTCTACACAACAATCGACTTGACCTCAGGCTTCCACAATATAAAGATGAAAGAAACGGACATTCCAAAAACCGCATTCTCAACAATGAATGGAAAATACGAATTCCTGCGGCTACCATTTGGGCTGAAGAACGCGCCCGCCATCTTTCAGCGGATGATAGGTGACGTCCTTAAGGAATATATAGGAAAAATATGCTACGTTTACATAGACGATATAATCGTCTTCGGCGGAGAAAACGAGGAACAACATCTCGTTAACGTCAGAAAAATCTTCAAGAAACTGAGAGGCGCAAATCTCCGGGTAAACCTCAACAAAACTGAATTCTTGAAGAAAGAAACGGAATTCCTGGGCTACATTGTAACCAGTCTTGGCATAAAAGCAGATCCGAAAAAAGTAGCAGCCATTAGGAATCTCAGACCGCCAGAGAACCTCAAGGAATTAAAAGGATTCCTTGGACTAACGTCTTACTATCGACGATTCATTAGAGATTTTGCTAAAATCGCCAAACCTCTAACAAATCTATCAAGGGGAGAAAACGCCCAGGTAAAGGCAAACAAATCAAGGAAAGTCAAAATTGAATTGGGTAAAGAGGAATTGAAAGCCTTTGAACAACTGAAGGAACATTTGTCATCTTCAGATTTACTCATGTTCCCCGACTTCGAAAGACCCTTCATCTTAGCCACAGATGATTCGAATGCCAGCATAGGGGCGGTCCTATCGCAAGGCGAGGTAGGAAAAGATCGTCCGATCACGTATATTTCGAGATCCTTAAACACAACAGAGGAAAACTACGCCACCAATGAAAAAGAGATATTGGCGATAGTCTGGGCCTTGGAGAGTTTTCGAAACTACCTATATGGTGCCAAAAAAATCAAAATAGTGACGGATCACCAACCTTTGACGTTTGCGCTAAGTAACCGCAATAATAATAACAAACTCAAGAGATGGAAAGCGCGCATCGAGGAATACAACTATGAGTTAATATATAATATATAAACCAGGCATAACCAACAAAGTGGCAGACGCCTTGTCTAGACTTAAGGTGGAAGTGAACACATTATCATCTTCAAGCAGTCGAACAATACACAGCGCAGAGGAAGATGCAACCCAACTAATCCAACAATGTGAGTCACCGATAAATGTCTTCAAAGTTCAAATAATATTCAGTTGTGGGGACAACATGTACATATACGAAGAACCACACAACCAGTACCATCGACATTATATCTCACTACCGGAGATAAACAAAGAGATTCTAACGAAAATTCTGAAAAAGAAATTACATCCGACGTTATTGAATGGCATAAAAATTCCCGAAGAGTACATGCAAACTCTTCAAGAAGTTTACCAACAAAATTTTAACAACTACAAAGTACGACTAACACGGAGAGTAGTGGAGGACATCTGCAACGAAGATAATAAATTTCGAATCATTGAAGAAGAGCACAGAAGAGCTCATCGAAATTGGAAGGAGAACAAACAACAAATTCTCGAAAAATATTACTTCCCACATATGGCCAGTCTGGTTAAGAAATACACAAAAGACTGTGAAACCTGTAAAGAGAACAAGTATGACAGGCATCCTAACAAACCACAAATACAGGACACACCAGTACCTACATATCCCTCAGAGATACTACACATAGATATTATAGACATAAAAAATGAAAAATTTATCACATGTGTGGATAAATTTTCTAAATTCGCAAAATTCTTTCACATCAAAGATCGATCGGTATTACATCTGCAGAATAAGATAATTAAAGCATTGCATTATTTCACAGCACCAAGAATGTTAGTTATGGATAACGAACCAAGCTTCGTTAGTCCGATTATTACAAATTACATCAAAGCACTTGGAATAAAAGTTTATTTAACACCGACAAACAAAAGTGAAGTAAATGGCACAGTAGAACGGGTCCATTCAACAGTAATAGAAATATTGAGATGCATCAAAGCCGAGTATAAGGATTTCACAACCAAAGAATTGGTCAGCATAGCTGTAGACCGGTACAACAACACCGTGCACTCAGTTATAAAGAAAAAACCATGTGATATATTCCTCGGCAGGTTACAACGAATAAATTATCAAGATTTACTAGATTTTAAAGAAAAAGTCAATGAAGACGTCATGGAAAGAATAAAAGACAGCCAAAAGCGAAAAATTCAAAGAGAGAATTTGAAAAGGAATGAGCCTAAATCTTATGAAATCGGTGAACAAATATTCACTGCAATCAAACAAATTAAAAGCAAAGACCGACCGAAATTCAGGAAGGAAACTGTTGCCAAAGATAGCAAAGTCACTGTGACAACGACCTCCGGCAAACGAATACATAAGACTCACATCAAGAACGTCACTAATTAAAATCATCTTCTTTCCAGCTTGTGCTTGTGGACATCAATAACGTCCCTCAATATCTATCATTACGACACCCCAATAATTTCCATACGAGACGGAAATGGCAATATAATCAGTGGCAATTTTAAAGTGATTCATCAAATCGATCTTAACTGTTATGAGGATGTCCTATCCAGAATTCAATCGGAGACAAAAGATATCAGCCCAACTAGCATTTTAAAACCGCAGCTACCTTACCAGATCAACGAAGTCCATAAATTACTAGGGGAACTAAAGTACCACAAGCCGAAGAACAAACGCTGCATAAATTGAATCGGCTCAGCTTGGAAATGGATTGCCGGCTCACCAGATGCTACTGACTGGGATATAATACTCAAACACTGACTGGGATATAATACTCAACAGCCAGAAAAGAATAATTGAAAACAACAACGAACAATACAAAATTAACAACGCCATTACTCAAAAGATCCAACAGATCCTCAAGCAACACAACGAAATTCAGCTGCACCTAGAAGGAAACGCCGACGATGCACTCCAACAAACACTGTTCAATCGCCTTCAATTGCTAAAAGAAGAGGTGAAAGAAATAGTCAGAGCAGTCCAGCTGGCAAAAGGAGGAATAATAAATTCCAATTTGCTAGACAAGGAGGAAATTAACCGATTGGTGAACGAAATAGAAACCTTACCTTACTACAACGAGGTAGAAGCCATAGAACATGCAGAACCAACTATGTTAATGCGAGATATGATAATCCTATATGTGATTTCGATACCGAAAACGAACGGGGAGGAATTTCACCACGTGAAATTACGATCGACCATCAAGAACAACAAGCAGATTCACCTAGAATACAGCGAAAATCCTACTAAACCAACACAGAATATATCGCATAATCAATCAATGCAAAAGTAGAAGAGAAGTCACCATTTGTGGGCCTAACCAGCTACAGGAGTTGAATAGGGATCATTGTATAAATCAATTGATGAAAGGATTTAACGCAAGCTGCGAATTTTCTTTCAACGAGAAAGAAATAATCGAACCAGTAAACCAAAACACCATATTTCTCAACAATTTCAATGGTTCACTAAAACAAAACAGTTCGGAGAAACACCTAAACGGGAACTTCCTGATCCAGTTTCAAAACGAAACCTTGGAAATAAAAGGATGGACATTCATCAACAGGGAGGTAAAAACATCGCAAATCCTCCCACCGGTGCTTCTTACAAATATCACGCAAAGAGGAGTAAAACTCAACCTAGAGTACCTACACAACCTGCATCAAAAGAGCATAAGTCTACTGGATAAACTCACCATAGACTACCAAAATAACAGTGCAACAGACATCGGGATAATAACATCCATTATGATAGCAATTATCATCTTCATAGCACGCATGAGATGCCAGAGAAACAACAAACTGGTTTGGCTTCCTAACGAAGGAACCGCAACATCACACCAGGGGATACAACCAATCAACTTAGACTTCTAATCCACGAGACGAGGATTTTTAAAGGGGGAAGAGTTAAGGCACAAGATACTGCCATGTTAACAATTCATTCCACACACATTCCATGGGAAATCATCACACATGGAATGTGCATTCAACAGAGCTTCGAGTTTCATTCTACATCAGCAATACTTGAACTCACGACACAATTCTTTTTCTTTCATTTTCCCTAATCAGCAAAATTGTAAATGCGCGTGTAAGATAATACACGTGCATCTTTCTATATAAAGTAAAATTAAAAAACGTAAAAATTTGATATAAGTTGATAATTGAATAAAGCAGACATATGTAGTCTGAAATTAATTTTTTTAGTTTAAACTACGGTCATAAACTTAACTTATATATATATATCGGTTGTTACATCCATCATATTGTATGGAGCACCTATCTGGAGTCGTGCTCTGAACACCGCTAGAGCTAGTGACCAAGTAGAACGGGTTCAACGGACGATCGCACTCCGCGTATGCAGCGCTTTCAGGACAGTTTCGAAAGAGGCTGTCTTTGTAATAGCTGGTATGCCACCTGTAACTCTTATGGCTAAAGAACGAATAGCTGTTTTTAGTGGTACCCCTAAAAAAATTGCGAAGGAACAACTTATGATTCAATGGCAGACCCGGTGGGAGGAAGCTGATACTGGCACTTGGACAAGGCAGCTCATTCCCACTCTAGAGAAGTGGGTGGCGCGTAAGCATGGAGATACCTGTTTTCATCTAACACAGTTCTTATCGGGCCATGGGTGTTTTAACAGCTACTTCTTTAAGATGCATATTAAGGAGTCACCTAACTGCTTCCACTGCGAAGAGGAAGACACAGCAGAGCACACTATACTGCACTGCATAAGGTGGGTGCAGGAGCGGCAAGAGTGTGTTAATCATGTGGGGGAACTAACCACAGATAATATAATCGAAAAGATGCTGGTGGAAGAGCAATCGTGGAACATCATAACCAAAATGATAAAGACCATCTTGAAACAAAAAATAAGAGAAGAGACGATGAGATGAGCAACCGAAGCTCCAGGTACACAACTTAAATTACGGACATCCTTTGACTGAAGTAATGCAATCTTTTGCGATCCCGGTCATCATGAGGAGTGAGGGTGGGGGTTTTTAGTCGGTAAGAGTCCGGCACAGCGCCCATGAGGGTTTTCCCCCTCCCTCAAAAAAAAAAAAAAAAAAAAAATATATATATATATATATATATATATATATATATATATATATATATATATATATATATATATATATATATATATATATATATATATATATATATATATATATATATATATATATATATATATATATATATATATATAGTTACATTATCATAGTCACACAGATCAAACAACATTCCAATATCATGTTCGCACTGTTCCCACACTTTAAAGCATACATCATCATAAAATAAGAACCGTCGGGAAACCTGAACCGCAATATGTAGAACATAAAGAATAGAATTAAGATTAAAGAAAAGTTCAGTTGTAATTTAGAAATTAAACGTGTAACATTAAAATTTAAATAAAAGATTGAAAATAAAAGATTTTTTTATGTTCGCGTAAAGACACAACCCATAATTGGCGCAGCCGCAGTGTTAAAGTGAAGTGTAGTGTAAAAGTAAAAAGTGCAGTAATAAGTGAATAAAAGCTTATTTTTAGAGAATCCGTAACACTTGTCTTAAAAATTAACAGTTTTAACGAAGTTTTAGTGAAAAATTAACAGTTTCAACGAAATCTTAGTGAAAAACTACAATAATTCGTGACGAATAAGTGAAACATCTCTAACTGAAGGTGTATACCGTTAGCAGACTCGAGATTCCGCCACTTTTTCACCGCAACTGATCTTGAACCAGCTTCCATCGACTGTAAGGTAAGATTTTCTATTTAAATTTTTCGCGTATTGGTTTGTGGCATACACTACTAGATAGGCATGACCAAAACCAAATTCCTAATTTAAATTTAAAACGAAATTTTACCAAATAAGCTAATCCGCGCACTACAAGATAGACGCGAAAAGCACAAAATTCTGTTTTCTGGAAATCCAAGCTTCTTTTGTGAATCCAATCACGTGCACTACAAGATAGACACATAAAGTGAAGAAATCAGAATAATTAAACCCAGGGTACGGTACCTTCGCATACTACGAGATAGGTGCGAAAAAAAACAAACTAATAATAGCAAACTATAATCCTTCCTAATTGCATTAAATTGAAATAATTTAGCAAGTTCATAGTAATTCGAACAAAACGAGTTCTATAAAGGGAAAGAAAAACATAAATACATTTATTGCTAATAGAAATATAGAGGCAATATTTGAAGAAACCCGCCAAGAAATGACGGAAGAACTAAACGCCCAATTGGCCGCAATAACGGTACAATTAACCAACTTAGTTCAAAAACAAAATGAACATGACGAGATACTGAGGTACCTCGGACAAAAGGTGGAGGATCAACCACCACCACCCATAGAAGAAGTCAAAGTCAACCAACCAGTTGTCGACCTCTTCCGAATCCCAGACCCGATAAAGTCGATACCGACATTTGACGGGAATAAAAAACAAGTCACAGCATGGCTTAGAACGGCAGAGGACACATTAAGGATGTTCGAACCGTTAGTCCAACCAGAACAGCTCAAAATGTACTGGAGAGCCGTAAAGAACAAAATAGAAGGGAAAGCTAGGGACATAGTTTGTCCAGCTGGTGACCCAGAATCCTTCACGGAAGTAAAACAAATTCTTCTTGATACCCTAGGGGACAAGCAAGAATTATCCTTCTATAAGTCCCAACTTTGGGCAAATAAACAGACTGATACCACGTCAATACACAATTTCTACAATAAAACAAAAGAAATTGTACAAAATATTAAGACGCTGGCGAAGCAGAAAGAAATTTACAACAAATCATGGCACGCCATCTGCACCTTCATCGATGAAGATGCACTGGCAGCCTTCTTATCAGGCTTAAGGAAACCATACTTTGGCTATGCCCAAGCAGCAAGGCCCAAGGACATAGAAGAAGCTTACGCTTTTCTATGTAAATTTAATTCGAATGAAATCATATCTAGTAATTCGAAGAAACAATATGTTAGGTTAGGTGAGGTAGGTTAGGTAAGGGTGGCCGTCCTAAAGGACTAGCATAGACACAAAATTGGTCCGTAGCTGTACCACATTTGAGTTTCCTCCTTCACTCGCTAAACCATCCTGAGCTCACCAAGAAGCGTTTAAAGTCATACTAAGATCCGTGAGGTCATTCAATGGGGAAGTTCCCATAAATTTTGTTCTGCTGTACGCTAGACTAGGACAGGTGCAGAGCAGATGGAGTACGTTTTCCTCCTCCTCCTCATCACCACAGCTGCGGCAGAAATCGTGGGCTGGGACACCCAGTCTGCTCGCATGTATCCCAATGAGACAATGTCCCGTTATAGCTCCTACGACCATACCAATATGGTGTCGTCGAAGCGATATCAGTTGGTCTGATCTAGACCGGTCAAGACCAGGCCAGATCTGCCTGGTTATTACACACGAACCGGCGTTAGACCATCTGACGTTCGTTTCTTTTATAGCTTCTTCCAGAAGCAGCAGTTTACATGAAGCAAGCGGTATTTTTATGTCCCGCTTACTTTGGTTTATTAGGCGTGCTGTACCCTTGCGGGCCAACTCATCTGCCATTACATTCCCTGCGATATTGAAATGCCCTGGCACCCACGTCAAGCGGATGTTGAACTGATCAGCCATCTCATTTAAAGATGCCAGACAGTTCTGGGCTACCTTTGACGTCAGGGAATATGATTGTAGCGTTTTAATAGCAGCCATGCTGTCCGTAAAAATGCGAATATCCCTCGTAGATATTATATTATACTTCAACCAGTCCATGACTTCCATTATCGCGATCAGTTCAGCTTGAAAAACGCTGCAAAAGTCGGGAAGACGAAAAGAGAGGTTAACCCCTAGTGCCTCACAGAATACCCCGCAGCCAACCCCTCTATCCCTTTTTGAGCCATCCGTGAAGAAGCTTAGCGCCTCATTGTCCATAACCGTTTCGTTCACCCAGTCCTCTCTGGTGGGAAACTCAGTTTGGAATTTCATCTCAACAGATGGCAAAGGAATAGCATAGTCGGTAGCTTCCGGAATACCCCTGTTGCATAGGATAGATGAGTGCCCTACATTATTACAGGTCCACATAGATATGGATTTGAGCCGAATGGCTGTGCAAGATGCAAGCTGCTCGGCCACAATATCCAAGGGAGTAAGATGAAAGAGAATCTCCAGAGCTTGAGTAGGTGTGCTCCTGAGAGCTCCACTTATACACAAGCAGGCCGTTCTTTCAACTTTCATCAATAGTTTAAGGTTGGCCATAATTTTTAACGCTGGCCACCAGACAACAACCCCATACAGCAGTATAGGTTTGACCACTGAGACGTAGAGCCAGTGTACTATGTGGGGCTCCATACCCCATCTCTTTCCAATGGCATTTTTGCAGGAGTAGAGCGCTATAGTAGCTTTCTTTACTCTCTCTACGATGTTTGGTTTCCAGCTTAGCTTGCTGTCCAAAATTAGTCCGAGGTATTTTGCTCTATCCGTAAAGATCAAGCGAGTACCATTTAATATTGGCGGGTCACACTGAGGAAGTTTGTGCTTCCTGGTAAATAGGACCAGCTCTGTTTTCTGTGGGTTTGCGTTCAATCCGCAGCCGCGTGCCCACTCAGAGAGATAGCCAAGCGCGCACTGCATGCGCTCACTCAGCGTACTAGGATATTGGCCGAAGACCGCAATAGCAACGTCATCCGCGTAAGCAACCACCTTGAAGCCTTGTCCTTCCAGGTTTAGTAACAGGTCATTTATGACCAAGTTCCAAAGAAGGGGGGATAAAACCCCACCTTGAGGTGTCCCTCTGCTCACGTATCTGGCGGCAGACGTCCCCCCCAGATAAGCTGTCACGATCCTGCCTCTAAGCATATGATCTATCCAGCCTCTGAGTGACCCGTCTACCCCCAGACACGCAAGGGCCCGAGTGATTGCCCCCGGTCTGACGTTGCTAAAGGCCCCCTCTATATCCAAGAAGGTTACCATTGAATATTCCTTATATTCAAGTGATTTCTCAATCGGGCCTATAAGGGAGTGGAGAGCTGTTTCCACCGATCGTCCCTTACAGTATGCGTGTTGAGATCCCGACAGCTCGCCCGGCTTGATTGAGCCTCTAATATGAGCCTCTATTAGTCTTTCCAGTGTTTTCAACAGAAAAGAAGATAAGCTTATAGGCCTAAAGTCTTTGGGATAGCAGTGAGAGCTCTTTCCCGCCTCAGGTATAAATATTACTTTTACTTCAGTCCACTTTCTAGGAATGTGACAGAGTTCTAGGCTGCCTTTGAAGATAACTTCCAGCCAGGGTAGGGTTAAGTCAATAGTTCGCTGGATATCCGCAGGGATAACGCCATCAGGTCCTGCCGACTTGTATGGCTTAAAGCTGTTTATTGCCCATAGGATATTCCGCCTTTTTACTATATGACTTACGGAGTCTATACCCCCTCTAAACAATATTTTACTCAAACCAAACCTAATATTCCAAATGCATTCGAAAGACCAAAATTATTCAACAGTGTTTCAAATTCGAAGCAGAATCATTGGAAACAAAAAGAGATGCCAACCCCAATGGAAGTCGACCCGTCCCTAAGAACAAAACAAACATATAATAAGAAGTTAATTTACAATCACGAACTGTGTTCAAATGAAGAGGACACAGAAAGGCCGGAGAATTCGGAGGAACCAACTTCGGAAGAAATAAATTTTCAGAAGGACCAAGAATCCGACACAGAAGATTAAATTTTCTTCCTTTTCTCATTCTAAATAACTCCATAAAAATCCTTATAGATACTGGCGCCAACAAGAATATCATCAGGCCAGGTATCATACCAAAACACCTACTACACGGTAAAAAATATAATACTATTTTTTAAACCATAATAAAGATTACAGACATTTTGGCAATATAAATAGAATTAATTATAATATATCCAACTGATTAAAAATTTTATATTCTTTTTTTCGGTTACAATTTAACTATTATGTATTAAAATCAAATATAAAATGTTAGTTTTCAATAATTTTGGATTCAAATATACTAAAAATGCAATCGTTATGCAAAGAAATTGATGTGTATTTTTCGGCGAAAATCGGTGGATTTTGTTTTTTATTTTATTTACGATCACGCATTTTTCCTTTCGTTTTAATTCTCAATGAGTTGTCTATGAGTGAGTAATCAAGATATAAAAATTTGGTTTTCTCTTTCAGTAAATATAATAAAAAAATTAATTGTACCGTTTTTGGTTTTATATGTTTTTGTAATTTATACAGACATGTTAGAACAGGAAACTGTTATTTAATTATAATATATTACAAATTAAACTAAGTGAAATTATAATATTTGTTAATCCAGGTAATATTTTAGTTGATGCGCAAATTTCGATTACTACATGTCGATCATGTCGAATATTAAATTTTTAAAAATAAAGTATACTTGTGGTTTACAAAATACTAAAAAAATAATTATATTCAATGGTTTTAGTGATGTTTTAGAAAAAAGTAAGTTATATAAATATATATATACATATACACATTGTATTATTGATTTAAAATATATGATTTTTTAGTAATCAACAGCAGTCCCTACGACTTAAGTGAAAATACATTCACAATACAATTTGATAAAATTCAAATTAACAAAGAAAACTTGGAGGACATTATTATACAATTTGGTAATTGTGCTTGTTTTGAGATTGAGGTCGTAGTTTCCGGTACAAATACAACGCCAGTTAGTAGAGCAAATGCTGTAATTGGCCCTGAATTATTGATTAACGCTGAGGTAAGTTCCAGCATGTGCTGTTAATAATTTGAAGTGTAATAATTAAGTGAGGTTAAAATTATTTAAATTAAATTTACTAAGCGATCGCCAATGTTAAAATAAATAATTTTAAAATTTTTATGTTTTCATATTAATTTTGCATCATATAAAAACGAGTGAAACTATCGTGTTTGTCATTTTATTTTTAAAATTCATTACGGTTGTGTATTTCTAGTTATTAATTACCTAAAATAACCGCTTATTATATTATGTTTATAATGGTACCAATTGGAAATCGGAAATACCATATTGTTTGTGTAAATTACAGATTAAAATGACGTAATAAAAGTTATAGGTTAAGTTATTTTTCGATGTCAATTTTAATTTCGATGTAATTACCATAATTGATGAATAAGGAAAATCATATTTACATACACATATTTAATTCAAAATAATAATTTATTTATTTTTTGGTTTCTTTAATATATTCTTGGATTTATCGATTTTATAAAATTTAATATATTAAATATTTTTCCACAGAGTCTTAAAATATTTTTACAAGAGGATACGGATGGATTGGAGATTCTCAAGGAATATGACGAAAAGAACACTTTGTGCAAATCTAGCAGGAGAACTTTTGTTAAAATTTTGACCAATTATTTAAGAAAATATTTTGGTAATTATCCTAAAAAGGAAGCTAAAATTGCAATTGCAAAAGCAGCAATTACATTATTCCCATCATTTAAGGTTGCTAACAGTAAATTTGAAGGAATTGTAAGTTAATTACAATGTAATAATTATTTGAAAATGTTTGTTATTTTTATATTTTATGGCTGTAGGAAATATTTTACAATCCAGAGGATAATAGTGGCTTTTTGGTATCAAAATTAAAAAATATTAATAACAAACGACATAAAGTGGAAGGTACATTCGGCAATATAAGAAAAAAACAAAAACTAGGAAATATCAAGGAGACAACTGTGACATCAAAACTAAAAATTGAAGATAAAGAGTTTTTTAAAACCTGTGTAGTAGAAACGCAATTAGAACTTTTAAAATTAAAGCTTAAAAATACAATAGATGAGAGAATTGAATTTATAAAGGAAAACATAAATATAAAGCAACATTTTCCTTTCTTTTTTTATAAACCTGAACTGGTATACATACTTACTTACCTTTTATCAGTGATAATTATTTAATTAATTTTAACTATCATTTTTAGATACTGTATGATTTTGAACTTCGGCATCCAAATATTTCGAATAATTTACTTAGCCGCTGGGAAGAATACAGCAATAAAATTGAATCGGTACTGCAAGTTACCATTGGGGAAACCTTTGAAAAGTTAGGAAGTAAGTATCATACAATTATTAAAGTCATTTCACAATTACATCCGATATGTAATATTAATCGTTAATGATTTAACTAATATGTTTACAGGTTGGAGTCACAATATTAAAACATTTTTGGGACTATTAAAACTTTTACCGGCTACAACTTTCGGGAAAAAATCAAAATTCACCAAACGATTGAACTTTGAAGAAGCTTGTAATTTGTTAGTGCAGTTTGAGGATGTAAGTTATGAAAAATATTTAAAAACTTATTTATTACATTGAATTTTTTTTTACAGTTAAATACACCGCCAAATAACTTTGCAACGAATGTAAAAGAACCACATATAGTGGCTGTTGGGCCAAATAGAACTGCAATATCTCAATTTTATCTTCAAATTGATGGAGAAGTAATTCCTTTACCGTTCCATTATAACTTTTTGGACGCGTTTGACATAGTATTTAAGTCTTATTATATTTTTAATATTAATTTTAATCTTAATTTACTACATTTTTTTAATTTTTTTGCTATATATATTTATAATATTAGCAGTGTGAAGCCTTCTAGTAATTTAGTAGAAATTTTTTCCCGGTTCAATTAACAAACCAGTATACAAAATGTTTTTCTGTTTCAAGTGCAATATGCAAAATTTTAAATCAGTAAATCATGTTATTTTTCATTTAAAGTATGATCATTTTATAACTGAAACTAAAAGTAGCAGTTTAAAATGTATATTAAGTACAACTTGCACAAATGAATTTATTACATTTAGTGGTTTAAGGCGACACGTTATAACTTGTAAATCAGTTACACAAACTCTTCCATTAAAGCAAACTGAAGAAATAATTAATGTTAGTAAGATAACGAATAGTACACCTCAAACTTCTTCACAGTCCAACATAAGTGATGATATTTCTGAACAAACTATTGAACAAACTAATTATGATGCAAATTTAGGTTTAAACTTTCATAATATTAAATCAAACATTCAAGTGCTTGTTAATGAACTAATGTCTATGAATATTTGTCAAGATAATATTACCATCATTTTAAAAAGCATTACTAGTTTGTTCAACAAAAATTGTGAATCAATGATTGATTATATAAAGCATATAAATAGTAATTCTCAAATTCTTGAATTTATTTCTAATTTTAATTCATCAGTCTTAAATGAGATTAAAAATCTTTCAACATATTATAAAAGAAAGCAAGCTAAAAGAGATTGTGAATATTATACAGATTTATTAGAAAAAAGTTTGGGTGATAGATGGGATAAAAAATTTGATGTAAATCAAAATATTTATAAAAATGTTTTAATACAATGCACCTTTCAATACATACCAATAAAACAAACTATATATTCCCTATTTAAAAATAATAATTTTTGCAATATGTACTTCAAAAGTGACCATGTTTGTGATAACAATCTATTACAAAATTTTTGTTGTGCTTCAATTTTTAAGGAGAGCAGTTTTTTCACCGAAAACACATTTCCACTTCAAATTCAACTTTTTTTTGATGAGTTTGAAGTTGCAAATCCGTTAGGTAGTAAAAAGGGAGTTCATAAAATAGGTGCTATTTATTTTTCATTGCGAAATGTCCCTTATCCATTTAGTTCAAAATTAGAGAATATATATTTAGTCAGCTTATTTTTTAGTAATGACTTAAAAAATGAAAACATTAATTTTAATAGAGTACTTGAACCTATAGTTTCAGATATAAAAAATTTAGAATCGGACGGAATAAATATAAATTTTGAAACGAAAAATTATAATATAAAAGGAACTTTAGTAGCATTAAGTCACGACAATTTAGGTGCAAATTGTGCATTAGGATTCGTTGAATCATTTCAGGCAAATTTTTTTTGTAGGATATGTACTGCACATAAAGATCAAACACAAATTTTAGCATCGGAAAATGTAGCTGAATTAAGAAATTTTACAGATTACAAAAATATTTTCACAACTACAGAGGTAAATATTAATTATAACACATCTAAAGGTATCAAGCATTATTGTATTTTAAATGATATACTTCATTACAACATATTTGAAAATAGTAATGTAGATATAATGCATGATATTTTAGAAGGTGCCATTCCGTTTATAATTAAACACTTCTTGCAAGTTGCAATTTCTTCAAAACTCATTAAATTAGAAGAAGTCAATGAAAAAATTAAATGGTTTAAATTTGGGTACACGTTCAGAAAGAATTTACCATCAACTATTTATACAGACAAACAGACATTAACATCTATAGGTCTAACAGCTTCGCAAAATTTGTGTTTATTTTTGCATTTTCCTTTTATCTTTTATGAATTAAGTCTGAAGCTTCCAAAGCTTTGGAATGGAATTACTACACTATTCAAAATTGTTTATCTTATTTTATCACCATCTATACCTTTATCAAGAATCGCGCAATTAGAAAATAATATTACTCAGCACCTCAACTGTATTTTGCAAGATTATAAATTAAAGCTATTGCCAAAGCACCATATACTAACACATTATCCTAGAATAATTAGAAAAATAGGTCCTTTATTGCATACGTGGTGTATGAGGTATGAAGCCAAACATCGTTACTTCACCAAAATTAATTCAGCTATAAATAATTATAAAAATATTTGTAAAACATTAGCATTCCGTCATCAATGTTTTATTTCACAATCTATAAACAATCAGACTTTTACTGAAAAGAAACTTTTAGGCAAAACGAAAGAAACATTTTGGTTTTTTTCTTTACCTTTCGAGATGCAAACTAATTTTTTAATAAAATTTCCTCAATATCAAAATAGTATTCATTTGATAGAATGCTTTAGTACAAACTGGTTTGAAGTAGATCCGGGATTTCACTATCGAATAGGTTTATTTTTGTATTTAAATAACCAAAATAAATTTGGTAAAATTACTAATATTTACCATGTAAATCAAGATTCTTATTTTCAAGTTAAACTATTTGCTCTAGTTATTTTCAATGAAAATTTTAACAGTTATCATATTAAAGAAACAGATCATGAACTTTGTATTAACTATGCTGATTTAAATAACAAAAAATCGTTTGAATGTTATACAATTATGGAAAATCAATTTATTTTAGTTCCATATTTATTATAATAATTTTTATTTTTTATTTTTAACTATTATACCAAAAAAATGTTTGAATTAATAATGAATTTTTAATAATAAATGTATGAAATATTTGAATATATTATTTGAAATAAATAATAGATTAAAATGAAGTCTTTTTGTTATTAAAATACTTTAAATCCCGCCAGGTTTACTTGTAATCCGGAGTTATTCAATCAACTGTAATTAATGATACTAAAGTTAAATACATATTACTTATAATTTTTTTAATAATCAATTATTACAATATAATAATTTTCTTATTAAACTTGTTTTAATCTTTGGTGAGGTTTAGTTTTAATCCTGAGTTACTTAAATCGACTATAAGTAAATGGTCCTAAATTTAAATACATGTAACTTATAATTTTTTTAATAGTAAAATATTACATTATAAGTTTTTTCCTGATTAAACATTTTTTTTAATCTTTGGTGAGGATTATAATGTAATCTGAAATTAGTTTGGACTATTATGTAACCTCAAATAGATTATAAATTAGTACAATTTTTTTTGCCGTGTAGAACCACATGAAATGAATGTGAAAAATATTCTAGGCATCCATAAGTCAAATAAAAAATGTAGAATAAATTTATTAGGTACAGGAATACCAAAACAAACTTTTCACGAACTAGAATTCCACAAGTTTTTTGACGGAATCCTAGGCTCACAATATATGGCAGAAACAGACGCTAAAATAAACTACAAAACAAATACAATTTCGTTTAAAGATAAAACATTTAAATTTTTCAAATATTATCCAAATGATAACTTCTACAATCACACAGTCACATTTGACACCCATCAAAACGGTGATTGGCTGGTTTCAGACTTCAATAAACTAGATGACAAAATAACGATCAAACCAGGACTATATAGAGCTAGTCAGAACAAAACAGCTGTCAACATTCTTACCAATGAGCCAGAACCCCCAAAATTATTACCAAAATTAAAATTAAAATGCAATAATTTCGAAACACTAAACCCAATACCTATTTCTGGAAATTCCCACCTTAGCAAGGAAGAAATCAAAAGTTTAATATGGACGAATCACCTGAGTGACATAGAGACAGCAACTTTCATCGACCTTATTCATAAAAATCAATCAGTTTGTTACGCTTGGACGAAAAACTGTCAGCAACGTCAATCATTAAACACAAAATTCAAACAGTAGACGAAAACCCAATCTATACCAAAACCTATAGATATCCACACAAATTTAAAAGCGACGTCGAAAATCAAATACAAGAAATGCTCGACAGCGGAATAATAAAAAATTCAAGTAGCCCGTATTCCTCACCCATCTGGGTTGTCCCAAAAAAAGAAGACGCATCTGGAATACGCAAAATAAGAGTCGTTATCGATTACAGGAAACTCAATGAGAAAACGATAAACGACAAGTTCCCTATCCCTCAAATTGAGGAGATATTGGACAACTTGGGAAAATCGGTATATTTCACCACCCTTGACCTAAAATCTGGATTCCACCAGATACCAATGGAAACCCAGTCGCAAGAAAAAACAGCATTCTCATCCGACAAGGGGCATTTCGAATTTTGTCGAATGCCGTTCGGGCTAAAATATGCACCAGCGACTTTCCAACGGGCAATGAACAACGTTGATTGGTAGAATATGTCATGTTTACTTAGATGACATCATCATAGTGGGAGAAAACCTAGACACCCACATAAAGAACCTTAATACGGTTTTGAATGGTGTAAAGCCTAATAAGGATAAAGTCCAAAAAATATTAGAATGGCCACTACCAAAGACGCCAAAACAAATTAAGCAATTCCTCGGACTGTCTGGATATTAAAGACGGTTTATCAAAGATTATTCAAAAATAACCAAAAATATGAAATTCTTAAAAAAAGACGTACCACTAAATCTCAAAGATCAGGAATACATCAAGTCCTTCGAGACGCTAAAACAATTAATCGCGACAGACCAAATATTAACATACCCAGACTTCACGAAACCCTTTACTCTAACTACCGACGCGTCAGATTACGCACTGGGAGCGGTTTTGTCACAAATACAAAATGGTATAGAAAGACCAATAGCTTTCGCGTCAAGAACTTTGAACAAAACGGAAATTAACTATGCGACATACGAAAAAGAAGCACTCGCGATAATCTGGGCCGTAAAGAAATACCACCCTTACCTGTATGGTAACAGATTTACATTGATAACAGATCACAAACAACTCACTTTTCTAAAATCATCCGAAAAGAACTCAAAAATCCTAAGATGGAGATTAGAATTAGGAAACTATGATTATGACGTAGTGTATAAAGAGGGAAAAGCAAACGTGGTCGCAGATGCATTAAGCAGAATGCCCACCACAGAAGAAATAAATAACAACGAAGTACCTGAAATCACTCCACGTGAATCAACAAGTACCTTAGAAGAACAATTAAACGACCCTAGCGAGCTAAGCACAATCCACTCAGCTAACACCTCAGACGACTACTTTATACATTTCTCTGACCGTCCAATAAACTATTATAGAAACCAATTAATATTCAGGGTTTCTGCCACACTTGATACCATGATCACTGAAGAGATATTCTCAAATTATAACAGAACAATAATTGCAAAAGAGAATTTCACGAAGGCGGCTATTACAAATTACCTAAAAAACCTCCACAATGGTAAACAGACAGCAATACTAGCCCCTGAAATATTATACGGTATAATACAAGAAAGCTTTCGAGAAAATTTTTCTCAAAATGGCCACTTCGTTTTCGCCACCAAAATGGTCGAAGACGTAACCAGTGAAAATAGGCAGAGTGCTATTATCAGTAAAGAACACGAGAGAGCCCATAGAGGAATACAGGAAGTAGAAAAACAAATTAAGCGAGCCTACTTCTTCCCAAATATGGTGAAAAAGATAAAGAACCTCATAAATGCATGCAATACCTGCAATACACACAAGTACAAACGGAAGCCGTACAACATCAAAATCTCTCCAAGGCCTATTACGACAAAGCCACTAGAGAGAGTACATATTGATATATTCAATATCAACCACACCAATTTCCTTTCCATAATAGACTCCTTTTCTAAACACCTACAAATGATCCAAATTCCTACAAAAAACTTAATTGACACAACTAATGCATTAACTAAATATTTCACAATATTCGGAATTCCTAACACAATAGTCTCAGATCACGAGACTACATTCCAATCTCTCCAATTTAAGGAATATCTAAGAAAACTTAACGTCAAATTAGAATACGCGTCATCGTCCGAATCAAACGGACAGATAGAAAAAACTCATTCAACAATAATCGAAATCCTTAACACTAACAAGTACAAACTCCCTAACTCCTACACCCTAACTGGCATAGAGTTGTCAGTAGCACTAAACAATAACACAGTTCACTCTTCTACTGGCTTTACGCCAAATGAAATTATTTTCAACCAAAATAATATGGTTGACCCAAATGAAATCCAAAAACAAGCGAACGAAATATTTAACAGCGTAAACTTAAAATTAGAAAAAACTATCCAAAAAATGGAAAAACAAAATATTAGAAAAGAGGAACCACCAACACTGGTAGAAAACCAAACAGTGTTCCTTAAGCCAAATATTCGAACCAAAATGCAACCTAGAGGAGTTAAACATAACATAACAAACGTAGCCTTTAAGACATTTGAAACACAAAGAAAAATAAAACGAAATAAGAATAAGATCAAGACAGTTAAGACATTATAATTACAAATTTCTTTTATTATTTTTCAGAAGAACCAAACAAAATTCCAACAAATTATACTTCATACAATAAGAACCTAAATTAATATTGTAAAAATAAAGTAAAATTTTTTATCTCAAACAATTAAAATGTTCAAGAAAATCCTAAATTTAATACTCATAATCAGTTTAACTCTCCTCGGTTATGCACAAAAACTAGAAATCAAGAATCTATATGAAGATCCTATCTTACTAATTAAAACAAAACCATGTAAAATTCAAACAGGAAGCATAAAGATTGTACACCCTATTAACATAAGTAATTTAGAATTAACTATAAAATCACTTAATAAAATTGTTAAGAATAAACTAAATGATAAGTTAGAATTACATAATACAATAGAACATAAGTACATAAAATTAGTCAACAACCTTCATCAAATAAAGCCAAACCAAAAGACAAGGCACAAACGTTGGGACGAATTGGGCTCAGCCTGGAAATGGTTAGCAGGCAACCCAGACGCTCAAGATCTTCATATAATTAACAGAACAATGAACGATTTAATAAACGAAAATAACCAACAATTTAAGATAAACGAGCAGATCAATAGACGAATTCAACTTATCACAGATACAGTGAACAGAGCATTGATCAACACCACTATAGCCAACAGAGTTATCCTAACCGAAATCGAGATGATGGCAACAATAATAAATTTGGACATGATTAATACGATACTAGAAGACATTCAAGATGCAATTATCAAAACAAAATTAGAACTCCCGAGCAACAAAATCCTAACACTCAAAGAAATCATTATGATCAAAGATATTTTAACCAGCCAAGGCATCAATATCACTTTGCCAGATGAAGCACTCCAATACGTAATCCCAAAGATTGCTACAAACAAAGACACGCTTCTCTACATACTACAAATACCTAAGCTAGAAGAGGAAGAGTCAACAATAATGACTATCATGCCATTAGTTATAAATAATACAGTCATCAGAAACTACCCACAACACCTTGTGAAATCTAACCAAAAACTATTCATAACTTCGGACCATAATAGTTTTGTTCAAAAACATTCAAATATAAAAGAATTTCGAGACCAATGTATAAAACCGCTAATAATGGGGACCAATAGCATTTGTAATGTCACCACAGAAACGGAAACAACAATACAATACATTGCCGAAGACAAAATCCTGATTAACAACGCCAAGAACGAAAAGTTATATTCAGACTGTGGGCCAAATAACCGAACAATAACAGGCAACTTCATAATCAATTTTTGGAATTGTACAATAACCTTTAACAACAAAAAATTTCACTCCTATGAGATAAGAAGCGAAATAGAAGTCATGCAAGATGCACTACACAATGTAGAAGCAACTCGTAAGCTAATTCCCGAATTAAACATCGATGTGATCCAACAGGAAAACATAGAGAATAGGAAGAAAATAGAACACGTATATATGAGACAGGCAAGTCATCAAACCTGGATCTGGACACTGACAGGAGGAATATCCACATCATCAATTGGCATCATATTGTTAATAATCTTTATCGGCATTCAAAAAAGAAGGACAAAATTAACGATACAAAACTCACCAGTAGCAAAACCAAACCCAGAGCAAACTACAAGTTGTTCAGAGATATTAAGGAAATATGGGATCAAACCGAAGACCGAGGACGCCCTTTCTTCACCCCTGGGAGGAGTTACATTATCATAGTCACACAGATCAAACAACATTCCAATATCATGTTCGCACTGTTCCCACACTTTAAAGCATACATCATCATAAAATAAGAACCGTCGGGAAACCTTAACCGCAGTTAGTTACAAGTATAAGAAAACACATTTTTATTATTTAGCAAAGTAAGCAATATGTAGAACATAAAGAATAGAATTAAGATTAAAGAAAAGTTCAGTTGTAATTTAGAAATTAAACGTGTAACATTAAAATTTAAATAAAAGATTGAAAATAAAATATTTTTTTATGTTCGCGTAAAGACACAACCCATAATTATATATATATATATATATATATATATATATATATATATATATATATATATATATATATATATATATATATATATATATATATATATATATATATATATATATATATATATATATATATATATATATATATATATATATATATATATATATATATATATATATTTATATATATATATATATATATATATATATATATATATATATATATATATATTTATCTATATATATATAATATATATATATATATATATATATATATATATATATATATATATATATATATATATATATATATATATATATAAATATAGATATATAAATATACATATATGTATATATATGTATATATATATATATATAAATATATATATAAATATATATATACATATATATATATATATTTATATATATATATATATATATATATATATATATATATATATATATATATATAAAAATATATATACATATATATATATATATATATATATATATATATATATATATATATATATATATATATATATATATATATATATAATATATATACATATATACATATACCCGTGTGGAGTGGCAGGATCTCCCATCGGGCGCGTCTCCAGGTTGCGGATAGGGCCGCCGGCGGGTAGGTGGGAAATAAAATACCATCCTAGGACAGAAACTGATAGGGGAAGGCTACCCCGAACAAGAAACAAAAAATGGGCATAAATGAACTCAACAAGCATGACAATGTTAAGGACCGGTAGGTGGTGAAGAAAAAAAGAGGAAACCACGTGAAAGAATTCCGCGTCATCGTCCTGATGCTATTAAAATTACCCAAACTAGAGCAATGTCGTACGCGGATATGCTTAAAATAATGAAAGTGGACCCAAATCTTAATGACCTCTCTGGTAAGGTGGCTCGGATTCGTAGAACCGAAAAAGGCGATCTTCTTCTAGAGTTAGAGAAAGATGTACATCCCAAGGAACTTGGATTTCAAAGTGCAATAGAACACGCTCTTGGTAGTGATGCACAAATCCAAACACTTACGCAGATTGACGTTGTAGTCGAAATTAAAGATATTGATGAGGCCACAACAAAGGAAGAGATATATGAGGCGATTACATCCAAGTTTGAGGATGCGAAAGACCTCCCGATAGAATGTATCAAGTCACTGAGAGCTGCTTATAGAGGCACCCAAACGGCAGTGGTGACTGTACCAACCTTGACAGCCAAATTGATGAAAAATGAAGGGAAGGTACGAATTGGATGGGTGATCTGTCGTATACGTGAAAAAACGTTACCCTTAAGGTGTTTTAAATGCTGGCAGTATGGACATATGGCCAAGTCATGTTGATCGTTCTGTCCACTGCTACAAATGCGGAAGAAGTGGCCACAAAGTAAAAGAATGCAAGGAAGCAGCGAGTTGTATGCTTTGCCAGCGAAAGACGAACCATAATCACATAGCAGGGAGTGACCGGTGCACGGCCTACATGTTGGCAGTTAGAAGAGCACGACGGCAATGAAGTTTGTCCAGTTAAACCTAAACCTATCATTGGAGAAACCGAGTCCCTCGGGATGTGCCAATGCAAAAGCGGGCCCGATTATGAACACGATCACCAACGCCTGCAGTGCATCTATGGTAGAAAGGCTGCTAGACAATCGTTGTTACCAGCATACTGGTGGACTAAGCAGATTGCACAATTGCGACGGAAATGCCTTAATGCAAGAAGGAAACATCAACGTGCTTGGGGTACAGAGACCTATTCTAGCCTGCACCAAAATTACCTCGATGCCCGGAATAAATTTAAGCAGGCCATTAAAGTAAGGAAACGCCAATGCTGGAAAGGGCTATGCGAAGAAGTGGATCGTGACCCATGGGGGAGACCCTACAGAATAGTCAAGAAACGGCTTATAAAGGCAAATTAATCGCCGCCCACGTGCCCAGTGATATTGCGTAGAATTGTAACTGCTCTGTTTCCGCAGCAAGATGATGTGATCCCTGACGTGATCCGAGTACCTGGCATGGAAAAAATACCGCCGATATCAACAGAAGAGCTCACCAAGGCGTGCCAACGTTTTGGGAATTCAAAGGCTCCTGGGCCTGACAATATCCCTAATATTGCACTAAAGGCTGCAATAAAAGCCAGACCGGAGGAATTTAAGGAACTATATAATTCCTGTTTCAGAGAGGGAGTGAGTATTCCCTGAACGATGGAAGAGACAGCGTCTGGTCCTGTTGGAAAAAAAAACAATAACCAACCGGGTGAACCATCCTTCTACCGACCAT
The DNA here is from genome assembly GCA_951394425.1 of Tipula unca. Taxonomy (NCBI): domain Eukaryota; kingdom Metazoa; phylum Arthropoda; class Insecta; order Diptera; family Tipulidae; genus Tipula; species Tipula unca. The sequence continues at coordinate 19,973,651 of OX596383.1, read as the reverse complement.
TATGCATGCTGGATACGGCTGGCAAAGTGCTGGAGAGAATCATATACAACCGACTGGAGAAAGCTGTGGAGAACGCTGGAGATCTTGCTGAGAGGCAGTACGGGTTTCGGAAGGCACGATTGACAATAGACGCCATCCAACACGTCGTTCAAATATCCAAGAACGCCACAGATGGAAAAAGATAGAAAGGAGGCTCAAAAAAGTACTGTGCCGTTGTCCCCTGGATGTTAAGAACGCATTCAGCTCGGCCAAATGGAGCTGTATCCTAAATGCACTGCAGGTGTTACAAGTACCAGTGTATCTAAGAAGTATCATCAGAGTGCTGACGTCCGACACGGATGACGGTGTGAAGACATACAATGTTTTGGGTGGTGTACTCCAAGGATCTGCACTGGGGCCGCTACTGTGGAATTTCATGAACGATGGTATCCTGAGGCTCCGTGTACCTGATGATCTGGAAATCGCGGGTTTTGCTGACGACGTTGCAGTCGTAGTGGTTGCAAAAACTACAGATGAAATAATAGAGATAAATAGGTTGACAATCATAATTATAAAAAGGTGGTTAATGTCATGTGAGCTTGAACTGGCTGATCATAAGACCGAAGCCGTTTTAGTTACCAGTAGGAAGGTGAAAGAAACCGTAACAATTGATGTAGGTGGAATCTTAATCCACTCACAGCCTTCACTACGATATCTGGATGTGGAAATAGATGGGCGGTTAAACTTTAAGGAGCATCTAAGGATAGTGAGCAGGAAAGCTACCAGTGTATCTGCAGCTCTCCCTTATCATGCCCAACACTGGAGGGTCTACACAGTGTCGTAGAATGCGGCTGGCAAACGTCGTAACCTCCATCATTCTCTATTGATCGCCTGTATAGGGTGATGCGATGAACTTCGAAACATATAGACGCAAATTGGTATCGGTGTACCGCCTGAGTGCTCTAAGAGTGACTTGTGGCTTCCGCACAGTATCTACTGATGCGGCACTCGTTATTGCGGGGATGATCTGCTCTGTTTCCGCAGCAAGATGATGTGATCCCTGACGTGATCCGAGTACCTGGCATGGAAGAAATACCGCCGATATCAACAGAAGAGCTCACCATGGCGTGTTAACGTTTTGGGAATTCGAAGGCTCCTGGGCCTGACAATATCCCTAATATTGCATTAAAGGCTGCAATAAAAGCCAGACCGGAGGAATTTAAGGATCTATATAATTCCTGTCTCAGAGAGGGACTATTCCCTGAACGATGGAAGAGATAGCGTCTGGTCCTGTTGGAAAAAAAAAACAGGAACCAACCGGGTGAACCATCCTCCTACCGATCATTATGCATGCTGGATACGGCTGGCAAAGTGCTGGAGAGAATCATATTCAACCGACTGGAGAAAGCTGTGGAGAACGCTGGAGATCTTGCTGAGAGGCAGTACGGGTTTCGGAAGGCACGATCGACAATAGACGCCATCTAACACATCGTTCAAATATCCAAGAACGCCACAGATGGAAAAAGATGGAAAGGAGGCTCAAAAAAGTACTGTGCCGTTGTCACCCTGGATGTTAAGACGATGTTGCATTCAACTCGGCCAAATGGAGCTGTATCCTAAATGCACTGCAGCGTTACAAGTACCAGTGTACCTAAGAAGTATCACACGGTATGGAGTATGGTAAGAAGTATGACACGGATGACGGTGTGCAACATAAAGCAATTAATGCTTGACTCTGAGGAAAGATGGAATGCTGTAAGCCATATGGCGACAGTGGTATTAAATGAGCTGAGGCGCCTAGAGCGTGCAAGAGAAGAACAACATGCCGTGATAAAATAGTGGTGACAAACTCGATCTAAGATTCAGGCGCTACATGGAGAACAAAGAGCCAAATGGCTAGTTACCTCAATGTGAAGTAATGCCCAACGATAGTTCCGTATGGAAGGTGTGAAAGCGGCGAGTGTGTGGTTTTTAGGTGGTAGGAAGCCAAAAAAAAACAAAAAAAAACATATATACATATATACATATACATATATATACATATACATACATATCAAATATTACTGTGAGAGTTTTGGTTGGTTATGATGCGAATTTATACTTCCGCTTTTAGATCTCATATCGTCGTTTAAATTTGATTTTTTTTTTACTTCCATCTACACTTATTTGACACATTATGATATATATCTGTTTTATGTGTTTCAATTTAATTTAAAATATTTATTTTTCAATTTTCCACATTCGTGCGTATGCCGTATACGGTATGTGGGTGCTCTTTACCTTGTACGTCCAGTTGAGTTTTACTTCTATATAATGATATGAATTCCAAGATGAATATTTATAGATTATGTCAATATTTTGTATGGAAAAATATGAATGATATATAGAATCGTATATACATGTATGTTAAAGAAAATTTATAATTCCCGGAATCGGAAGGAAAAACCATAACAACAATAACGTTTACTTCCAGTTTGGTGATTCGGTTTATAGTAGAACTTATATCCGGCAGGGGAAAAATGATTGTTTTGTAGCATGAATAATAAAGTAATATGTTGGATAATAATTGCTGCATACACTTAAAATATCTTTGAAACAGCAAACATTTCAAATTCATATGTATTCATATATAAACGAAAACATTTACAGAAAATCATAATAAATATATTTGAATGGTTTAAGAGGGCGATATGTTTTCATGTTTCCTAAAATTAGAAGACTGTATTCTGAAGAAGTTATTCTTCCTGGTATGACTAGCAAGACTAAACCCTATGTATGTGATTGCAGCGATTCAATGAGAATGTAAAACTATATAAGTATATGTATACAGATTCCAAATTTTAGTCAACCATTTCAAGCATTCACTTAGTCAAACACACGAAAATTTGTCTTGCATCAGCACTAGACAATTTTTCGTGTGTTTTGCTATATGAGTAAAGTAAGTACTTAGCAAGGTCAACTAAAATTTCGTATCGGGATTTTTATTGTTTTTATAAAATTTCGTTTTCTATAAACAATAATCTGTCCCCGATACTCTTTAATCTCATGTTGGAGTACATCTTTCGTAAAACTGAAACACCGCAGCGTAACATCTTATATCGCCAGTCCAATCAGGTGCTTGCAAATGCAGATGACATATGCGTGATTGAACTGAATAGCAACGGAGTGAAAGAAATACTTGATCCGCTTGTAGAGTTCTCAGCTTCAGTTGGACTTCAGATCAATCAGTCCAAAACGAAATACCTGATCTCTGGTTTTAGGGACAATGGCACACCAGGTTTTAGTAGTGGCCACTACACGTTTGAGGGAGTGAGGAGGTTCAAATGTTTGGGTTCTCTTATCACTCACGATAACAGTGTGGGTGAGGATATTAAAGTGCGGCTGGCAGCTGGCAGTCGTTCTTTGTATCCTCTTAGGCCACTGCTAAAATCTAAACACTTATCAAGTGCCGTGAAGCTGAAGCTTTACAAAGCGTTGATCAGGCCCGTTGTTATGTTTGGATGTGAAAGTTGGGCGCTGACGGATGAGTACGAGAGATGGCTCCTAACATTTGAGAGAAGAGTCATGCGTGTGATTTACGGCCCTAAACGCGAAATAGATGGTACCTACCGAGCTCTGTACAATATCGAGACCAGAGATCTGATGAAGATCCCCGATATTGTACATGAAGTAAGATCGCAGCGAGTACGCTGGCTCGGGCACGTTCTGCGTGCTGATCCGGAACGAATTGTGCAGCGATCTCTGAAAGGAGAGCCACCATATGGTAGGCGCAGAGGTCGTTGCAGGCGACGATGGCTCCACGATGCAGAGAACGACTTGGCCTCTTCAGATTGTCTTAGACAGTATGAAGACCATGCTCGGGATCGAAACCGCTGGAGCCAAATTGTTGACTCAGTAAGGGGCCAGTAATGGCCTTTAAAACTGTTTTAATTAATAAACAATAATAAAAAATAACCATTAATCAAATAGTGCAAAGGGTTATTTACCATTTATAATTGAAAGTATGAAGGTCTAGGAATTGTTGGTCAATTTCTGAAATTTTAAATTATTTCGTTATGAAAATAAATTAAATGTGCAAATACCAAACAAGATTGATTGGTGCAGTTTTTTAAAATATTCTTTTATTAAAACGGTTGGAACCTACTGAGGTTCCGCGATCAATGCCACAATAGACCAATGGTGCAAGCCTAGAAGGTCTATCCTAAATCGCAGGAGCGCCGCATGCAACCTTAGCAGACATTTGGGATCTATCACCGAGAAAGGCCGGACAGCTGCAAAGATCGTCCACTTCCTCCAGATAGTAGTCACAGAGCATCTTTAGCTAATCCCATGCGTTGGCAATTCATGGAAAATTCTAATATTTTCTTCTTAAAGGAAATGAGATTGAGCATATAGAATGAAGAAATTCGTCTTGGGTATTACAGAAAGCTCTAGAATTGGAATAGTTCAATGTATACGGTCTAAAATATTGATTAGATACTAATACAGCGAGACATTCCAATTCCGTGATCGAATAATTTTTTTGAGCACTGGTTATGTTTTGTGGTACATAGGATGAAGACCTATTTCCGTTGCCTTCGTCATCGTTTTGATACAACACGCCTCCTATTCCTTCGGTACTAGTATCACAGCGGATATGGAAAGGCTTTGTATAATCGGGATTCACGAGAACTGGAGCACTAAGTAGCTTTAGTGTGAGGTTTTCAAAAGCTTCTTGACAATCCGCATTCCATTCAAACTTCTTTGATTTCTTAAATAGGTTCGTATTGGGAGCGGTTAGGTTTGAAAAATGAATAATAAATTCTAAATACTTGATTTGCATCATGGTGAACTTATTCTTACTCAGGTTAATTGTGTCTGACGTGCATTGCACAGGCTAAAGGCACCAACATTACCTTAAATTGGTACAATGGCCTACCCAAGACAGTAGATGCCGTCTTTTCTTTGGTTTCTTTAGAAAGCGGAATTTGCCAGTAGGCTTCTTTCAGGTCTTTGTCTGTGATGTTTAAGTGTCATTAAGGCGACCGTGCAATCGCTCGATCAATAGAAGGGGATAGGCATCCTTCCTAGTGACAATTCAATTTGCGGCAATCTAAAAAAGTCTAAGTTTTCCGTTTGCTCGCAGGCGATACATTCTAATGCTTTTGTTTAATCGGTGAATGACTGCCGGTGTCATTGTCGTGGTAGATCGTTCTTATCGGAGGGAACATTCACTTTACCCTTTCGAGTTTTTCTTCTTCTGTGAAAGAGAGTTTATGCTGATTATCGTCTGGGCTTTATCAAAGGAAATAGTCTCGAAGCCTAGGTAAACCTCCACTAACACCAGAATATATAGAGAGAGAGAGCTGTACTAAAATATTTGAAGTGATTTGAGTCCTTGCTGCAGACGTGTAGTTCCACCACGCGTAATAATGTGTTACTAATTCCCAATTAACATGAATTATATACAACAAAATAACATCGATCGATTTCCATGTAAGTGTCTGTGTGAATCGGTTAAAAATATTTTTGTTAAAAATTTGGTGAAATCAAATTGCCGTGGTGAAACTTTTCAACTACTCAAAATTAATTTTGCTGTGTTTTAATTAGTTAAAATTTTGACTGCTGTAAACAATTAAATTAAAACAATGATTCGTATTGGAACAACATATTTTCCAATAGCATATTAATGTAACGTTATTATTATATAATATGCCAATAAAAAATAAAAATAAGAATAATAAATTACACATTACTATATTCTATTATTACAAAGTAACATGTATATTTTATGTATAATAAATATATGATTCCTATTTTCGATAAAGCCATTAGTATACTGTAGATTGCAAAAATTTTCAATTTCAATGTATGATGATTCTGCAACACTTCTTTTGGGTTAGGTTTTTTTAACAATAGTTGTCAAAAATTATATGCGGTCTTTCGCATGTCAAATTTTTTTATTTTTGTTTGTGGTGAATAAATAATTATTTTTTAATTTTGCTGTCAAAATTTTAATTTTTAACTACTTTTTAACTGATTGACACACACAATGGAAAACTTTTTACTTTTTAAATACAAGTTTGTATGAGTTTTATTTTGAGAAAAAAAAAATTTTTGTTCGTTATGTTGGTGAAAATCTTTTAGAAAAAGTTATCGAACTCCTAACTTTTGCCTTAAGAATTGAAACGAATGAAGTTAACAACATTTTAAAATAGGCGCCAACAAATATTTTTCGATAAATGTCAGCATAACATAACCCAACAAAAAAATAATTTATAATTTTCTATTTAGTACACTGTCTAAATACTATTATAATTAATTGTACTTTCAATTTTTATTACAAAATTAATTTTTTTTAAGAAATACGAGAACAAAAAAATTATTATTAACTATATAGAGGTTGGAAAATTAAATGTCACAATTTTTGTAAACAACTTTTGTAAACAATTCTTAATAATGATGAAGTTGGCTTCAATTTAATTTTCTTTTTCATTGTGCGAGCTAAAAAAAATTGAAAGGCAAAAGTAAAAAGTAAAAAGTTTTTGCATTGTGAGAGCTCTGTAAATGTTTATTTGGTACAAAATAAACATTCGTTTTAAATCGACCTAACAATGACATTTCTATTTTTTTTGTTTAATTGTCGGGCGCCCATTGCAGAGTGATAACAAAGAATATTTATTTTTATTTTTTTTTTACTTATAATTTCGTATATAACTATTTTAGAATTAATAAATTGTGTAAATAATGAATTCCGCATTTGGTAACGATGATGGCGATGCGTTAGGATTTCAACAGTAACTATTATTTAAATCATATTCTTTTGAGGTTAATGCATTTCTCTCACCCATTTTATAGACAAGGATTGAATCGTTCTGTTGCAATTATGCCTGTACCTAAGTTGGCCAGTGAATATAATATGAATCATCCGAAACGGGGACTAGCATATATATTTAACAATGAAATTTTTGAGAATAGCGATTTAAAGAAACGTACTGGAACAGCGGTGGATTGTGATAATCTGCGGTCGAAGCTGATCCAGCTGAGCTTCGACGTGAAAGTATACAAAGATTTGAAGTACTCAGAAATTGATTCGATCACCAGTCACGGTTAGTATATTATGTGGTATTTTATATTCTGTGGTGTGATGAGTCATTATTGTGTTTTTATTTTTAGCCGCGCGAATGGACCACACGGAATGCGATTGCATCATGATAACGATCCTATCGCACGGGATTTCTGGGTATATATACGCCCGTGATAAGGAATACAAGTTAGAAAGTATATGGAGTAAATTCACGGCGAATAATTGTAAAACGTTGGCGGGGAAACCAAAACTATTTTTTATCCAGGCTTGCCAGGGTGAGGGTTTAGATAGTGGAACAACAATGATCCAAACCGATGGCGGAGGCACATTCGATAGTGAATATAAAATACCAAATCATGCGGACTTCTTAATCGCATACTCGACTATACCCGGATTTTATTCGTGGCGCAACACAACCAAAGGGTCATGGTTTATGCAGGCTCTGTGCAGTGAACTAGAGTTCAATGGAACTAATGATGATCTGTTAACTTTATTGACGACGGTTATACGGCGAGTCGCCGTCGAATTTGAGTCGAACACGCCGGACAATCCGGATATGCATCAGCAGAAGCAAATTCCATGTGTTACAACAATGCTGACGCGGAAATTGTATTTCAAAAAGAAGAACAACTGATCGACTGATGCCATCTTAATGCCTAAATTTCTTTTTTTTTTTATAAATCTGTATTGTCATTTTAATTTTTCATTACACTGAAAACTGCAAATAGATTTTTGTTTCAATAGAATATAGGGATTCTGGTGAAAGTCAGAAAAATTCGAGTTTCGATCAATTGGTCACGACAAATTTGCACGCATCCTTTTCTCGGTTAGTTCGCGTTTTAGAATATTTTTACAATACCGCGCTGTAACTCAATAAAATTTATAATTTCTCTATGTGCTCTTGACTCACTCGAGCACACACACACACATATAAATTATTGTTATTTAAAGTAAACCAAAAATATAATTTCGTATTTTAGTGTTTTATAAATCATAAAATTGTTTAAGATTTATTTAAGACGTAAACCGGTCATATGAATTAATAGAAATAAAATTATCTAGCGATTTTAATTCAATATAATCATATCTAAAATAATTTGTTTGTCATCATTTAGTATTGTTGTGTTCGTGATTGCTTTGTTTTTTTATATACTCATATATACTTATACCATATTAGAATTTAGAATGTGTGCGAGATAATACTTGAATACGATTTCAGAGTGAGAGAGTACAAAAGTTTTTGTTTAGTAGTAAAAAAAAATCCAAAATGGCGTTAAATCAAATATGTACCGCAATGTACAAAACACAAAATGAATTTTGCATTTAAATTGAATAAAAATCTAATAAATTGAAATCAATTATTTACAAAAAAAAACCTGTAATGCTTATATTACAATATATCAATATCATTTTTGCGTTTGAATCTATAACGGTCATTGTGATAAAAATGTGTGAATCTGTGATTTGAAACCTGTGAATAACAAAAAAAAAAACTAATCGGGTAGTTGGAACACAAAAAGACAAAAATTAATTTAAGCTAAACAATAAAATGTCGAGTGCTTTTTAAAATTTAGAGTGAAAATTGCTGGAACACTATAACATTCTAGTAACTAATCCTGGCAAATAAAGGATTTGTCATTCAATGATTGTATCGTGTACATAAATGAAGAGTGAGCATCCTTTTTTTGTATTATTTTTTTTGCTTGAGATTATTCATATTTGTTCTTGTTGTGTCTCCATTAACAGCAATAGACAACTAACTTGAATTTATTTGATCATAACGGTAATAAATTTATTGGTGATATATTAGCAATGTTGAATCTATCCTAAATTAGTTTAGATGGCAGGATATCTATAATGCGCTAGATAAATACAAAAATGAAATTTAAACGTGCAATGCTGCAACCACTATAATCGCAAGAAACTGTCAAAATAACAATATTAAATCTATTTTTTTTAGGAGTAGTCGGCTTGTATAATACGTATAGTCTAATTCAGGAACCGTATCAGCTTGAGGCTGCTATCTCTGAACTGAACTGTAATAATGAAAGTTTCTTCTGTAAGAATTCTGTCGATAAAACTCGGACGCGCATTTTTATTGGTAACAAGATTAATGCCATCCTCATTCAAGAGAATAGCTCGGTTGATCTTACGGATATGCTCACCACTTTGTCTCTAAATATATTATACAGTTTAAAATCTATTACTTGCCCCGAACTGTGCCAATAATCAGGCTGAATCGGTTTCGATTATATTCTTCTAAACAATCTTAAGAAGCCAAGTCGTTCTCTACACCGTAGAGCCATCGTCGCCTGCAAAGAATTCTGCGCCTACCGTATGGTAGCTCTCCTTTCAAATTCGTTCAGGATCCGCACGCAGAACATGACCGAGCCAGAGTACTCTCTGATTTCATTTATGTACAATATTGAAGGTCTTCATCTGATCTCGTTATTGTACCGAGCTCGGTATGTACCATCTTCCTCGTATGTTGGGCCGAAAAGCACACGCAATATTCTATTCTTCAATGTAAGGAGCCATCTCTCGTACTCGTCCGGCCTGACTCTGTAAAACTTCAGCTTCACGGCACTTGATAGGTGCTTAGAATTTAGCAGTGGCCTTAGAAAACGTTGGTCTTATCGATATTATCTTATGCTTCTTTTGTGTTGTGGCTAGTGGTTAAACTAAAGGCTTCTATAGTCAAACTTAATAAACTACAAAATTTTGTTTGTAGAGCTGTTACTGGAGCTATGTCCTATACTTGACTACTTGCTATGGAAACCATTATTTCCATGCCTCAGTTACGCACCTTGTTCTCGGTTCTATCGTGCGTATAGACTAATTTTTAAAAATTATACCTTATTTTTACCGGAAATTGGTATGGTTAATGATATATCCATCAAGGCATCTGTGGATTTTCTCAAAAAATAAGACGAGTCCATGGTTTTTTTTTTGCAGATGGTTCTCGCTCTAACCTCAGTGGTAAATTTGGTATCTACTGTCCTGGGTCTAATCTGGGATCTTTTGGAATTCTGAGTTCGCTATACCCTGTTTTTCAAGGAATAGTAGTGCTGATAAACATAGTGTTATTGAGGCTTTTAATTTCCCTGTTAAAGATTAACACATTTTAAAGCTGTACTCAATTTATTAATTAATCCCTTGATCATTTCTCAACTTGTCAAAGATTGCAAATATGTATTTCATTAACCTTCTTGGTACCAACAATACAATTGTGACTTTAAAACATTGAGATCGTGGACTGTTCAGCCAGAGTCGGTTCCCAATTAACTCTAATTAAACTCGCGGCTCCCTTATCTTCCAACTAGGCCAAGAACTACGCTACAGTGGTTTGCTTCTTTTAGCTATCGTATGGCGTAGAACTTATAAGTGAGGTCTACCAGCTAAAAATCGTGGTTGTGATTCTTATGGAATATGGTCGTTTTAAAGGTCATCTCCATTGCATGGGATAATCTCAGGATGTTATATTTGCGGATTACCTTGAGGAAGATGATTTCACCCTTCACTTTGTCTGTAGTTGTTTGGCTTTCAATATAATTCGGTTTAAGATTTTCAACTATACATCTATTAATGTTGATCAGTTGGCCTTCATGCCTTGGGCTAAACTTGTCCCTACGAAATGTGGGTTTGCACCATGGGCCCTTGTGGTATTGAGCGCGGAATCCTGATGAGTTACATTATGTAGGATTATAGGAATGTAATGAAAACTTTTACGTGTGAATTCAGTTAGTATTCAGTTTAGACTGAAATTGCCATTTTATATTTCGTTCTCTGACTATTATTTCACTCATGAATCGCTAAAATGTTTGTTTAGGCCGAATTCTTTTGCGTTCGTTTCCGTGATAATCTCTAAGTTAATATATTTCTTCTGTCATTCAGCTCAGTTGGCCCATTGTGACAAATCTCAATAAAATTGGATGCGTGAATCGAAACAATTAAATTTTTGGGGATATTAAGGGTAGCATCTATGAACAAGTTTAACTTCACTACACATTGCTAGCTGTTTATACTATCACTAACTGGATTCTGAATAAGTGTTTATTTCGGTCCCAATAAAAATCTTGGGATAAACTGCAGGTGGGTAGTAATGTTATTCCAATTTTCTTGATGCTCACACAAGTCAGTTTCGAGGAAACAGTATTGGGATTAGTTGTTCTTGAAAGGTCGTCATAATCTAAAATATGCAGATTTGGCTATCTTTACAGTCGGTTTCGATCTATTAAAGGGCTGCTCTAAGGAACCTGCCATATAGTATTCAAATTTCTTGGCATCAGTCCCAATGATTTAATAAATCCATAATTTTCACATGCTTTTGCTAGGTAAGTTCTTTCGATCTAACCAAACTGGTTTCCAGAGAGAGCGAGACAGCATACTGCTCCAGTTTTGGAAGATTAATATTCTCCAAAATTCTGATTTGGCTATATAAGGGGAGATAAAACTGGGCATCTCAATGAAACACTGTATCAACAGATTTATTCTGCTTCTATACATGTTGTTTAGAATGTATGGGATTGCATTATCCCTAAAATACCTATTCTGAAATAAGATTTTAAACATTTAAGAAAGAACGAGTACAACGGTTAGGTTAGATTACAGTGGCAAACGATCCATTGTGATACCACAGGATCTTACTTCTCTTTCACCTTTAGTAAAATCAATCAAAGCTACTTATGTAGCGTAATATATCTCTTACTTTACAGTTTTCGAGATCCGACGCTGCCCATTATGTACATACCCATATGTTTATGCCTTCTATGTGCTAAAGCATAGGAAGTGGCTATAGTCTCTTCCTTTTATTTATCCATGGAGCTTCTGCAGCAGTCATTTGCCTCCAGACTTAGCCTCCTCGCATGTTCTCTGAAAAAGCAGTGTTCTACGAGTATCCCAGAGATCGCTCTTAATTCCCGTCTACGTAATTAGATTAAAGTATTGGAGCGCTTCAAGACCAGTCCTGCGTTAGTTTCTGTGTTAGTCCTCCTATAATTCGCTAAGGCAACTGCCTCTTAAGCACTGTACTAGGCCTTCCCAAGTGTGCCCTTTTCAGGTTTCAAATTGCATAGCTTCGTATTCCAGTAGTCACATTGTAGATTATCTTGAAGAGCAAATGATCCGGAAATCTTTTTTAAAGCATAAAGTAGGTGTAGTGTAGAGGAGATTCGCCAGTTCTTTCCTTAGCGATTTTATTATCGTCGAGTGGGCTGTCTGAGGACATTTCCAATGGCATACAGCTGATAGCCGTATTAGCCCCCCTATGTTTACCAAAAATATCGACCGGAAGAAGGTGAAACATGACCTCTAAGGCGCGTGTAGGTGTCGTTTTCAGCGTCCCCCTTATAAATAGACAGGCCATTCTTAGAACCTTCTGGATATATACCTTCTGGTCTTATATATTGTTTTCTCAAGAGCTAGCCACCGCACACTCGCTCCATACATAAGTATGGGTCTTACAACGGCAGTGAAAAGCCAGTGTACCAGCTTTGGTTTCAGGCCCTATTTTTTTGGAATGGCGCTCCTACGTGAGTACATAGCTCTAGTAGCCCTATTTACCCTTTCCAAAATGTTAGGCTTCCAACTAAGCGTCCCGTCCAAGATCACGCCCATCTGGCTTTGTCAGTGAAAGCTAGTGTAATGCAGTTTAAGATAGGAGCATCCACCACTGGGAATTCGTATTTCCTCGTGAAGAGTTGTTGTTCAGTTTTGAACAGGTTGCCCGATTCATATCGGGTGGCCCATCTCGTTATTATTAAGAATGTATTCTGCATTACCTGCAACGAGTACAAACATACAGAAATTAATCGAACGGAGTTGTGACATTTTTTGTTTTTAAGTATATTTCTATACCGAATATTTTAGCTACGTTTAAATGATTTAGCTGGCTGGGTCATAATTAAGAATGATTTGTTTGTGGAATAACTCAGTAACTAAAAGAATTCATTGCAATTCATTTTGCTTGGGTATGACCTATTATATTCGATAAATGGCCGTTCCTGGCATTGATGCAAGCTCCGGTTCGTTTTCGCAATGTTTAGTTCGAAATATTGGGTATTTTTGATCGAATGTTGGCTTTCAAATCGGCAATACAATGTGGACGGTTAATATACACCTTGCTTTTCAGAGAGCCCCATAAAAAAATCAAACAACCGAAGATTTAGTTTCATAAACCAGTTTAAGCACTTCTACGCGTCTGTACACTGTGTCACACACAACAAATTAAACCGGATTGAGACTTAGATACTTGAAGGAATTACATTTTCATCATCTCGTTCCAAACAATTTTCACCATCTCATTAATATATCTGTTTCATCAGATTGATAAAATTTAACTGTGTTGAATGTGAACAATTTAGATGCACATATTGAAACGTTAGCTCTGAACTCTGTAAAAGATTTTCATGTTAGGTCGAATTAAAATTCCGATTCATATTGGAATACCAAGTAGAATCCGAATTAGAATGAGTTCGAATACCACATAACTACTCAACTAGGTTCCATTTAGAATCTTGGTATTATTACCGCAGACACGTAGCTCATGCATGACTATAAATTCTTCTAAAAATATTCCATTTCCAAGTACATATTCAGTACTTTGCTATACCTACTTTAGTCGTCGTATAGTCGTAGTTTAAATTGAATGATGAAGCTTTTTTAATTCTGTGGTCAATAAAGCCATTGACTGGGTCTCTGAACAGCAGAATAATGCGATGAGAGCATGTGTCAATGTTTCGACTTTAAAATAAGGTGTAGTATCCTTAGTATAGCTCTAGCTTGAATCTTCCTTTTGGGTTGCATAACAGTGTAATATTGAGCGATATTTTTATTCTGTCGTCATCGTGAGTTCGACTAGCTGTCGTCGGTTGTTATCGATCTGATCCTAAATAAAACTGTTCAAAAGCTCTATTTGCAAAAGTTCTCCTTGTAAGAAAAATCATCCAGGTGCACGGCGCCTTCATAGTTGTCATTGTCATTTAATGGGTGGTACGTATTTGCAGCCATCTATCCCAAAAATCATAAACGATCAAATTTTGATATCTGCCCGCACTACACTTCAAATAATAACAAGTAAACTATTGTGTTCAATGCAGGTGCTATTCTGGGCGGCAGCAGCACAGTATACAGGTTCTGATCACAAACTCTCGAGCCACATCACTTGAAAAAATTAGAGTTCGAACCGCCTCAACGTTAGTACATTGCACTTGTATTTATCGTTCTGAAAATAGATACATTTCTGGAGTATAAAGAACGGTTTACTGTTGACGAATTGGCATTGATTCTTCGAGGAACTTTGGCATCATTATTCATGTATTTTGTTTTTAGATTGATTGTTTTGAATTCTGTGTAAGCTCCGTTGTCATTCAGTTTGTCCAATTACATACATATAAGTATTTGAATTGCAGTTACAGACGGTTCTACCAAAGATTATATATAAAGATAGACCGTGTGGAAACGAAAATTGTAATGCGAAATAATAACGGTACAAATTCGAAAAATAAATGAGTATATTCTCTTTCTGCTTTACATTCATATAAAATCGAATGGTGAAAGACAAAAAAACATATTTCTACTACAGATATAGTAGGGGCACGCAACAACAAATTTGCGGCGCCCAACATTTATTTTTATTTTTTGTACGGGATGAACTGTCTATAAGGTTCTATTCTCTCTGGTTCTACAAAATATCTTCTCCGAAAATCAAGAGAATTTATGCAATCAATTCCTCCAGTTGAACGGGTGTTCCTTAGCCTGCGTTCGACGAGTCGAGTATCACAACAACATTTACGCAGATATTTACATCGCGGGTCTTAATGGCAGACGATCTAGAATATGTTAACCCGTTTAATCATACAATTGCTTTGCATTTGTTCTTATTAGCGCGCAGCAGAAATTTATAGGAACTCCTCATTAGGATGATCTAGCAGATCGGATTAGTAAGATTGACGTAAGGGATACTTAAAATATAATATAGCTACGAACCAGTTTGTGTCTATGCTAGTCCAGTAAATTTCAAATAGAAATGATTGATCTTCAATGCAACACCTAATTAAAAAATAATGTTTACAAGAACCAACAGGTCTCTTGGATTTTATAAGAAATATTTTTTGGGGAACGAGTTACGAACGATACTTTTTCATGCATTTACGAACAAATTTTATTAGGTTTTTGCGAGACATTTGAGTGTTACTCAATCATATGGGCCAAAAATCGTATTCCAATCAAAATGTTTGTTTTCTAAAAAATTCAAATTGCTCGATAAATTTATCTCCGTTTAATATTTGTAATGTTCAAATTATTAAAAATAACTTCTTTTTCTATTTCACTCTCGCGATTAGGAATTACTTAACATTCATCGCCTCGGAAAAATGTCCGTCCTTTTAATAAAATTACTAATATTTTATATTACACCTCTAACAACATTCAGTGTATTATCCGAAAATGTCCAATTCAAACCATCTACATCATCCATTACATCACAGCAGCAACAACAAAAATTGAGCAGCTATCATAACAATTATGAGAAAAATACAAAATTGTCATTAGACATAATAGCCCAATATAAATTACCGAATGGTTCTCAGTTCACTCATTTGGCATACGATAAGCAACGATCGATTCTATATGCTGGTGCTACAAATCGTATAATACAATTTAATATAAATTTATCGGTATTAAGCCAATCGATAACGGGGCCTAAACCAGATAGTCCACAATGTCATGCGGGCGGTTGTCCTACCGATATTGAAACAATTGAAACACAAAATCATAATAAAATTTTAATTGTAAATTATATTGGTAATCGTTTAATATCGTGCGGTAGTATATTCCAAGGATCATGCGAAATGTACAATTTAACAACATTTCCTGAATCGCCAAAATTAATTTCAATACCTCTAGCGGCGAACGATGAAAATTCATCGACATACGCATTTATTGGACCGTCAAAATATTCCCAATGGGGCAAAGAAGATATTCTATATGTTGGTACAACATTTACAAATGTTGGATCGGATTATCGTCATGATGTGCCGGCAATATCATCCCGTAAATTAGACGATCTAAATTATGCCGAATTTAGTATATTACAATCAAATTTAAATATTGATGTCCAGTATCGGGATCATTTTTTAGTCGATTACATATACGGTTTTAATAATTCGGAATATTCGTATTTTGCATTGGTGCAAAAGAAGTCTCATTTGGCCGCCGAAGAAAATGGCTATATAACACGATTGGGACGAATATGTGTTAACGATCCGAATTACGATAGTTACACGGAAGTAACGATCCAATGTTTAACATCGACAAAACCATCGATTGATTATAATATATTGAGAGATGCAAAAATTACGGTGGCCGGATACCGTTTATCGCAGCAGCTGAATATAAAAAAAGATGACTATATATTGGTTGCGGTATTTTCACCATCAAAGGATATTACAAATGACCCTCAATCGAAATCAGCGATGTGTATATACAGCTTAAAGGAGATTGAGGAGATTTTTAACGAAAATATTCATATGTGTTTTAATGGGAGCATTAAAGATCGAAATTTAGGTTATATTTCTGGGACGATCAATGATGGAAAATGTCCCGATGTTGGAGTAAGTTAGACCTACCTGATGGATTCAAATTGATACCAAATAATTGTATTTTTATTTTCAGTCCATTGGAAATATTTACAGCTTCTGCAACGTAGGCCTTAAAATAAGCGGAGTATCACCAATAATATCACATTCGATGTTTTTATTCGACAGTGAATCGATCACGTCAGTAACGACAGCAATCACCGGACTCCATACGTTAGCATTTTTGGGCACATCTAATGGTGTATTAAAAAAAGTTTTAATTTCAGGCCCAAATTCGGGCGAATATGAAACGGTAGAAATTGATCCGGGTAATAGAATTTTGCCCGATACAATGTTATCACCGAAACATGATTACTTGTATGTCCTGTCGGCGAAAAAATTGACAAAACTAAGCGTGGAACATTGTAGTGCGTATCTAAATTGTTCTAGCTGCTTAGAGTCGCATGATCCGTTTTGTGGCTGGTGTTCACTAGAAAAACGCTGTACAGTACGGAGTGCATGCCAAAAAGATACATCAGCATCGCGATGGTTATCGCTTGGCACTGGGCAACAATGTATCGATTTTGAAACGGTGATACCAGATAAATTACCAATCTCTCAAATGAGCATCGTAAATTTGATTATAAGAACGTTGCCCGAATTACCGGCCAACGCAAAATATAAATGCGTGTTCGGTAATTCAACGCCAATCGATGCGAATGTTACCGAAAATGGTTTAATATGTGCAACGCCATCGATTAAATTTCGCCCCGTAATCGATCCGACACAAGATCATATACTCGTCCCGTTGAGTGTACGTAGCTCCGAAACAAATAAAGATTTTGTGTCGCGAAATTTTGCATTCTACGATTGTTCGCGGCACGACATTTGTCGCAAATGTGTTCGAAGTCGGTGGTCATGCACCTGGTGCATAAACGACAATAAATGTGTACACAACACAACAATTTGCAGGAACTCGGGTAGTATCATAAATCATGAAAATCTGTGCCCACATTTTAAACACCAGACCCAGCCGATCCTTTTACCAAATAAAGTGCCGAAGGAGATTAAATTAGAAATTGAGAATTTACCGAAACCACAAAGTTTGCATACCGGATTTACATGTACAGTGAATATTGAAGGTGCAAATATGATCCTGTTGGCCCGTGTCGAAAATAACAAATACATCGTGTGTGAAGAGACGCCATATTCATATGAGGCGAACGTAAATGAGTATGAGGCAAAGGTTGATGTACACTGGAATCGTAATCATTATATCGATACCGTGACAATCGTACTGTATAAATGTAGCATCTTGGGATCACATCGGGATCACGCGGATTGCAGCTTATGTGTAACCCGTAGTCCGAAATATCAATGTACTTGGTGCAGCAATACATGTGTTTACAATGAAACTTGCATATTGCCGCAAGCGTCCGATTGTCCAAAGCCGCGTATTGATATGGTAAGTGTTTGCTGTGTATCTCTTTACATTAAATACGTGGAGTTAGGGTGTCCCCAAATTTGATATATTGTAATTTTCGATTTTGAATAAAAAATCTCAAATATAGGGATGCCAACTCAAGCAACTCATTTTGTTCTGATTTTGTTTTCTTATGAAATTTATTTTATTTAGATAAAACCATTGAGCGGGCCAGTCGAAGGTGGAACATTAATCACAATCGAAGGCAGTAATTTAGGAATCCAAGAAAGTGATGTTCGTGGAAATATTCGAATCGGTGATATCCCCTGTGAGCTCGAGAATTATGAAATTTCCGTAAAAATTGAATGTCGCACTGGCCCGGCATTACAAGAAATGTCCGCCTCGATAAAAGTTGGAAATGAAGCGGGGTACACCGAGTCTAGTGTACAATTCCAATACAAGGATATTAAGCTGCTCGGATTATCGCCGTCGATCGGTCCCCAAAGTGGTGGCACAAAATTATCAATAATCGGAAAATATTTAAATATAGGATCGAATATACAAGCGTATCTCGATGAATACGAATGTCTAATCAATATAACGCAAGCCTCGTCCAGCCGATTAACGTGTATCACATCTGCGTCCCGAATTCCCGAAAATATCAAAAAATTACGGTTATTTATAGACGGGGCTAATCGTACCCTAACATGTAATAATACGGCCGACTATCATTGCAGCATTTATAATTACACGCTTGATCCTAAAATAATGCAAATCAAACCATTAAAAAGTTTTGCATCCGGTGGCCGAATGATCACGATACACGGTACAAATTTGGATTCAATTCAGAAGCCGGAAATCGAAATTTATTATAATACGGAACGAATTAATAAAACAACGTGCACAGTTATCAATATAAATCAGGTCGAATGCCCATCGCCATCGGCAAACGGAAAATTTGATTGGTACATGAATACGATTAAGAAAATTCGTACTAATCCTGCGGCGATTGCTTCGACAACCGTTGGTTATAATTCGTATAAATATACGCGACGGAAAAAACGGCATCGAAAAAAGCGACAAACCATAACGGATACATTCACAACAATCGGCTACGGTTACACATCGTCCCAATCCGACTTAACCACATTCAAAATACGTGAGACGCAGCTAAATTTGCAGCTCAGCTTCGTCATGGACAATGTTAAATCTGTCAAAAATTTGAATAAATATTTTCAAACTCTACGCAGCACAATCGTATACGTCGAAGATCCAAATTATTTCCCCTTCCCAAACGGTTTGAAGCTATATAAAGGCGATACGCTTGTCATTGAGGGTGAAAATTTAAATATTGCGTCCGATGAGAGTGACGTAAACGTTACGATTGGTACAATGCAGTGTAATGTGACCAGTTTGGCGATGCCACAGCTTGTTTGTACGCCTCCCGATCAACAACCAGTACCAACCGATGAAAATGGAATCGAAACAAATCGTGGCCTTCCATTGGTCGTCGTAAAAGTTGGTAAAAATTTACGTTTTAAAATCGGCTATCTGAAATATGATTTAATTAAGCCGACGCTATCACATGCCATGATAGGAATTGCAATCGGAACATTGATGATTGTTATTCTATTGATTATAATTTTGATCGTATATCGACGGAAGAGTACACAAGCAGAACGAGAGTATAAACGGATACAAATCCAGATGGACACGCTTGAGAGTAATGTGCGTCTTGAATGTAAACAAGCATTTGCTGAACTACAAACAGATATGACGGATTTAACAGCAGATTTAGAGAATTCCGGTATCCCGACACTAGACCATGTCAATTATATTATGAAAGTATTTTTTCCCGGGGTTTCGGATCATCCAATATTGAATGCGCCGAAGGTTCGGATGAATACAACCAGAACAAATTATGACACCGCAATGTTACAATTTGAGCAGCTAATCAATAATCGGTATTTTTTATTAACGTTCATTGAAACACTTGAAGCGCAAAAGTCGTTTAATATACGAGATAAGTAAGTGTTGCTCTTAAATTCTTTAATTTATCCAAATTAAATTTTTCTGATTTATTTTCAGAGTGAATGTGGCATCTTTACTTATGATAGTTTTAATGAATAAAATGGAATACGCAACCGATATCTTAAAGGCATTGCTTCTTCGGCTCATTGATAAATCGGTTATAACGAAACATCCTCAGTTAATGTTACGTCGAACCGAAAGCGTTGTGGAAAAAATGCTCACGAATTACATGGCAATATGCATGTACGATTACTTAAAGGAGTATGCGGGTTCCAGCTTATTTTTATTATTTAAGGCAATAAAACATCAAATTGAAAAGGGTTTAGTGGACGCAGTAACACACGATGCTCGTTATTCTCTATCCGAAGAACGGTTATTACGTGGTCAATTTGAGCACAATTTTGTAACACTGCATGTGGTGCAAGATGATTTAGACGAAAAAATTCAATGCAAAGTATTAGACTGTGATACAATATCTCAAGTAAAATCAAAAATTTTAGATGCCCTATTTAAGAATACGCCATTTTCATTGCGCCCAAGCGTATACGATGTTGATTTAGAGTGGCGGCATGGACGTGGCGGTCATTTAACATTACAGGACGAGGATTTAACAACAAAGACGTGTAATGGTTGGAAAAAATTGAATACCCTAGCCCATTATGGTGTTAAAGAGTCAGCGATTATGTCATTAATAGCGCGACAAGGTGACCCATATCATATAACGTATAATCCATCAAAACAACAGCAGGCGTACCATCACAATTGTTACTACATAAATAATTCGCAATCTCATATAATTATAAATAGTGATATGGAATCTCTGGGTGTAAAACATTCTAGAATTTATCATTTAGTTAAACCGATCGAAGATAATCAAACCGCTTTAAAGAATAATCCTAATTTTCAAAATTTGGAACGTACTCATAAAGCGATTCCCGAAATATTTTTAACTCGACTGCTGGCAACAAAGGGCACGATACAAAAATTTGTCGATGATTTTTTTGCAACCATATTGATTGTGAATGAGGATTTACCGCCAGCTGTAAAATGGCTATATGATTTATTAGATAACGCCGCTCGGCTTCATGGAATCACTGATCAAGAGGTGGTTCATGCATGGAAATCGAATAGGTAAGTGAAATAAATGATATTAATACAGAGCCATTTATTATGTTTTTGGTTATTTTTTCGTTATATTAGTCTTCCTCTGCGGTTTTGGGTGAATTTTATAAAAAATCCCGATTTTATATTTGATATAAATAAAACAACAACAGTAGACGCGTGCCTAAGTGTTATTGCACAAACATTTATGGATGCATGTTCAACAACCGAACATCGTTTAGGCAAAGATTCACCATCAAATAAATTATTATTTGCCAAGGATATATTGCACTATCGTGAAATGGTTAAACAATTTTATCGTGATGTTGCTCGTTTACCACAGATAACGGATCAAGAAATGGGTACAGCTATGCAACAGCTATCGGTTCAACAAAATGATGAATTTGATACAATTGCCGCTTTAAAAGAATTGTATATTTATGTTTCAAAGTATCGTGATCAAGTAAGTGCATTTGTTTCTTTATGATTTGTAATAAAATGAGTGAATTTGTAATGAAGTGAAAGGGTGTGCATCTCTTCTAATTCTGTAATATGATAATATGGTTATATTTCGATAGTTGTAGTTACCTGAAGTTTTAAATTTTATATTACTTATGTCTGTTTGGTACTCATTTTACTAAAATATGGGTATCATAAAAATCAATTTGTGACTACAAACAATAAGAAATAATAACATAACTTTTTTATATAATAATAATAAACAGTTTTAAAGGCCATTACTGGCCCCTTACTGAGTCAACCATCTGGCTCCAACGGTTTCGATCCTGAGCATGGTCTTCATACTGTCTAAGACAACCTGAAGAGGCCAAGTCGTTCTCTACATCGTGGAGCCATCGTCGCCTGCAACGACCTCTGCGCCTACCATATGGTGGCTCTCCTTTCAGAGGTCGCTGCACAATTCGTTTCGGATCAGCACGCAGAACGTGACCGAGCCAGCGTACTCGCTGAGATCTTACTTCATGTACAATATCGGGGATCTTCATCAGATCTCTGATCTCGAAATTGTACAGAGCTCGGTATGTACCATCTATTTCGTGTTATGGGCCGTAAATCACACGCATGATTCTTCTCTCGAATGTAAGGAGCCATCTCTCCTACTCATCCGTCAGCGCCCAACTTTCACAACCAAACATATAAAGCGTTGATCAGGCCCGCCTGATCAACGCTTTGTAAAGCTTCAGCTTCACGGCACTTGATAAGTGTTTAGATTTTAGCAGTGGCCTTAGAGGATACACAGAACGACTGCCAGCCGTACTTTAATATCCTCACCCACACTGTTATCGTGAGTGATAAGAGAACCCAAATATTTGAACCTCTTCACTCCCTCCCTCAAACGTGTGGTGGCCACTACCAAAATCTGGTGTGCCATTGTCCCTAAAACCAGAGATCACATATTTCGTTTTGGACTCATTGATCTGCAGTCCAACTGAAGCTGAGAACTCTAAAACCGGATCAAGTATTTCTTTCACTCCGTTGCTATTAAGTCCAATCACGCATATGTCATCTGCATATGCAAGCACCTGATTGGACTGGCGATATAAGATGTTGCGCTGAGGTGTTTTAGTTTTACGAAAGATGTACTCCAACATGAGATTAAAGAGTATCGGGGATGGCCTGTTCTCAACTTTAACACAGCATTGAGACTGCGTCACTGTCATCCTACACAGTCGTATCAATTTTGTTGGCATTCCTAGGTATTTCAGGGCAGACCACAAACTTTCTCGATTGATCGAGTCATAGGCCTGCCGGAAATCCAGGAACACCTGATGTACGGAGATGGATGTCTCATAATATTTAGATAGAATCATCCGCAGCGAAAAGACCTGATCAGTGACTGATCGATTCGGACGAAATCCTCCTTGATAGTCACCAACCAAGCCCTCCGCTAGAGGAGTGATTCTATCCAATACAATGTATGACAGTAACTTGTATGCTGTGCAAAGGAGAGCTATACCGCCATAATTCTCACACTTCAAGCGGTCTCCCTTCTTGAAGATGGAACTAATTGCGGCCACTTTCCATTCGTCAGGCATAAGTTCGATTCGCCATACTCGATTAGTAGATAAGGTCGAAAAGACAGTTCCACAAAGTATCCCCTCCGAATATCAAGAGCTCCGAATTAATGCAGTCCACTCCAGAGTGGTTTCGTTTCAATCTCTGCATGGTCTTAGTGAATTCCTCATGGGATGGATCCTCAGTGCAAATCTCCGCAGTCTGTCTTAGAGGTGACTCAACAACAGTATGTGACGCATGATGAATATCAAGCAGCTCAGTAAAGTGTCCACTTCATGCGTCAAGTACTGCGTCGATGTTGACACAGAGGTTTCCATCCCGGTCCCGAATGGTGGTTGACGTAGGCCTGAAAGTATGGTGCAGTCCAATTATTCCTTAAGAAATTACGCGAACTGCGTTCATTGCTGAGTTGTTGTACTTTCAGAACCTCGGTCTTCCACCATTCTCGCTTCTTCGATCTACAAATCCGCTTAGATGTCCTTCTTGCAAGAGCAGCCATGTGTTTCCTCGCGATTGTGAGACGTTGTTGCACCTCACTATAGGCTATATTTTGTTGCTCAACTGCAAGACTACACTCGTCATCAAACCAATCATTCTTGGGTCTGACTTTCACTATACCTAAAGTCTGTTGAGCAGCACTGGCAACCGAAGTTTTCAATACCTACCAGACAGAGTTCACGCAGTCAGATTAGTAATAAGCATCATCAATGTTGTCGCTGACAAGATCCTGATCTCTTTCTCGTTTCTTTTGATCTGCATTTATCAGACCTTCACAGTCGAAACTTACCATGCGTTTCGCTGTGTTCCCAGACTTGTACGAGAACTTCCATCGTAGCTTTGCACCGATCAAATTGTGATCGCTGCCTACGTATTTGGTTGCTGGCCGATAAGTTCTCACATCCTGCACAACCCGAGCCCGTCCTTTAGAAACTAACACATGATCAATTTGGCGGCGGGAAGTTCCACGAGGATGTGTCCATGTCTTTAGATGTATGTGTTTGTGAGGGAAGAACGTGCTTGCTACTTTAAGATCATGAGCAATTGCAAAGTACATCATTCTCTCACCATTATCGGTCGAAGTTTCGTGTGGGGAATACGAACCTATGTTTTCACACTAGTCGGTCTGATTTCTGCCAGCTCTAGCATTAAAGACCCCAATTACCATTCTAACATCGTGTTATAGATCCCATCAGATCGTCCAAGTCATTGTAAAATGAGTCTTTATCTTATACTTGGCTAACTTCTGTGGGCGCATGTACACAAATTATCGACAGGTTGGCTAACTTCATGCGCAAGCGAGGCTTACACAATCGGTTATTGACTGCTTGGAAATCCAAAACAGCGTTCTTTACCTGCGGCCCAAGAAGAAATCCAGCTCCAAGATTTCCGAGGTCACCTCCACTGTAGAGCAACGTATAGCCCTGGGACACATGGTCTCCGCTTTTAGGTCAGCGAGTTTCTTGAAAAGCAACGAGTTCCAGCCGATACTCTTTCATGCCCGTGATTAGGCCCTCCAACGCTCATGGTTTTCTAAGTGATTGCACGTTTCACGTGCCGATCCTAAATCTCGTATCCGGGTACTTGAGCGGGGGTCCGGTGTTTTTTTGGCGGTATTTATTTTTCATTTTGTTGACTTTATAAACAGTTAATTTTTTTTTTACGGATGTGGGTCGTCAGCCCAGCGATCCAACCGTTTAGTCGCCTCTTACGACAAGCAAAGGATACTGTGATGGTATTCTTGGGAAACATGTTCGTACAATTTAGATTTACGAGACATGTGAGTGCCCCCCGACCACAGGGGCCAACTTTTTTATATAGATAATTATTTGAGATACGTATTTAATTATAGTTCAAAAATGTTGTATTCTGGATGAAGTTGCTCGCTAATTTTAGTTAATTTTCTCCACTTTACTATATAAGTTCTATATATTGATACGTGCAGAAAGATATTTTCTGGGATTAATTGATGATTATATTATAATGATTAACATTAAAATAAGAAAGATTTAATTAAAAAACCATTATTATCGCAATACTTATAGATACGAAAATAAGTTTGTGTCGATAAATTTGTCATGTCCTTTCAAAATAGTGTAGCATTTTGATAAATTTTTAATTTCTCTTTACTCTACTAGTAGCTGATTGGCATTAATTGCCGAATGTTTAATATTATTTGTATATATGAGTAATTGATTGAAAATAAATTTACAATTATGTTCGGGTCGCTGCGCTCCCGCTAGCTCCTTCAAATACAAAAAAAATTCGGGGACGTAGTGAGGTTCAGCAAACACGTCAGTAGATTAGGAGCTTATTGATTTTGCACATTTAACAATTAAATGAAATTACATTAAACATTTTGTTAATAATTATTTTATATAATTGGTTTAAATTTCATTTGGGATTATAATCGGGTCGCTGCGGTCCCGTCGCTTTACTTCCTAAAAAAAAATAAGGTCGAGGAATATAGGAGCGGTGTCCAGCAAAAATATCGGGAGTTTTATGTTACATAATTGGTTGAACCTACATTTTAAATTATGTTCGGGTCGCATTACTCCCTAAAAGAATAAAAATTGGCATTATGTTCTGGTCGCTGCGCTTCCAAACTGAGAAAACCGGTGGACCTAATATAATAATTTATTGGGGTTTAGGAAACATCGGGGGTATAGAAGCCGATTGGCATTAGTTACCGAATGTTTAATATTTTTTTACATAAGTGGTTAAAATTACATTTAGAGTTATGTTTAGATCACTACGCTTCTGTCTCTTTGCTCCCTTAAAGAAAACAAAATACGGGGGACGTCAGAAGGTTCAGCAAACATGGGAATATAGGAAACCGATTCTATGATATTTAACACTTTTAATTTTGAAAATTACACCCATTTAGAGTTATATTGGGATCAGTTCGCCTCACCCATTCAAAAAATTACTTCGACGTGTCCCCGTTTCATTAAAATGAATTTCATCTAAGTATTTTTTCTATCGAAATATTGTAGATAGGTATGTACATAGATATTGAACATAATTTGTAGGTATGTACAAGATTGTTTATAAAGAAAATTATTTTCTTTATGAAATTTTGTGCAAGATTATTTTTATGAACAAATTATTTTTTCACCGAACGTAAAATTATTCTGGTGGCAAAATTGTGCGCACAATCTATTTTATGTACGATTAATATAATTATCCCATTTGTTAAAAGGGGAAATATTTCGAAATTAACCTTAAAAGTTCGTTATATTTACCTTTGTTAATCGACGAAACATTTTCATTGTATAAATATGCAACGTTGATTACCACATCGATTAACTTACCACTTTTGACACGAAAGTAATTTTCCCACTCATTTACATCCTATAATTATATAATTACATATTTTGCTATAATTGAGTTTTTAGAAATAAAATTACTGCCATCTAACAATAGTAAACTTACACAACAAAGCTTGTTACTAGATGCACTGGACCCGCAAATTCTTTGCCACAAGTTTCAAGGTTCCTAGGCGCCGTGACTCGTGATCGGCAACTAGTCGACGTGACTCCCATCCTCGGCAAATTCCCTATAATTTGCTTTGTTGGTTTCGCCGCATCATATCACGCATCCCTTTAAAATGTTTCACACATTACTTCATCCGTTGACCACCCAATATTTTTGATGTATGAAATGTGATGTAAGAGTTGGGGCCAGTGTGAAGATTATGTGAATAGACGTCCCATATCTATCTGGTATAGCTTTTCCAGATTAAATTGAACTTTTTCCAAATTAAACGAAACTTTTTCCAATTAAATTAAACTTTTTCCAAATTGAATGCAACTTTTTTTCATACTAAATTAGAAGACAAAAGTTGTATTCCATTTGGAAAAAGTTTAATTTAATTTGGAAAAAAGTGTAATCTGTTTGGAAATAGTTTAATTTAATTTCGAAAAAGTTGCGTTCAATTTGGAAATAGTTTCGTTTATGTTGGAAAAAGTTTCGTTTAACTTGGAAAAAGTTCAATTTAATCTGGAAAAGCTATAGTGAATATATGTGTTTGTGGTATTAGGGTGTTTGTTTGCTGTCATAATCACAATCTGTATATTGTAATCGCCGCCCACTCTCAATATACCATCTCCATCGACAAACGGAGGCCAAAGGTAAAAATTTTGATCGATTGTGCACTCTCTTATCAGTAAGTATAGCTTTTCCAGATTAAATTGAACTTTTTCCAAGTTAAACGAAACTTTTTCCAACATAAGCAAAACTATTTCCAAATTGAACGCAACTTTTTCCAAATGAATTTAAACTATTTCCAAACAGATTACACTTTTTTCCAAATTAAATTAAACTTTTTCCAAATTGAATGCAACTTTTTTTCATACTAAATTAGAAGACAAAAGTTGTATTCCATTTGGAAAAAGTTTAATTTAATTTGGAAAAAAGTGTAATCTGTTTGGAAATAGTTTAATTTAATTTGGAAAAGGTTGCGTCCAATTTGAAAATAGTTTCGTTTATGTTGAAAAAAGTTGCGCTTAACTTGGAAAAAGTTCAATTTAACCTGGAAAAGCTATAGTGAATATATGTGTTTGTGGTATTAGGGTGTTTGTTTGCTGTCATAATCACAATCTGTATATTGTAATCGCCGCCCACTCTCAATATACCATCTCCATCGACAAACGGAGGCCAAAGGTAAAAATGTTGATCGATTGTGCACTCTCTTATCAGTAAGTATAGCTTTTCCAGATTAAATTGAACTTTTTCCAAGTTAAACGAAACTTTTTCCAACATAAGCAAAACTATTTCCAAATTGAACGCAACTTTTTCCAAATGAATTTAAACTATTTCCAAACAGATTACACTTTTTTCCAAATTAAATTAAACTTTTTCCAAATTGAATGCAACTTTTTTTCATACTAAATTAGAAGACAAAAGTTGTATTCCATTTGGAAAAAGTTTAATTTAACTTGGAAAAAAGTGTAATCTGTTTGGAAATAGTTTAATTTAATTTGGAAAAGGTTGCGTTCAATTTGTAGCTGAGGCACATGCCCCAGCCACATAGAATTTGTCCTATAAGTTGGTCCACCGCGGCATTGACCTGTAGCTCAGTTAGTAGGGGTAATGGTGGTCGTGGGTTGTGGTGGTAACTTATAGGACCTAGATTACCGCATTAGACTGTATACAAAAGCATACGTTTAGTAAAAAAAAAAAATCGGATCATCAACGCGCAAGACATGTTATTCTCCTGCTTTGCAGCGGAGAGTACAACCGAGGAAAAATACTTAACTTATCTAAACATTATGATTTAACGAAGAAGAAGAAGAAAATTTATTTAAAAAAAACTGTCCACATACCTTTGGTGTATCCTAAAATATATACTTTGGTGTATCCTAAAAAAATATATATAGTGGGGTATCCTAAAATTGCAGCAGGTAAATCACACAATCACAACTATATTTTTTCACAAAAAAAAACACAAGTAAATGATTACACAATTGAATATCTCTATTTAGTATTTATCGGTTTTATTTAACTTTAAACACTTTTTTCTATATAGATACAAAAAAAATAACTCATACAAAACTAATGTTTAATAACAAATTTCTTTAAATCTAACACCAAAAAAAAACACAAAATTTTAGAACCACAACAATAACAATAAGTATTTGAAACACATATATAAACTAATCACGACAAACCCGAACTATCCGGCAAAATAAAAACGGATCCGCGATCTCTTCCGCTTAGTGGACAAACTTCAACTCTCTTTTCCAAAAACTGACCGCGTTACGGATCCGCGATCCGTTCAGCTTGATGGACAAACTAGAACTCTCTTTCTCTACAGAAACTGCCCGCGTTACGGATCCGCGATCCGTTCCGCTTGATTGACAGACTAGAACTCTATCTGAAGAAAATTATTTTTCTTCACCACCTAAAAAAAAACGGGGAAATTTCCACATTTTAAAAACATAGAATGATTTCTTCCAATCCGAAATCAATAAATTGCAGGTGGGAGGGATTAATATAAGTTTTGCATATAGTTATAAAACTTTAATTTAGGGCATCCAAAGTTAATGCACCCAAAAAAAACGTTTGCATATGCATTGGAAATTTTTATAAATTTTGCTGAAAGCAAAAAAAAATTGGAATATATTTTTATTTCAAAATAAAAAAATTGTATGCACTTAATATCAAATTTCATTTTTTTCATAAAAAAAAATGCTTGAAATTAGAGCACTACGCGCACGCTTATTACAATTAATGTAATGTATTTAAAACAAAAAAAAAATATGTCAAATATCTTGACCTACAGAAGTATGAAATATGTGCAAGAATTGTGAGTGTTGGGAATTGGGATTGTAATGGGATAGAGGAACTCATCCCGTTACAGCGTGGGGAAACCCAATAACCCTGAGATGAAAGAGATCTCATGCTCTGTTGGTATGAGGAAAAAGAAAGAGTGTCAGCAGATTAAATTGCCCAACGTGGCGGACGCCCCACAACCTGAGATAGTCTCAAAGCCGGGCTAATTAATAACTACTACCGAAACGAATTGATTTTTAATTTAATTAAATTTTAACTTAAATTTTGAACCTATATTTTCGTTTGTGTGTTTTTTTTATTTTATTTTTGCTTATTGTTTTAGTTTTGGATTCTCTTAATATTAATATTATTACTAATAAATTTTCTTTACAACTATATGAGTGTTATTTTACTCTAAATTTACAAAACCATAAATTTAAAAAAAATTAACAATTTGCAATACTAAACTAAATGAATGTGCGGTTGGGGCTGATTTGTACACATGATTGATTTTTTTAAATGTGGAATATTTTATAACATCTGACAGTAATGTTTGATCATCAGATTTGTTTGTTTCATCCTATCTGCTTTGCTGCTATTTCCATTGGGATATTTTATCGCATGACTGATGAAGTCGAGGATGAAGACGATGATTTTACTAGAGGTTGTTGTTGGTTTTGGAGTTTTGGCTTCCATATGGCTTTCCGTAATGTTTTTATTTCTTCTTTTTTTTTCAAAGTTCACGGTAGGTACTATACTAGTTGTATTATTATTATTTGGCGGTTTAACTGATTTTTGGTTTGTTGCGACAAGCTCTGGCATTTTGAGTATTGTGCTTATCTATAATTTTTAATTGGACTGGTTGCTTCTGCTTGTATGATAAGTCAACTGCCGCCTGGTTGTCTTGTATCCTTTCAACATCACCATTGGATAAATTTATATTTTTACATTCTCCTCATTATCGTTTTCACCGTTGAATTCATCTTGAAGATGATCATATATCTTCGATCAGTTCACTTCCTTCATCATTTTTTTTAACCTAACTAAATATTATGTTTATCGTTGGTAATAAGACATATATATTTATTTGGTGTAAATACACTTTATTTTTAACTTATTATCGTTGATGTGAACAATTACGCTCCGTAATCTCGAATGATCAGTCTCGAACATGCTATTCACAATTCCATAACATACCTGTAGTATACGATCGATGAAACTGCTGTTTATGTGTTAGTTTGAGTTACAGTGATTGTATACATTACAGTAACCGTCATCGATTTCTTTATATTTAACACTACTGATGCTAACGCATCGGACTGTTGGAGTTGTCAACTGCTTTGCTATTGTTGAAATCACTTCATCTGGTTCCGTAACGTACATTTTCTTCGTTAACAATTTAATATGCGCCTTTTTAATATGCGCCATTTTAAGGTGGCAACAAAAAAAGAAAATACGCGGTAGTTTCAAATTAAACGCTCATGGATTGTATTCTTAGGATTTAATATAGTATTATCTCGAATTTCTTCTGGTTCAGCTCTATCTCCAATCGTCATCAAATTCAGCGACCACTCGATGTCATCATCTCCTTTTTTATCCTCTTCTTCTATATCAGCTTCATCTGATGTTCCTCGTCTATCTAATCTTCATCATCATCCCCTTCATCATCATCATTTATCCGTGTCATCTAAATTATTTATAATCTCTAATGATGAAACAGGTTTTTCATCTTGTACATGCTTACGTTGGCGTCTAACCCCATGAAGACACTATACGGTGCTACCCACATGATCCGTATACTAGGATTTAACTATACTATATAAACTAACATTTATTAATTCTTATTCTGATTACTAATATATATATTTTTAATTTATTAATCCTTTTTTGTTTAAATTTAATTTTAGAAAAATACATTTCTTTAGTATTTATTTTTTTATAATTTTAATCTCATGGCAATTTCGGGATATTAATTTACTTTACCTTTAAAATTTTGATTTGAGAACGTATTTTAATTGTTTTATAATTATTGTATGTTTAAGAAAATAATAATTTTTTTTTTTTTTTACTAGGACCTAAACTTATTCTAAATTTTTTTTTGTTTTTCTATTTAGTATTTAATTTAGAAATTTTTTTTTTTTTTTTTTATGATTTTGATTTTATGGAAATTAGAATTCTAATTTACTTTACTTTTTTTTTAAAATTTAATCCCTAATTTAATATTTTCCAATTTACTAAAGTACATGAAATTGACCTTTGCAGAGATCAAGTACAGATATCTTTGCTGTGATAGATACCCAACACTCTACCATTGTTATCTACTAGTTCATAGGCAACCTTGCCCACTGGTCTGCTGACCTTAGCAGGCAAGAATTTTTTTGCTAGTTTTGCAGAGAACTTTTCAGCTGCATTACTTTGGACAAAATTTCTTACATACACTTTCTGTCCAACTGCAAATTTACGATCAGAAGATCGCAAATTATACTGATGGGCATTCTTATTGTATGATTGGCGCAGGTGGAATAAGACTTGTTCCTGAGCCAAAGATAGCCGGTCAGTTTTGTGTTCGATTGAATAAGTTGCCAGTGTCTGGTTACCCAGTAACCGTAATAACTTATATTGGGAACCGTGAGTGATGACATGTTGTCCAAATACTAAATACGCTGGTGAGAATGTTGTAGAGGCATGCACTGCGTTCCGTAGTGCACCTGCAATTTGTGGGAGATATACATCCCAGGTCTGGTGATCTTCGTCCACGTAAGCACGTATAGCTGCTAAGATAGATCTATTTACGCACTCTGATGCATTTGCTTGTGGGGAATATACTGGGGTGCGCATATGTCGAACACCATACCGGTCTAATAAAGACTGGAATGCCTTGGAAATAAACTGTTTACCATTGTCGGTGTGGATCAGTTCTGGCACTGAGTACAAAGGGAAAACTTCTCTTTCTAGGTAGTCTATGACCTTCTGCGATGTCGCGTCTCGTAATGGTTTAAGTAGCACGAATCTTGAATACTGGTCCAACACGATAAGGATGTAGGTGTTTCCGGCTTTTGAGCGAGGATAAGGGCCCAGAAAGTCGAGATACAATTTTTGGAATGGACGTTCAGACTCTTAGTAACCTCCCATTGGTGGTCGTAAATTGGTGTTTACGGCTTTTGTAAGTTTACATAACTCACATTGTCGTACATAATTTTTAACGTCACGGGCTAGGCTAGGCCAATAAAAATGCCTACGTAGCATTTCAATCATTTTTCCGGCTCCCATATGCGATGCTGTTGGGGGCATATGAAATGTTGTTAAAATCCCGTTGACTGCGCCTTCGGGTACCCATAACTTCCAATCAGGTATGTCCGTCTCGATATCAAGATTGTGATTCGGCCTGTGTATTAACAACCTTCCGTCAGATATTTTAAGATCACGTTTTGTTTCTTTCAACTCTTTTACGGAGTTTAGTAATGTGAGGTAGCTAGTTTCCGTGAAGGACGGTGAGTTTAAATCTATCTTCCCCAGGTTGTAGTCTAGTTTCGGCTGAACTACCTCTTCGGTATATACTCTAGACAATGCATCTGGTACTATGTTCTGCGTACCCTTCCGAAACTCGATCCTGAACTTAAAGCCTTGGAGTTTCAAACTCCACCGAGCCAATCTCCCTGATAGATCAGACTGATTCATTAACCATTGCAAACTGGCATGGTCACTGATGATAACAAACTCATATCCTTCAACATATGCTCGGAATTTTTTTACGCTGAGCACTGCGGCTAAGCACTCTAATTCAGTTATGCTATAGTTTTTTTGTGCTCCGTTTAGTTTATGAGAATAATAAGCTATTGGTCGTTCAAGATCTTCATCATCTTTTTGGAAGAGAACTCCTCCTACTCCAGTGGTTGATGCATCCACTTGTATGAAAAAGGTACGACTATAGTCGGGATGACTAAGCACAGGTGCCGATGTTAGAAGAGTTTTCAGCTGCTGAAAAGCTGCTTGTGCTTGTTCATTCCATACAATTTTACCCTTGGACTTTAGTAAATCTGTGAGTGGTGCTGCTACGGACGAAAAATTATAAATGAACTTTCGATACCATCCGCTCATTCCGAGGAAACGTCTAATATGTTTTGTAGTAGTTGGAGTTGGAAAGTCTAGAATAGCTGCTACTTTATCAGGATCAACTTTAATACATCCCTCACCAATGACATGCCCTAGATATTTTAATTTTTTTAGTACAAATTTTGATTTTTCGACATTAATGGTAAGGTTTGCTGCATTTAACCGCTCAGCTACTATCTGTAATAGCTTCATGTGCTCTTTGAACGTAGGAGATGTTACCAACAAATCGTCTAGGTATACAAATACTCGATCATGCAGTTCGTACGGTATAACCTTATGCATCAATCGACACATCGTTTGCGCCGCATTACACAGCCCAAATGGCATTACTTTAAATTGGTACAAAGGTCTACCAGGGACCACGAACGCAGTTTTATCTCTGGACGATTGTTTGAGTGGAATCTGCCAAAAAGCATCTTTTAAATCTAAGCTGGAAATATACCTAGTGTTTTCTAACCGACTAAGCAAACCGTCAATTATTGGCAATGGATATGCTTCCTTTACGGTGACAGCATTTACTTTGCGGGCATCTAAACAAAGGCGTAATTTCCCGTTGCTTCTTGACACAACGGCCACTGGTGAGCTCCAAGGACTAGACGATTCCTCAATCACGTCCAATTCTAACATGCGCTCTATTTCTAGATCTAAATCTTTCTGAACTGCTGGTGACACGGCATAGTAGCGTTGTTTTACAGGTTTGGCATCTTTTGTATCTATCTCATGTTCAACCAATTGTGTCCTACCCAACCCAAGTTTTACTGAAGACGGAAAACTAGCTTTCACCAGATCTAATTGATTTTGTTCCTCTTCCGTCAACACATGCTGATCAGCGTTTTTTTCCTCGGGCTGAGGATTCTTACAATTGCCTTTCATGGGTAAATCTAGCTCGGAGACGGAGATTTAAAGTCCAAATGCCTTCCAAAAATCCGTTCCCAAATATAGTCTGTGACAGTGTAGGTGCGATATGTAATCTTAGAGATTTGGTTTGTCCATAAAATGTGATTGGTACATAAATATAGCCCAAAATATTTTCTGGAATGCCACTTGCAGTGTGAACCTGTGTTTGAAAAGGGTGGTAGGATAAATTACAGATTTTTAGGAACTGTTCGCTTCCGTGACCAAGCACATTAATATTAGCCCCGGAATCAAGCAATCCCTCCATTTGCCTTCCGCAAATGTTAATTTTAGCATAAGGCCGATTATCTGGCTTTGAGTGGATAACAGACGAAATAAGAGCCTTGCGCAGTATTCGGCGCAAAGTAAAATACCTCTTCATTCGAAACACTCGCATGTTACCCGGTTGACAAGATTTTGAATGAGAGGATATTAAAGGTTTACGGCCTAATGATGCCAACGCCGATATAATTCGGGGTCGGTATTTGCCGCTGTTTCGACCGTCGACGGCCTCGGTCTTGCATGAGAAAATTCGTCGATCGGTGTCCTCGGTCTTGTACGCCATTGATGCGGATCCCGATAATTTCCCATCTCGCGCTGAGAGTTTCCCGTTGGAGTACATCTATCGCAGTCCAACTTGTAAATTCCTTTTGCCCCACACCCAAAACAAAACACTTTATTAAATGGGCATCTGCAATCGGAAAAGAAATGCGAAGGGTCTCCACAATTTCAACAGCTGGCATTCTTACTCTCTCTTAAGTTGGCTGATTGTATACCACCAGTGTGCCTCACGGCTGTTGCTGCCGTGGGCGGCCATGCCATGGCGCTTCTTACTCTTTCCTGGTTCCTTTCTTGTGACTTTGCTTTTAGCTGCTCGTTTATCTCGTAGACCTGCTGATAATAGTCTTCGGTACCTTTTTCTCTTGACCATTCGTCATCGGAATCCTCATGGTCTGATGTCATATATGTGATTTCGTTCACCTTAGGTGGCCGAACGTCGAACTGCACTTGATGTCTGGTAGGGGGCCTGTAAAATTCCCTTGAACTGCCTTGGGATGCAGTTGATACATGAGACAATCCAGCTTCGGGATTATGTCCGAATCGTCTCCACATCTCTTCTAAGGAGCTGCATCTCCTCACGAATTCGGATAAATTGGAGAATTGCTTCTCATCATGCACCGCCATTTGCAGCCCCGGTCGCATATTTCTTCTCAAGATCGTGTATATTACATTATCTGAGATGGTTTTGTTTTCCTGAGCTGACAACTTGAGGATGGCTTGATAGAACTCCTGGAATCTTTCTCGAGGAAACTGCTGCTTTCTATTATTCAGCATGCGGCGAACATCGTCATCAGTCCGACTAGTTTCGAACCGCAACACCATTTCCTGCTTCAGGAGATTCCATGTTGTACCTGGATCCCTGTCAACCAAGGTCCAGAACCATTCCAAAGCCTCATCCTCAAGACACAGATCTAGTACACCTACTAGTTCATTTATAGGAATCTGTGCTCGCCAGGCATGCCACTCTATCCGGGCAAGAAAACGGTCGATTGTAAGGCTGCTCCTCATCCCTGTGAATTTTACCTTCCAGGTGCTGACTTCCTGGCGCATTTTCATCTCCCTGCCACCTTCAAATGATGACTTCGCCTGTGATACGTCAATTCTCGATTGCTGATTTGAAATATTTACTCTGGTGGAAGAAGCGTTAGTGCCATCAAGTCTCATCTGCTCCACCCGTCGTTCGAAGTCGTCCTCCTCGTCTTGCAGTACTGGTTTTACGACGGGATTGCTGCTCGTACCTGGCTGTCCTGCATATGCAGCCACATTCCCTTCGTCTTGTTCCTCTTCTACAAACACGGGATTCGAGTTCCGTCGAGTTAACTTTTCTTCCCGGGTAATCCGTTGTTTTGGGAGGATGATTATCAGCTTTGCAGCCTCCTCCTTCACTTCTAGCAATGTTCGTTTCTTTGTCCTTAAATCTTTCGTAAGTGCATTCAACGCCCGCAGCCCTTTTAGCAAACCCACCGTCAAGCCGTAAAAGGTGGGTGAGCTCGTACTTCTGTAAAACCGTCCTTGGAGATGGGCCAGCTTGGTGCACAAAGTCAGCGTCACCTCCTCTACAGGTTTGGTTGATAATTCTTCATTGGCCAAGTATTCCTGTATGCCGAGCAATTTTTTTTTGGCACATTTCAGCCTCTTTCTGTGGGTTCTTTTGTGCTGCTTTATGTGCATCATGCACTGAGAGAAAAGGATCCTCCTGGTCCTCCTGCAGCCTCGCCATCAGGATTTGCTTTAATTCCGGCGTTATTTCCCGGTTGCTTGCTTCACCTATCTGTCGAACCTCCAATTCGACCAGAAGCTCATCTTTCGACAGCCTCTCGATGTCCATCTTTATTTATTTGTTTTTATTTATCGTAAAAAAAATTTTTCTAAACAACAATTTAACCTTATTTTATTTAATCAATTCTTTTTTTTAAACTATAAAAATTTTCCTCTCGTTGCTCCCCACTGGTCCACAAAAAAAACTATCCCGCGGTTGGGATCAAATAAGGATAGGAAAAGGTATGTGTGAAAAACCGAAATGGTAATGGAATTTTATTCATCGACCCGATCTCGCAATGAGCATTCAAAACCTACTACCAGTAAGTGAGCCTCATTGCTACAGTGTCAATTTCTCTAACATTCCATTAATGAATTTAATGGTCATGAATAACACCCTTGTCCTTGTTTCCACCACTCCGGATTCAAATTCCTTCCAGGAAGACACGGGCTGTGCAAGTAACAAGTTGTACGCTATCCATGAAAACAACTAAAGGGTGATTTTTTTGAGGTTAGGATTTTCATGCATTAGTATTTGACAGATCCCGCGGGATTTCAGACAAGGTGTCAAAGAGAAAGATGCTCAGTATGCTTTAACATTTCATAATGAATAGACTTACTAACGAGCAACGCTTGCAAATAATTGAATTATATTACAAAAATCAGTGTTCGGTTCGAAAAGTGTTTCGCGATTTACGTCCGATTTATGGTCTACATAATCGACCAAGTGAGCAAACAATTAATGCGATTGTGACCAAGTTTCGCACTCAGTTTACTTTATTGGACATTAAACCAACCACACGAATGCGTACAGTGCGTACAGAAGAGAATATTGCGTCTGTTTCTGAGAGTGTTGCTGAAGACCGTGAAATGTCGATTCGTCGCCGTTCGCAGCAATTGGGTTTGTGTTATTCGACGACATGGAAGATTTTACGCAAAGATCTTGGTGTAAAACCGTATAAAATACAGCTCCTGCAAGAACTGAAGCCGAACGATCTGCCACAACGTCGAATTTTCAGTGAATGGGCCCTAGAAAAGTTGGCAGAAAATCCGCTTTTTTATCGACAAATTTTGTTCAGCGATGAGGCTCATTTCTGGTTGAATGGCTACGTAAATAAGCAAAATTGCCGCATTTGGAGTGAAGAGCAACCAGAAGCCGTTCAAGAACTGCCCATGCATCCCGAAAAATGCACTGTTTGGTGTGGTTTGTACGCTGGTGGAATCATTGGACCGTATTTTTTCAAAGATGCTGTTGGACGCAACGTTACGGTGAATGGCGATCGCTATCGTTCGATGCTAACAAACTTTTTGTTGCCAAAAATGGAAGAACTGAACTTAGTTGACATGTGGTTTCAACAAGATGGCGCTACATGCCACACAGCTCGCGATTCTATGGCCATTTTGAGGGAAAACTTCGGAGAACAATTCATCTCAAGAAATGGCCCGGTAAGTTGGCCACCAAGATCATGCGATTTGACGCCTTTAGACTATTTTTTGTGGGGCTACGTCAAGTCTAAAGTCTACAGAAATAAGCCAGCAACTATTCCAGTTTTGGAAGACAACGTTTCCGAAGAAATTCGGGCTATTCCGGCCGAAATGCTCGAAAAATTTGCCCAAAATTGGACTTTCCGAATGGACCACCTAAGACGCAGCCGTGGTCAACATTTAAATGAAATTATCTTCAAAAAGTAAATGTCATGGACCAATCTAACGTTTCAAATAAAGAACCGATGAGATTTTGCAAATTTTATGCGTTTTTTTTTAAAAAAAAGTTCTCAAGCTCTTAAAAAATCCCGTTATTTAATTCTTATGTCCTCTTGACAGAAAAAATAATTGTTCCTTCTACCATTAACGCTATAGCGCGCCGGCTATAGCTCTTTGAATTTCTTTAGGTCATTGATGCTTTCAGTAACTAACTGATGAGTCAAGCTCGCAGTCACGCCCATCCACTAAACAGAACGAACGCTTGCCCATTAGTTACCTATTTACACCCTGGATGTCACTAAAACTACAGGTGAACTGGCAAACCCATCCCTAAGGATGAAAATTTTTAAAAAAAAATAATAAAGTGAAAAATCGCAAACTTAACTATAACCTTTTAAGAAATTCAACACAAATTTATTTGGTTGACCAGCTGGCACTTATTTATGTCAGCCTTAGTCAATCTATTTCAGAGGAAATTTCGATTTAGTATACGGAATGATGGTCAGATTGCCTGAGAATGTGCAGCCCTTTATACCTCCGATTGCTTTTTCGGCAAGAAAGGGATAGTGCACATTACACCCGGGATCGCATCATTCACCCTTGCTAGAATCGAACGGCAAGACCGACGGTTATACTAGTACGAAAACCGTACACCAACTATTTGGGAAAAAGAAAGAATTGTCTCAATTTCAAAACATGATAGTAAGATTTTAAACTAAACCAGCTTCTATGTGCTGACCGTAAATCACCTTACTATTATGATTCAACTGAACTGTTCCATTCCGCTTTCCTTGGGTAGGAGCTTGTCGAATGGTTCAATCCAGCTTAATTTGAAATTGAAACATTTACATACCAAAAAAAATATGTGAAGAGAAAAAAAATAAATGTATTTATTTATTTCTATTTTTAATTCAGACCGTTGTTATTTGGTCCCTTGTTTTTGGGGAATTAAGTCCCTGTTTGGGCGCCACTTTGTAGCGCGCCCATTAATGGTTTTATTTTAGGCTGTACCCTCAGCCGTATTTGGGCGCCACTTTGTAGCTGAGGCACATGCCCCAGCCACATAGAATTTGTCCTATAAGTTGGTCCACCGCGGCATTGACCTGTAGCTCAGTTAGTAGGGGTAATGGTGGTCGTGGGTTGTGGTGGTAACTTATAGGACCTAGATTACCGCATTAGACTGTATACAAAAGCATACGTTTAGTAAAAAAAAAAAAATCGGATCATCAACGCGCAAGACATGTTATTCTCCTGCTTTGCAGCGGAGAGTACAACCGAGGAAAAATACTTAACTTATCTAAACATTATGATTTAACGAAGAAGAAGAAAATTTATTTAAAAAAAACTGTCCACATACCTTTGGTGTATCCTAAAATATATACTTTGGTGTATCCTAAAAAAATATATATAGTGGGGTATCCTAAAATTGCAGCAGGTAAATCACACAATCACAACTATATTTTTTCACAAAAAAAAACACAAGTAAATGATTACACAATTGAATATCTCTATTTAGTATTTATCGGTTTTATTTAACTTTAAACACTTTTTTCTATATAGATACAAAAAAAATAACTCATACAAAACTAATGTTTAATAACCAATTTCTTTAAATCTAACACCAAAAAAAAACACAAAATTTTAGAACCACAACAATAACAATAAGTATTTGAAACACATATATAAACTAATCACGACAAACCCGAACTATCCGGCAAAATAAAACTGTCCCGCGTTACGGATCCGCGATCTCTTCCGCTTAGTGGACAAACTTCAACTCTCTTTTCCAAAAACTGACCGCGTTACGGATCCGCGATCCGTTCAGCTTGATGGACAAACTAGAACTCTCTTTCTCTACAGAAACTGCTCGCGTTACGGATCCGCGATCCGTTCCGCTTGATTGACAGACTAGAACTCTATCTGAAGAAAATTATTTTTCTTCACCACCTAAAAAAAAACGGGGAAATTTCCACATTTTAAAAACATAGACAAAAAAAATTTCCACATTTAAAAAACATAAAAACTTCCAATCCGAAATCAATAAATTGCAGGTGGGAGGGATTAATATAAGTTTCTCATATAATTATAAAACTTTAATTTAGGGCATCCAAAGTTAATGCACCCAAAAAAAACGTTTTCATATGCATTGGAAAT
This sequence comes from Tipula unca, assembly GCA_951394425.1. Classification (NCBI taxonomy): domain Eukaryota; kingdom Metazoa; phylum Arthropoda; class Insecta; order Diptera; family Tipulidae; genus Tipula; species Tipula unca. The sequence goes on along the minus strand of OX596383.1, from coordinate 19,932,985 downwards.
TTTTATAAATTTTGCTGAAAGCAAAAAAGAATTGGAATATATTTTTATTTCAAAATAAAAAAATTGTATGCACTTAATATCAAATTTCATTTTTTTCATAAAAAAAAATGCTTGAAATTAGAGCACTACGCGCACGCTTATTACAATTAATGTAATGTATTTAAAACAAAAAAAAAATATGTCAAATATCTTGACCTACAGAAGTATGAAATATGTGCAAGAATTGTGAGTGTTGGGAATTGGGATTGTAATGGGATAGAGGAACTCATCCCGTTACAAATTTGAAAATAGTTTCGTTTATGTTGAAAAAAGTTGCGCTTAACTTGGAAAAAGTTCAATTTAATTTTAAAAAGCTATATATGTGTTTCGCGTCGCACCCATTTTATACAGAACATTGTTGCAACTTTGATTTCTAAGGAAGTCTCAATATTGAAAATATGAAATATAATATCACTTGCTACAGGTTCGCCGTTTCTGCTTTATATGAGTGTGTGTGTGTGTATATAGTTCTGTTTTATTTAGAAATATACTCATTAATAACAATAAAATTTATTTAAATTGCTATGTTATATATGATTACTAATAATTGTTTTCTATTTTCTCGTTTTTCCAAAAAAAAAAAAAATAGATATTCAATGCACTTGACAGTGATCTAAATTGTAAAAAAATGCATTTAAGTCATAAATTAGAAAATGTTGCCTGCACATTGGAAGGTGAAGAAACTTCTGCGTGCTGACAAGAAAATCATTTACATTATGATGATGTACATACAACATGTATAAAGGATATGCAATAAATAAAAAAAATAAAAAATTTTATAAGGATATAACGTAACGTATATAGGTTTACATAGAAAGACACACACAGACACATCGGTAGTGACGTTAAATTAGACGATAACTTTTAGAATATAGAATCTCTCTAAAATGATCTCTAATGAAATTTGCGCTAATTTAGTATGGATATTAAAAATGAAATATAGTTTTTAATGTAATTTTTTTAATTTAAAGTTTTTTATTTCATGAATTTTATGAACTTAATTTATAATTATATAATTTTGTTTTTACAAAATAATGAAATCCTATATTATAAAATTAGAAGATTTTTTACTAGGACACACACGTAACATGAACATACACTCTCTCTACCATTTCATATATTTTTTAATGAATTAATCGTAAAAAAAAAATTTAAAATAAAAAAATAAATCAAATTTAATTTATTATTTAAAAAAGAATTAAAAATACAATTGTATGACTGATATTTTCCGCGCAAAAAGCCGTGGCATAATATATTAAAACGAAAAACATTATAGTGGTTATTATATTAGAGAACTACTAAAAGTTTTTCCAATTTTTTTTTTAAGAGACAAACAAAAAAAACAAAAAAATTTCTTAATAATTTGTAATTTTTAATTTTAATTTTTTAGGAAATAATATAATAAGTATATTCCATGAAATTTATTGTTTTTCTACTAAACATCAATTTATCGAAAGTAACGTAAGTACTTATTTATAAGAAAATATTTAAAAAAAAAAATGTTTAAACTTGATTCTTTCAATCTTGAATTAAAATGTATAACTGACTTTAAATCTATTTTTCTTAATTCTTTATAAAATTAACATTGCTAATTATTACTATTATTATTATTTACAGTTATAAAAGGCCATTACTGGCCCCTTACTAAGTCAACAATCTGACTCCAATGGTTTAGATCATGAGCTTATCTTTCACTATCCGAGACAATCTGTCGAAGCCAAGGCGGTTTCTACACCTGTCCAATCTCCATTATTAACTCGAGCAGATATACTCGACAACTTTCTCCGGACTTTCTTTCCCTTTTACGCAAGGAATTCACCATTGAGGTGATTTCCACAATGGCGAATTCCTTGCGTAAAAAAATTTTCAATCTATCCCATGGAATTATCAGTTTTGTAGTTCGTAGTGCTTTCTTACCACATTGTTCATCTGGGAATCATTCTCGCCCGTAAATATTATCATGGCATCCTCCACATCTCGAAACAAGAGTGTTGTATTATTATTTGTGCTACTCGTGCCATTTACCATGATGTTCTCGCTCCAGCAGTCCGGTTTTGTTTAAGCAATTCGCTCTCCATATTTGTTAGCTCGAGTTGCTTGGCGTGCAGCTCTTGACTGTCGGTAGTTGTGGTGTAATCTGGTTCTTTGATGAAAGTTGCTTCTCATTTACTCTTTTGGAAAGCTCCCGCATCATTTGCTGGTAAAAATCTTTACCGACGTCATCCTTACCAATGTCATCATCCCGCTCTTTCCGTTTCCTATTCTTGCCCATTTCAAATTTCACCAGAAATGGTAAACCGGTTTAATTTTATGTTGTTAATCACTTCATCACTACGTTTCGCTGTTACAACTAGCCACATTAGTTGAGGTGCCAATGACGCCAACCCATTTCATAAGAAGAGGAGCGATTCCATTTAAGACACATTGTCTGTTTGGCAAATAAAGCTGTTCATCTGGAGTGTTGCATTCAAATGACCACATAAAGTTGTTTGGGAGTTTTAAAGCGACTCGTCAGTCACCGTGGCCAGTTTGACCGACTTCGTCTACACCGGTGTCTACCTTAAAAATTTGCATGATGGAAGATTTTCATCTTTCAAACGTTAAATGATCATCACCAAAGAGAAGGTGAAATTTATTGGATTTGACGGCGGATTCATATATTTCTCCAAAATGTGGTTCAAAACACCAGGCTTGTAGTTGTTGATAATCAAAATTTGGTCCGTTTGGTCGGAGTAAATAACTTAACAGAATCCTCTTGTTGATACAAATCGTTTCCACGCCTGACCTTAAAACAGACCATGCATTTCCGAAATACTTCAGTGGCCTTACGCTTTCCATTAATTGGCCAGAATTGCAGCAAAAAGTGCCTGAGCACCTACATGGAGGTGTGAAAATAATAAAGAACTGTTAATGTGAAGCAATGATTTTTTGGACTAGACTTGTATTCTTCATCGTATAAGGCAGCGTTGATTGTAGTAAACGGCCATCCACTCATAATATTCCATCTTGATCCAGAAGTGAATTAAGTGGATTTTTCAAAATCGATTACCCTTTTACGTGGTAGTTGACGCTCATAAATTGTTCGTTTTGGATAATGCGGACTATTGCTGACAAACCCGATTCCTTTTCAGTTGCAGACAAGGGTTCAAACGTTGAATGATCATCACCAAAGCGAAGGTGAAATTTAGTGGATTTGACGGCGGATTCATATATTTCTCCAAAATGTGGTTCAAAATACCAGGCTTGTAGTTGTTGATAATTAAAATTTGGTCCGTTTGGTCGGAGTAAATAACTTAACAGAATCCTCTTGTTGATACAAATCGTTTCTACGCCTGACCTTAAAACAGACCATGCATTTCCGAAATACTTCAGTGGCCTTACGCTTTCCATTAATTTTCCAGAATTGCAGCAAAAAGTGCCTGAGCACCTACATGGAGGTGTGAAAATAATAAAGAACTGTTAATGTGAAGCAATGATTTTTTGGACTAGACTTGTATTCTTCATCGTATAAGGCAGCGTTGATTGTAGTAAACGGCCATCCACTCGTAATATTCCATCTTGAACCAGAAAAATGAAATCCAGTGAATTAAGTTGATTTTTCAAAATCGATTACCCTTTTAAGTGGTAGTTGACGCTCATCAATTGATCGTTTTGGATAATGCGGACTATTACCGACAAACCCGATTCCTTTTCAGTTGCAGACAAGGCGAAAACTCGTTCTGATGGTAAGTTCTGTGCTGTCATGGGATTCAAACAAGGTTCGTGGAGCAACATGCAACAATTTCTTGTGGTAGAAAGTAATTAACGTTATTGTTAAGGCTGTACGGTACTCAGAAAAAATTTCAGTATTGGTATCGATATTTAAATGCCGTGTATCGATATAAAAATGTGTCTAAACTGTGTCTATAACAAATCCAAACATATTGTTATCCCTTTCAATTTATTGCGAAAGACAACAAATAAGCATATAAATTATGTTTTAGTATTTTGTTCGCTATGATTTGCATGTATTTGTGTTCTTTTATTACGATAGTAATAATATTACACCAAAAACACAATTTTTCATGCTGTTATGTTTACCTTAGATAGAATTATATAAAATACGGTGTCCATATTATCGTATAATATAATATTTCTTTGTTTCACTAATCTCATAAACTATTTAGCCGATGTTAATAGGATTTTTAATATTATACATAGTGGGATTATTTTCTCCGATGGTTTTAAAATTATAGTTTATAAAAATCTGCCCCTGTGGTCGGTGCCATTCACATGTCTCGTAAATTTAAATTGCACCAAAGCCATCTTAATAAATCAAATTTCCATGTTCAAAACGAACTTTTATTAGTGAGTCTAAAATGACAAAAATAATCGCTCTCTTCATACATTTTATATGGAGAGACATGATTTTCGTTTATAGAAATATTTGAATGAAAAGTAACTCAAAATTATAATTTTTTGAAATCAATTGAAACTATACATTGGTTTTCACCTGACTTGAAGGATTTTTCCGTGGGGTTTTCCATTTTATTGTATTAATTAAAGGAAAATAAGATACTTTATTCTCTAATAAAGCTCAAATAGAGATAGAATAAAAATTTGTAAGAAAGGGACATTGTGTACATAACCAACAAAATAATTTATTCCCATCAAACAAATAAACCAAAAGAAGAAAACATCAATGTTTTTTTTAAAAATGGAACAAGCATAGGCCCGAATCGATAGACGCAACTAAAATCACAACTGCACTTATAGTGTCTCTTTTCGTATTTTTAGACCACATTATAATCGCAGTTTTAAGTGTAGATCAAAGTTGTAGTTACGATTATAGTCATGGATATTGGTGACTAAAATCACTCTTACAATTGACGTTTAATATCGAATTTTCCATTTTGATTTTCGAAGATAGACTTTCTTGTTTTTCTTTCCCTAAATAGTATATGTCAAATAATATTTTTTACAAGTTTTTAAGCGTGTTTTTAATAATTTATCTAAAATTATATATAATATTAATAAAATTAAAAAGTAAAATTTTATATATTGAAAATGAATGAACTGGACATTTTAACATCATCTTCATCCAGTGATTCGGATTGCTTCTTAGAAAATGTCAGATATAGAACTGAACGAAATTTTCAAGAAAGAACCGACGAAACTTACTACTCCGATGATGAGTTCAAAAGACGGTTTCGTTTTTCAAAGCAAAATATTGCTTATTTGGAAAAACTCGTTGAGAAGCAACTCTCAAATTCCGATAATCGCGGATTTCCATTAACCGTGAAACAAAAAATAATGATATGTTTGCGGTATTACGCCACAGGATGCTTCCAAGTTGTTTCTGGAGCTTTAATGGGTGTTACCCAATCAACAGCATGCATCACAATTCATGAGGTATCAAGAGCCTTTGCTGGTTTATCAAGACAATTTATTAAAATGCCAACAAAAGATGATGAACGAACCTAATTTGAATAAAATTCCGCGGTGCATAGGATGCATAGATGGATGTCATATTCCCATTAAGTCACCAGGAGGTGACAATGCTGAAATATATCGTAACCGAAAGGGATATTTCTCCATAAATGTTCAAGCTGTGTGTGACGCAAACTGTAAATTTATCAATTTAGTTGCCAGGTAAGAAATGTGATATTCTAATTATATTCCGAATTTTAATTTACATTTGACCATTTACAATTTCTCTAAATTAAAGAGGCGTCTTGAAATTGGTGAATTCGGGAATAGCTTGTTAATCAGTGACGGTGGGTATGGCTGCAACCAGTATTTGATTACGCCGTATCGAAATCCGCACACACGGCAACAGATTGCTTACAATAAAGCATTATGCTCTACTCGTGCTTGTATCGAACGAACATTCGGGATGTGGAAGCGTCGATTTTCTGTATTAGGCAAAGGTACTTTTACAAACTCAAAATTCTATTCCTAGTTTTTCGACCGTATTTTATTTTCTAGCATCACAAATTCACATCGACAATCTACTAACTGTGATTGTTGCCACAGCAGTACTACACAACATTGCTGTAGATTTGGGGGATGAAATTAGTAGGTATTATGGCCCTTTGTGGTGAGAACTTTTTGCCTAGCGTGGGAACTAATTTTGACCTTGACCTATATTTTTTCCTAGAACTAGAACTTTCTTTTCCTAGAACTAGAACTTTCTTTTCCATATTTTGATTTGAACTTGACCTATATCTATATTTTGACCTTCATCAATTTTTCATTTCATTTATATATTTTGATTTAGAGAGAGGAAGAGTGAAAGAGAGAGAATATATTTTGATTTAACCTGTCAATCAAAACCTGTCATATTTTGATGACTCACTTTCTAATTGAGACATCACCTAGATCTATATATAGATTGACCTTGACCTGTCAATCAATTTTTATTTGATTTAGAGAGAGATATTTTGATTTAGAGAGAGAGAATATATTTTGATTTTGATGACTCACCTTCTAATTGAGAAAGTGACGTGGTCCGTTATCAAATCAAATCACTTTTTGATGACTCACTTTCTAACTAATTGGACAACACGTGGAATGAATATATGAATAATTTTTTTTTGGTCAGCGTGTGGAATCGAACTCGGGTCCGCGACATGAAAGGCAAGCATCGTCTTACACCACCAACGTATGATAAAGACTATGACTAATTAGGTATAAAGCAAACTTTTTGATGACTCACTTTTCTTATTGTGACGTTACTTAGAAAGTGACGTGTGTGTGTGTGTAAATGTAGATTGTATTATAAAATGTTTGTGTGGATAATTTTTTTTTGGTCAGCGTGTGGAATCGAACTCGGGTCCGCAACATGAAAGGCAAGCGTCTTACCACCACACCACCAATGTATGATAAATTACTATGACTATTTGAGGTATATAAACAAACTATTACCCCCAAAGATAGATTACTATTAGTACTCGGTCTATATATATAATTTTCCGCCTAAAGGTATGTTACTAGGTTTGCACCGTCTACGTCATATTTTTATATGGAAATAATAAATATAGTTAGGGCTCGATATTTCAATCTTTGCGCGCATATATTGTATTAAAAGTATTAAGTTTTTCGTTTCACATGTTAGGCTGTAAATTCTTCTAAACATTTTAATTATTCAAAATAGTAATAATGTATTAAAAATGTATTAATAAAATACGTGTGTATAACATTGTTGTTGTTTCTTGGTTTCAACTTTAAAAACGTAAACAATCATACAATGATGTCATAATAATAACAGTCATCTTTTGTACATGTATCGAGGACAATCATGAACAAACATGTTTACTCTATTAGTTGTTTCGGTCAATCAATAATTTAATTTATTCGGTGCGAAATATATAAAATTCAAAAGATTAAAATTTAACAAAAAGTAAACATTTATATAAGACGGGCATAATAATTATTGCGGTAGTCATCTTTTTTATGAACATATGATTTTAGCTGCGTATGTATAACGTTGTTGTTGTTTATTGTTTTCAACTTTAAAAATGTAAACAATCATACAATGACGTCATAATAATAATAATTTATGCAAAAGGCATCTTTTATACACGTATACACGTAATATATAAGATTCAAAATCAAATACGTTCACTATATTAGTCATTTCACTAGAATTCATTAATCAAAAAATTAATTTATTCAACGTAAATTCTAATACGGAATATATAAAATTAAAAAAAAATTAAATAATTAAACAAATTAGTTTTATGAAGTGTTGATCTTTAATATTTACTATATATATAAGTACATCGACGTATCTGAATGTAGTACGATTGCGTATTTCATACAATAAACATCAGATATAACTACTTTTCATTGTGTAAATAATATAAACTTATTAAAAAAAAATTGAAAATCTTTAATTCAAGACCGTGTAAAAAAAAAATTCAAGGTAATTTTCCAAAAATATGATTTATATTTTTCATAATAAAAATAAAAACTATTTTATTTATTGTTCATTTCAGAAAATTATGGATAATTCAGAGAAATACGTCATTCTTTCTGACGCTTCAGAAGAAACGCGTAAATTCAACATGACCCGCACTAGAATTAGTTTTAAATTAACCGAGATACCTGCTGACGAGGTAAACCCTATTGAGTGGATTAAGGATGGGGTGAGTTCTATACTTGATTATATTGTGCGTGAGGTTAACCCTAGCGATAAGATTGGTTTTGATTTTACTTCGGAAAAATTTAATAATCCCGCATGGCTCAAGTTCCGTGATGCTCGCGATATCACTTTCGACGATGTTTGGGGTATGCTGGGTAGTGTATTCCAGAGTAACTCTGAAGGGTTAGATGTAGATACCTTTAAACTTACGATGACCCGTATTCGGCTGCCTACGGGAATGGGTAAAAGATCCGGACCTCATTACAACAATCTAGAAGAAGAATCCAAGAAACGTCGCGGATTTATAACGGTCCCTGATTTAAACGACAATCTATGTTTACCACGCGCTCTTATTATAGGCAAATACCATGCCAAAAATAGTCCGTTGAAAATGAAATTTTACGGAAAATATTCTGTATTACGTGAGCGCAAGGTACAGCTGTTGTTACAAAAATCCGGTGTAATTATTCCGCGTGAGGGCGGAAGTATTACCGAGATAGTTCAATTTCAGAACTATTTAAAAAATTATCAGATTATTGTATACGATTACAATACTGATAAAAAAGAAATAATTTTCAAGGGACCCGATAATGATAGGATAATTCATCTTCTTTATACCTCTAACCACTACAATGTCGTGAAGTCGGTAACTGCTATGTTCGGAAACAGCTATTACTGTAAGGAATGTCATGTTTCTTATAGTAATAAATTCAACCATCGATGTAAAAAAGCTTTCCCCTGTTGTCAACAAACTCCTATATGTATAAGCGGTACTAACATTATCTGTAACGTTTGTAACCGTAGTTTTCGCGGACCTCTTTGTATTGACAATCACAAAACAAATGGGGTTTGCGATAAGTTTCGGTTATGTGCCATTTGTTATCGTACGGTACCCTCTAACCGCGTACACACTTGTGGTGAAACCTTTTGTAATGTTTGTAAAACCCACCAAGGTGAGAATCACCTTTATCATATTCAGGTGAGCAAGAAAAAACCACCGATAGACGATTTTCTGTATATAATTTACGATTTGGCAACAAGACAGGAAAAAATATCCACAGAGAAACCCAACGCTACAGTACATGAACCTAATTTATGTGTTTATGAACAGAGGTGTCATAAGTGTATAGAGGTAGAAAGCTTATTTTTCTGTGAGATATGCGGTTTTCGACAAAACGTAATAGATACTGGTGCCATTATACAGAGGTTTATGTCGTATATTTTGACTTGTCGGAAAAAATTTAAACAAATTATTGTAATTGCTCACAATGGTCAGGCCTTCGATCATCAATTTGTGTTGAAATATATACTTGAAAATAACCAGCATATTAAACCAGATGTTATAATGCGAGGATCAAAATTAGTTTTATTGCAGGTATCGAATGTAAAGTTTATTGATAGTTTAAACTATTTCCCGATGGCTCTATCGGCTCTACCAAAAGCATTCGAACTTCCGCCCGCTTCAAAGAAGGGGTATTTTCCTCATTATTTTAATACTGTCTCTAACGAAAATTACGTCGGTGTAATACCCGATTTAAAATTTTATTCACCCGATACCATGAAAACCTGTGGTGGTTGTAACGAATCCTGTCCCACAGAGGGCTGCAGAAACAATTTTTTAAAATGGCATAGAAAAATGTTAAACGAAAATTATACGTTCGATTTCAAAAACGAGCTATTGTTATACTGTAAATCGGATGTGAAAATTCTTGCTTTAGCCTGTCTAAAATATCGTAAAATTATGCTAGACAGCTGTAATGTGTGCCCTTTTATTGAGAGTGTTACGATTGCTTCTGCATGTAATTTAGTCTTCCGACGAAATTTCTTAAAGCCAAACACCATAGGAGTTATTCCTAAAAACGGATATCGAATGGCCGACAAATTTTCTAATGTTTCGCTTAAATGGTTAATTGGAGAAGCCGAATCGCGAAATATTAGAATAACCCATGCCGGCAACAGTCTTGAAGTTTCCCTGCACGGAATGAAAGTTGACGGTTTTTGTAAACAAACCAATGAAATATTTGAGTTTCATGGTTGTTACTACCATGGTCACGAGTGTTTAAGGAACGATAGAGATAAACCTATGTATGAGGAAAAAACCGAGACTCTAAACACTCGTAGACTACAAACTAAAGCAAAAACGGAAAAACTGGCAAGACTGGGATATAAAGTTACTGAAAAGTGGGAATGCGAATTCACGTCTATAATAGCGGACACGCACCCCATTCTAAATTATGCCCCACTGAACCCCCGCGATGCTTTTTATGGCGGTAGAACAGGCAACACAAGAACGTACTATAAATGTGAACCAGATGAAAAAATAAATTATATTGATGTTTGTTCCCTATACCCCTGGGTGTCTAAATACGGTAAATTTCCTATAGGCCATCCTAAAATACACATAGGCGCGGAATGTAAAAAATTAGATTTAAGTAAAACCGACGGAGTTATTAAATGTAGTATACTACCTCCATCAAATTTGTACCATCCCGTATTACCCCAAAAAATGAGTAAAAGGCTCATGTTTGTACTCTGTCGTAGTTGTGGTGAAAATTTTCAAGCTGGTAAATGTACAACGGCGAGAGTGAGCGAGCATTAACAGGAACATGGGTCATCGACGAAGTGAATAAAGCCATTGCTAAGGGTTACACCATGCTGGATATATATGAGGTATGGGAGTACGTAATAGTGCAGCATAGTCCGAACAACGAAGGGCTATTTACACCCTTTATCAATAAGTTTCTAAAAATGAAACAGGAGGCATCAGGGTGGCCGGCGGCATGCATCACAGAAAACGATAGGGATAACTATATTAAAGAGTATATGTGTAAAGAGAGTGTACTTCTAGAAGCACAAAATATAGTAAAAAATGCCGGCCGTAGAACACTGGCCAAACTAAAATTAAATTCGTTTTGGGGAAAGTTTGATCAGAAGGAAAATCAAACTAAAACCTCTATCATAACAGAACCAGGAGTGTTGTATCGTATGACGGTAGATCCTGCAATCGATATTAATCATGTACAGAAGATCAACGACAACACAGCCATAACGAATTGGGAATATATAGAAGAAGCGGCTATGGTGTCTCCTATCGTTAATGTATGTATAGCAGCGTACACAACAACTCAGGCGAGGCTTAAGCTATACAGTTATTTGGAGAAGCTTGAAGAGAGAGTTTTATATTATGATACGGATAGTATTATATACACCTCTAAGATAAAAGGTGCCGAGTACGAGCCGCCACAAGGCTCGTTCCTGGGTGACATGACCAACGAATTAGAAGAATACGGACTGAATAGTTTTATTACGGAGGTTGTATTGGGTGGTCCGAAAAACTATGCATATGAAGTGTTGTGTCCGGTTAATGATAAAAGGTACATGAAATGTAAGGTAAAAGGTTTTACTTTAAATTACGAAACGTCTCAAAAAATTAATTTCGACACAATGCGCAAAATGATACTGAAGGAGGAGGAGGAAGCGACAGTACCGATCCCCATCCTGTGTCGTAATATAAAAAGAACAAAAACGCATGACGTGATTAGCATTGTTGAAACCAAAAAATATCGGCCACAAAGTAAAAAACGGACATTTTCGTCGGATTATTCATCACTACCGTATGGACATCAGAACATACATGACTGAAACAACAAAAAAAAATATTGTATAGATAAATATGTATTATTAGAATAATATTTTACAATAAATAATTTCAATTTATATTTTTAATATAATAATTTAAAGTATACTGTTTTTTATTTATCCGTGAGTAGTGCAACGATCCAAAAACCGCGGCGTATGAGACGAGTGTGTTATTAAAAGTTTGTTCTAGTATGTGTGATAGTTTATAAAAAGAAAAAAAAAAAAAAAAAATCAATGATTTAAAAATTGACTAAATAAAAATGAAAACATTAAACAATACACATTCCACTAGCACCCTTTAACTTCTTTATATGATTGGAGGTATGCTGGTCTACAATAGATCGTACACCTAGTTGTATTGGTATATTAATATCAAACTGTTTGGCCCAAGCCAAATCTCATGACAAAAAAAAAATACTAACTTTTCTTCAAAAAACGGTAACATAATGTTTGTATATCACAATGTGAGCATTACGTCACTTACGATTAACCGTTTGAGTAGATCAGTCGTTTAAGTTAAGAGCGATTCGTTCTGATTTTAAATAAAATGCCTATCAGTATAATAGATAGCATAAGCCTCATGATGTCAATCGATAAACATCATATTGCAAGCCTCATCTCGGAAATTGTATCTCAAGAGTTTATACGGAAAAGAATGTATGGAGTCTGTTTACCTGCATCTTTACTGATGTTCGATCATTTAAAGAATTTTGGTATTAAACTAATGTGTGGAAAGATGATATATGATAATTTAATACATGCACCTATTCATATATGGACAGAAATAGACGGTGTAAAATATGACCCGACAATTGCAATAACCGGAATATATCTTACAAAAGAAGAAAAGGCAAATTTTGATGTAAGCAAGTATAAATATTATCCAGATGACAGCGTCTTTACGAATATGGAAGACCGTGCAATGATGGGCATATTCCACAAAGTAAAATATACACAAAATATTTCTGATTATTTTGAGGAATCCCCTCATGAATGATTTGAATGGAATGATGGGATGATTGTGATGAATGAATGGAATGATTTGTAATGCAAATGTGGTCATGGGCGGTGTCCCCTTCGGGGACAACGCCCATGACAGCGGGTACCGTAACTGCGCTCCGCGCAGGTTCGGTACCCACCACATTTGCATTATAAATCATAGACGTTTACATCAGTTTTTATCTAAATTAAAGATTTTAAATCAGTTTTTATCTAAATCATAGACGAATTTTTATCTAAATCATAGACGAATTTTTATCTAAATCATAGACGGTTACACCAGTTTTTATAAGCATCGTCTTACACCACCAACGTATGATAAAGACTATGACTAATTAGGTATAAAGCAAACTTTTTGATGACTCACTTTTCTTATTGTGACGTTACTTAGAAAGTGACGTGTGTGTGTGTGTAAATGTAGATTGTATTATAAAATGTTTGTGTGGATAATTTTTTTTTGGTCAGCGTGTGGAATCGAACTCGGGTCCGCAACATGAAAGGCAAGCGTCTTACCACCACACCACCAATGTATGATAAATTACTATGACTATTTGAGGTATATAAACAAACTATTACCCCCAAAGATAGATTACTATTAGTACTCGGTCTATATATATAATTTTCCGCCTAAAGGTATGTTACTAGGTTTGCACCGTCTACGTCATATTTTTATATGGAAATAATAAATATAGTTAGGGCTCGATATTTCAATCTTTGCGCGCATATATTGTATTAAAAGTATTAAGTTTTTCGTTTCACATGTTAGGCTGTAAATTCTTCTAAACATTTTAATTATTCAAAATAGTAATAATGTATTAAAAATGTATTAATAAAATACGTGTGTATAACATTGTTGTTGTTTCTTGGTTTCAACTTTAAAAACGTAAACAATCATACAATGATGTCATAATAATAACAGTCATCTTTTGTACATGTATCGAGGACAATCATGAACAAACATGTTTACTCTATTAGTTGTTTCGGTCAATCAATAATTTAATTTATTCGGTGCGAAATATATAAAATTCAAAAGATTAAAATTTAACAAAAAGTAAACATTTATATAAGACGGGCATAATAATTATTGCGGTAGTCATCTTTTTTATGAACATATGATTTTAGCTGCGTATGTATAACGTTGTTGTTGTTTATTGTTTTCAACTTTAAAAATGTAAACAATCATACAATGACGTCATAATAATAATAATTTATGCAAAAGGCATCTTTTATACACGTATACACGTAATATATAAGATTCAAAATCAAATACGTTCACTATATTAGTCATTTCACTAGAATTCATTAATCAAAAAATTAATTTATTCAACGTAAATTCTAATACGGAATATATAAAATTAAAAAAAAATTAAATAATTAAACAAATTAGTTTTATGAAGTGTTGATCTTTAATATTTACTATATATATAAGTACATCGACGTATCTGAATGTAGTACGATTGCGTATTTCATACAATAAACATCAGATATAACTACTTTTCATTGTGTAAATAATATAAACTTATTAAAAAAAAATTGAAAATCTTTAATTCAAGACCGTGTAAAAAAAAAATTCAAGGTAATTTTCCAAAAATATGATTTATATTTTTCATAATAAAAATAAAAACTATTTTATTTATTGTTCATTTCAGAAAATTATGGATAATTCAGAGAAATACGTCATTCTTTCTGACGCTTCAGAAGAAACGCGTAAATTCAACATGACCCGCACTAGAATTAGTTTTAAATTAACCGAGATACCTGCTGACGAGGTAAACCCTATTGAGTGGATTAAGGATGGGGTGAGTTCTATACTTGATTATATTGTGCGTGAGGTTAACCCTAGCGATAAGATTGGTTTTGATTTTACTTCGGAAAAATTTAATAATCCCGCATGGCTCAAGTTCCGTGATGCTCGCGATATCACTTTCGACGATGTTTGGGGTATGCTGGGTAGTGTATTCCAGAGTAACTCTGAAGGGTTAGATGTAGATACCTTTAAACTTACGATGACCCGTATTCGGCTGCCTACGGGAATGGGTAAAAGATCCGGACCTCATTACAACAATCTAGAAGAAGAATCCAAGAAACGTCGCGGATTTATAACGGTCCCTGATTTAAACGACAATCTATGTTTACCACGCGCTCTTATTATAGGCAAATACCATGCCAAAAATAGTCCGTTGAAAATGAAATTTTACGGAAAATATTCTGTATTACGTGAGCGCAAGGTACAGCTGTTGTTACAAAAATCCGGTGTAATTATTCCGCGTGAGGGCGGAAGTATTACCGAGATAGTTCAATTTCAGAACTATTTAAAAAATTATCAGATTATTGTATACGATTACAATACTGATAAAAAAGAAATAATTTTCAAGGGACCCGATAATGATAGGATAATTCATCTTCTTTATACCTCTAACCACTACAATGTCGTGAAGTCGGTAACTGCTATGTTCGGAAACAGCTATTACTGTAAGGAATGTCATGTTTCTTATAGTAATAAATTCAACCATCGATGTAAAAAAGCTTTCCCCTGTTGTCAACAAACTCCTATATGTATAAGCGGTACTAACATTATCTGTAACGTTTGTAACCGTAGTTTTCGCGGACCTCTTTGTATTGACAATCACAAAACAAATGGGGTTTGCGATAAGTTTCGGTTATGTGCCATTTGTTATCGTACGGTACCCTCTAACCGCGTACACACTTGTGGTGAAACCTTTTGTAATGTTTGTAAAACCCACCAAGGTGAGAATCACCTTTATCATATTCAGGTGAGCAAGAAAAAACCACCGATAGACGATTTTCTGTATATAATTTACGATTTGGCAACAAGACAGGAAAAAATATCCACAGAGAAACCCAACGCTACAGTACATGAACCTAATTTATGTGTTTATGAACAGAGGTGTCATAAGTGTATAGAGGTAGAAAGCTTATTTTTCTGTGAGATATGCGGTTTTCGACAAAACGTAATAGATACTGGTGCCATTATACAGAGGTTTATGTCGTATATTTTGACTTGTCGGAAAAAATTTAAACAAATTATTGTAATTGCTCACAATGGTCAGGCCTTCGATCATCAATTTGTGTTGAAATATATACTTGAAAATAACCAGCATATTAAACCAGATGTTATAATGCGAGGATCAAAATTAGTTTTATTGCAGGTATCGAATGTAAAGTTTATTGATAGTTTAAACTATTTCCCGATGGCTCTATCGGCTCTACCAAAAGCATTCGAACTTCCGCCCGCTTCAAAGAAGGGGTATTTTCCTCATTATTTTAATACTGTCTCTAACGAAAATTACGTCGGTGTAATACCCGATTTAAAATTTTATTCACCCGATACCATGAAAACCTGTGGTGGTTGTAACGAATCCTGTCCCACAGAGGGCTGCAGAAACAATTTTTTAAAATGGCATAGAAAAATGTTAAACGAAAATTATACGTTCGATTTCAAAAACGAGCTATTGTTATACTGTAAATCGGATGTGAAAATTCTTGCTTTAGCCTGTCTAAAATATCGTAAAATTATGCTAGACAGCTGTAATGTGTGCCCTTTTATTGAGAGTGTTACGATTGCTTCTGCATGTAATTTAGTCTTCCGACGAAATTTCTTAAAGCCAAACACCATAGGAGTTATTCCTAAAAACGGATATCGAATGGCCGACAAATTTTCTAATGTTTCGCTTAAATGGTTAATTGGAGAAGCCGAATCGCGAAATATTAGAATAACCCATGCCGGCAACAGTCTTGAAGTTTCCCTGCACGGAATGAAAGTTGACGGTTTTTGTAAACAAACCAATGAAATATTTGAGTTTCATGGTTGTTACTACCATGGTCACGAGTGTTTAAGGAACGATAGAGATAAACCTATGTATGAGGAAAAAACCGAGACTCTAAACACTCGTAGACTACAAACTAAAGCAAAAACGGAAAAACTGGCAAGACTGGGATATAAAGTTACTGAAAAGTGGGAATGCGAATTCACGTCTATAATAGCGGACACGCACCCCATTCTAAATTATGCCCCACTGAACCCCCGCGATGCTTTTTATGGCGGTAGAACAGGCAACACAAGAACGTACTATAAATGTGAACCAGATGAAAAAATAAATTATATTGATGTTTGTTCCCTATACCCCTGGGTGTCTAAATACGGTAAATTTCCTATAGGCCATCCTAAAATACACATAGGCGCGGAATGTAAAAAATTAGATTTAAGTAAAACCGACGGAGTTATTAAATGTAGTATACTACCTCCATCAAATTTGTACCATCCCGTATTACCCCAAAAAATGAGTAAAAGGCTCATGTTTGTACTCTGTCGTAGTTGTGGTGAAAATTTTCAAGCTGGTAAATGTACAACGGCGAGAGTGAGCGAGCATTAACAGGAACATGGGTCATCGACGAAGTGAATAAAGCCATTGCTAAGGGTTACACCATGCTGGATATATATGAGGTATGGGAGTACGTAATAGTGCAGCATAGTCCGAACAACGAAGGGCTATTTACACCCTTTATCAATAAGTTTCTAAAAATGAAACAGGAGGCATCAGGGTGGCCGGCGGCATGCATCACAGAAAACGATAGGGATAACTATATTAAAGAGTATATGTGTAAAGAGAGTGTACTTCTAGAAGCACAAAATATAGTAAAAAATGCCGGCCGTAGAACACTGGCCAAACTAAAATTAAATTCGTTTTGGGGAAAGTTTGATCAGAAGGAAAATCAAACTAAAACCTCTATCATAACAGAACCAGGAGTGTTGTATCGTATGACGGTAGATCCTGCAATCGATATTAATCATGTACAGAAGATCAACGACAACACAGCCATAACGAATTGGGAATATATAGAAGAAGCGGCTATGGTGTCTCCTATCGTTAATGTATGTATAGCAGCGTACACAACAACTCAGGCGAGGCTTAAGCTATACAGTTATTTGGAGAAGCTTGAAGAGAGAGTTTTATATTATGATACGGATAGTATTATATACACCTCTAAGATAAAAGGTGCCGAGTACGAGCCGCCACAAGGCTCGTTCCTGGGTGACATGACCAACGAATTAGAAGAATACGGACTGAATAGTTTTATTACGGAGGTTGTATTGGGTGGTCCGAAAAACTATGCATATGAAGTGTTGTGTCCGGTTAATGATAAAAGGTACATGAAATGTAAGGTAAAAGGTTTTACTTTAAATTACGAAACGTCTCAAAAAATTAATTTCGACACAATGCGCAAAATGATACTGAAGGAGGAGGAGGAAGCGACAGTACCGATCCCCATCCTGTGTCGTAATATAAAAAGAACAAAAACGCATGACGTGATTAGCATTGTTGAAACCAAAAAATATCGGCCACAAAGTAAAAAACGGACATTTTCGTCGGATTATTCATCACTACCGTATGGACATCAGAACATACATGACTGAAACAACAAAAAAAAATATTGTATAGATAAATATGTATTATTAGAATAATATTTTACAATAAATAATTTCAATTTATATTTTTAATATAATAATTTAAAGTATACTGTTTTTTATTTATCCGTGAGTAGTGCAACGATCCAAAAACCGCGGCGTATGAGACGAGTGTGTTATTAAAAGTTTGTTCTAGTATGTGTGATAGTTTATAAAAAGAAAAAAAAAAAAAAAAAATCAATGATTTAAAAATTGACTAAATAAAAATGAAAACATTAAACAATACACATTCCACTAGCACCCTTTAACTTCTTTATATGATTGGAGGTATGCTGGTCTACAATAGATCGTACACCTAGTTGTATTGGTATATTAATATCAAACTGTTTGGCCCAAGCCAAATCTCATGACAAAAAAAAAATACTAACTTTTCTTCAAAAAACGGTAACATAATGTTTGTATATCACAATGTGAGCATTACGTCACTTACGATTAACCGTTTGAGTAGATCAGTCGTTTAAGTTAAGAGCGATTCGTTCTGATTTTAAATAAAATGCCTATCAGTATAATAGATAGCATAAGCCTCATGATGTCAATCGATAAACATCATATTGCAAGCCTCATCTCGGAAATTGTATCTCAAGAGTTTATACGGAAAAGAATGTATGGAGTCTGTTTACCTGCATCTTTACTGATGTTCGATCATTTAAAGAATTTTGGTATTAAACTAATGTGTGGAAAGATGATATATGATAATTTAATACATGCACCTATTCATATATGGACAGAAATAGACGGTGTAAAATATGACCCGACAATTGCAATAACCGGAATATATCTTACAAAAGAAGAAAAGGCAAATTTTGATGTAAGCAAGTATAAATATTATCCAGATGACAGCGTCTTTACGAATATGGAAGACCGTGCAATGATGGGCATATTCCACAAAGTAAAATATACACAAAATATTTCTGATTATTTTGAGGAATCCCCTCATGAATGATTTGAATGGAATGATGGGATGATTGTGATGAATGAATGGAATGATTTGTAATGCAAATGTGGTCATGGGCGGTGTCCCCTTCGGGGACAACGCCCATGACAGCGGGTACCGTAACTGCGCTCCGCGCAGGTTCGGTACCCACCACATTTGCATTATAAATCATAGACGTTTACATCAGTTTTTATCTAAATTAAAGATTTTAAATCAGTTTTTATCTAAATCATAGACGAATTTTTATCTAAATCATAGACGAATTTTTATCTAAATCATAGACGGTTACACCAGTTTTTATCTAAAATATATACGTTTACATCAAGCAAAATTAGGCAATTTTTTTTTTTTTTTGGCATATTCAGATGTAAACGAGCGCGGTTACGCTTTAGCGCATTTTCTTTATAAATCATAGACGTTTACATCAATTTTCTTATTATTCGATCAAGAGAAATATACGTTTTCTTTATCAGTCATAAACGTTTATGCCATTTTTTCTCATGATTCGAGTAAAAATAAGCATTTTCTTTACAGACATGTACGTTTGTGCCTCTATATAGAAAGATATCTGACTTTGAAAATAAATTTTCCCCGGTGCATTGGTCAACTCTATAAATGGTTAATGAATAAGTTTAAAATGTAAAGCAGGAATAAGAAACTTTTTCTAAAAAAAAAATCGGACATCGCAAATCCACGGCGCGAGTGAACCTGTTCTTATTTCATTTTTTTTTTTTAAATTTTAGGAACTTCCAAAAAAAAAAATAAAAGAAACACATGATCTACATCTATTAGGCTTTATTTTTATTTATTTTACATTTTTGTTATTTGTTAAGATTATCTTAACTCTATCATTAACTCTTTTTTCTAATTATTTTTAGCATTGATGGGGATTCCTCAAAATAATCAGAAATATTTTGTGTATATTTTACTTTGTGGAATATGCCCATCATTGCACGGTCTTCCATATTCGTAAAGACGCTGTCATCTGGATAATATTTATACTTGCTTACATCAAAATTTGCCTTTTCTTCTTTTGTAAGATATATTCCGGTTATTGCAATTGTCGGGTCATATTTTACACCGTCTATTTCTGTCCATATATGAATAGGTGCATGTATTAAATTATCATATATCATCTTTCCACACATTAGTTTAATACCAAAATTCTTTAAATGATCGAACATCAGTAAAGATGCAGGTAAACAGACTCCATACATTCTTTTCCGTATAAACTCTTGAGATACAATTTCCGAGATGAGGCTTGCAATATGATGTTTATCGATTGACATCATGAGACTTATGCTATCTATTATACTGATAGGTATTTTATTTAAAATCAGAACGAATCGCTCTTAACTTAAACGACTGATCTACTCAAACGGTTAATCGTAAGTGACGTAATGCTCACATTGTGATATACAAACATTATGTTACCGTTTTTTGAAGAAAAGTTAGTATTTTTTTTTTTTGTCATGAGATTTGGCTTGGGCCAAACAGTTTGATATTAATATACCAATACAACTAGGTGTACGATCTATTGTAGACCAGCATACCTCCAATCATATAAAGAAGTTAAAGGGTGCTAGTGGAATGTGTATTGTTTAATGTTTTCATTTTTATTTAGTCAATTTTTAAATCATTTAGATTTTTTTTTTTTTTTTCTTTTTATAAACTATCACACATACTAGAACAAACTTTTAATAACACACTCGTCTCATACGCCGCGGTTTTTGGATCGTTGCACTACTCACGGATAAATAAAAAACAGTATACTTTAAATTATTATATTAAAAATATAAATTGAAATTATTTATTGTAAAATATTATTCTAATAATACATATTTATCTATACAATATTTTTTTTTGTTGTTTCAGTCATGTATGTTCTGATGTCCATACGGTAGTGATGAATAATCCGACGAAAATCTCCGTTTTTTACTTTGTGGCCGATATTTTTTGGTTTCAACAATGCTAATCACGTCATGCGTTTTTGTTCTTTTTATATTACGACACAGGATGGGGATCGGTACTGTCGCTTCCTCCTCCTCCTTCAGTATCATTTTGCGCATTGTGTCGAAGTTAATTTTTTGAGACGTTTCGTAATTTAAAGTAAAACCTTTTACCTTACATTTCATGTACCTTTTATCATTAACCGGACACAACACTTCATATGCATAGTTTTTCGGACCACCCAATACAACCTCCGTAATAAAACTATTCAGTCCGTATTCTTCTAATTCGTTGGTCATGTCACCCAGGAACGAGCCTTGTGGCGGCTCGTACTCGGCACCTTTTATCTTAGAGGTGTATATAATACTATCCGTATCATAATATAAAACTCTCTCTTCAAGCTTCTCCAAATAACTGTATAGCTTAAGCCTCGCCTGAGTTGTTGTGTACGCTGCTATACATACATTAACGATAGGAGACACCATAGCCGCTTCTTCTATATATTCCCAATTCGTTATGGCTGTGTTGTCGTTGATCTTCTGTACATGATTAATATCGATTGCAGGATCTACCGTCATACGATACAACACTCCTGGTTCTGTTATGATAGAGGTTTTAGTTTGATTTTCCTTCTGACCAAACTTTCCCCAAAACGAATTTAATTTTAGTTTGGCCAGTGTTCTACGGCCGGCATTTTTTACTATATTTTGTGCTTCTAGAAGTACACTCTCTTTACACATAGAGTATATGTATATATAATATAGTTATCCCTATCGTTTTCTGTGATGCATGCCGCCGGCCACCCTGATGCCTCCTGTTTCATTTTTAGAAACTTATTGATAAAGGGTGTAAATAGCCCTTCGTTGTTCGGACTATGCTGCACTATTACGTACTCCCATACCTCATATATATCCAGCATGGTGTAACCCTTAGCAATGGCTTTATTCACTTCGTCGATGACCCATGTTCCTGTTAATGCTCGCTCACTCTCGCCGTGTGTACATTTACCAGCTTGAAAATTTTCACCACAACTACGACAGAGTACAAACATGAGCCTTTTACTCATTTTTTGGGGTAATACGGGATGGTACAAATTTGATGGAGGTAGTATACTACATTTAATAACTCCGTCGGTTTTACTTAAATCTAATTTTTTACATTCCGCGCCTATGTGTATTTTAGGATGGCCTATAGGAAATTTACCGTATTTAGACACCCAGGGGTATAGGGAACAAACATCAATATAATTTATTTTTTCATCTGGTTCACATTTATAGTACGTTCTTGTGTTGCCTGTTCTACCGCCATAAAAAGCATCGCGGGGGTTCAGTGGGGCATAATTTAGAATGGGGTGCGTGTCCGCTATTATAGACGTGAATTCGCATTCCCACTTTTCAGTAACTTTATATCCCAGTCTTGCCAGTTTTTCCGTTTTTGCTTTAGTTTGTAGTCTACGAGCGTTTAGAGTCTAGGTTTTTTCCTCCTACATAGGTTTATCTCTATCGTTCCTTAAACACTCGTGACCATGGTAGTAACAACCATGAAACTCAAATATTTCATTGGTTTGTTTACAAAAACCGTCAACTTTCATTCCGTGCAGGGAAACTTCAAGACTGTTGCCGGCATGGGTTATTCTAATATTTCGCGATTCGGCTTCTCCAATTAACCATTTAAGCGAAACATTAGAAAATTTGTCGGCCATTCGATATCCGTTTTTAGGAATAACTCCTATGGTGTTTGGCTTTAAGAAATTTCGTCGGAAGACTAAATTACATGCAGAAGCAATCGTAACACTCTCAATAAAAGGGCACACATTACAGCTGTCTAGCATAATTTTACGATATTTTAGACAGGCTAAAGCAAGAATTTTCACATCCGATTTACAGTATAACAATAGCTCGTTTTTGAAATCGAACGTATAATTTTCGTTTAACATTTTTCTATGCCATTTTAAAAAATTGTTTCTGCAGCCCTCTGTGGGACAGGATTCGTTACAACCACCACAGGTTTTCATGGTATCGGGTGAATAAAATTTTAAATCGGGTATTACACCGACGTAATTTTCGTTAGAGACAGTATTAAAATAATGAGGAAAATACCCCTTCTTTGAAGCGGGCGGAAGTTCGAATGCTTTTGGTAGAGCCGATAGAGCCATCGGGAAATAGTTTAAACTATCAATAAACTTTACATTCGATACCTGCAATAAAACTAATTTTGATCCTCGCATTATAACATCTGGTTTAATATGCTGGTTATTTTCAAGTATATATTTCAACACAAATTGATGATCGAAGGCCTGACCATTGTGAGCAATTACAATAATTTGTTTAAATTTTTTCCGACAAGTCAAAATATACGACATAAACCTCTGTATAATGGCACCAGTATCTATTACGTTTTGTCGAAAACCGCATATCTCACAGAAAAATAAGCTTTCTACCTCTATACACTTATGACACCTCTGTTCATAAACACATAAATTAGGTTCATGTACTGTAGCGTTGGGTTTCTCTGTGGATATTTTTTCCTGTCTTGTTTCCAAATCGTAAAATATATACAGAAAATCGTCTATCGGTGGTTTTTTCTTGCTCACCTGAATATGACAAAGGTGATTCTCACCTTGATGGGTTTTACAAACATTACAAAAGGTTTCACCACAAGTGTGTACGCGGTTAGAGGGTACCGTACGATAACAAATGGCACATAACCGAAACTTATCGCAAACCCCATTTGTTTTGTGATTGTCAATACAAAGAGGTCCGCGAAAACTACGGTTACAAACGTTACAGATAATGTTAGTACCGCTTATACATATAGGAGTTTGTTGACAACAGGGGCAAGCTTTTTTACATCGATGGTTGAATTTATTACTATAAGAAACATGACATTCCTTACAGTAATAGCTGTTTCCGAACATAGCAGTTACCGACTTCACGACATTGTAGTGGTTAGAGGTATAAAGAAGATGAATTATCCTATCATTATCGGGTCCCTTGAAAATTATTTCTTTTTTATCAGTATTGTAATCGTATACAATAATCTGATAATTTTTTAAATAGTTCTGAAATTGAACTATCTCGGTAATACTTCCGCCCTCACGCGGAATAATTACACCGGATTTTTGTAACAACAGCTGTACCTTGCGCTCACGTAATACAGAATATTTTCCGTAAAATTTCATTTTCAACGGACTATTTTTGGCATGGTATTTGCCTATAATAAGAGCGCGTGGTAAACATAGATTGTCGTTTAAATCAGGGACCGTTATAAATCCGCGACGTTTCTTGGATTCTTCTTCTAGATTGTTGTAATGAGGTCCGGATCTTTTACCCATTCCCGTAGGCAGCCGAATACGGGTCATCGTAAGTTTAAAGGTATCTACATCTAACCCTTCAGAGTTACTCTGGAATACACTACCCAGCATACCCCAAACATCGTCGAAAGTGATATCGCGAGCATCACGGAACTTGAGCCATGCGGGATTATTAAATTTTTCCGAAGTAAAATCAAAACCAATCTTATCGCTAGGGTTAACCTCACGCACAATATAATCAAGTATAGAACTCACCCCATCCTTAATCCACTCAATAGGGTTTACCTCGTCAGCAGGTATCTCGGTTAATTTAAAACTAATTCTAGTGCGGGTCATGTTGAATTTACGCGTTTCTTCTGAAGCGTCAGAAAGAATGACGTATTTCTCTGAATTATCCATAATTTTCTGAAATGAACAATAAATAAAATAGTTTTTATTTTTATTATGAAAAATATAAATCATATTTTTGGAAAATTACCTTGAATTTTTTTTTTACACGGTCTTGAATTAAAGATTTTCAAATTTTTTTTAATAAGTTTATATTATTAAGTTTATATTATTTACACAATGAACAGTAGTTATATCTGATGTTTATTGTATGAAATACGTAATCGTACTACATTCAGATACGTCGATGTACTTATATATATAGTAAATATTAAAGATCAACACTTCATAAAACTAATTTGTTTAATTATTTAATTTTTTTTTAATTTTATATATTCCGTATTAGAATTTACGTTGAATAAATTAATTTTTTGATTAATGAATTCTAGTGAAATGACTAATATAGTGAACGTATTTGATTTTGAATCTTATATATTACGTGTATACGTGTATAAAAGATGCCTTTTGCATAAATTATTATTATTATGACGTCATTGTATGATTGTTTACATTTTTAAAGTTGAAAACAAGAAACAACAACAACGTTATACATACGCAGCTAAAATCATATGTTCATAAAAAAGATGACTACCGCAATAATTATTATGCCCGTCTTATATAAATGTTTACTTTTTGTTAAATTTTAATCTTTTGAATTTTATATATTTCGCACCGAATAAATTAAATTATTGATTGACCGAAACAACTAATAGAGTAAACATGTTTGTTCATGATTGTCCTCGATACATGTACAAAAGATGACTGTTATTATTATGACATCATTGTATGATTGTTTACGTTTTTAAAGTTGAAACCAAGAAACAACAACAATGTTATACACACGTATTTTATTAATACATTTTTAATACATTATTACTATTTTGAATAATTAAAATGTTTAGAAGAATTTACAGCCTAACATGTGAAACGAAAAACTTAATACTTTTAATACAATATATGCGCGCAAAGATTGAAATATTGAGCCCTAACTATATTCATTATTTCCATATAAAAATATGACGTAGACGGTGCAAACCTAGTAACATACCTTTAGGCGGAAAATTATATATATAGACCGAGTACTAATAGTAATCTATCTTTGGGGGTAATAGTTTGTTTATATACCTCAAATAGTCATAGTAATTTATCATACATTGGTGGTGTGGTGGTAAGACGCTTGCCTTTCATGTTGCGGACCCGAGTTCGATTCCACACGCTGACCAAAAAAAAATTATCCACACAACATTTTATAATACAATCTACATTTACACACACACAAACAAACAAACACACACACACGTCACTTTCTAGGTAACGTCACAATAAGAAAAGTGAGTCATCAAAAAGTTTGCTTTATACCTAATTAGTCATAGTCTTTATCATACGTTGGTGGTGTAAGACGATGCTTCTTGCCTTTCATGTCGCGGACCCGAGTTCGATTCCACACGCTGACCAAAAAAAAATTATTCATATATTCATTCCACACGCTGACCAAAAAAAAATTATTCATATATAAGGTGAATGGTGTTGTCCAATTAGTTAGAAAGTGAGTCATCAAAAAGTGACAAGTGATTTGATTTGATAACGGACACACGTCACTTTCTCAATTAGAAGGTGAGTCATCAAAATCAAAATATATTCTCTCTCTCTCTCTCTCTCTCTCTAAATCAAAATATATAGATCAAATAAAAATTGATTGACAGGTCAAGGTCAATCTATATATAGATCTAGGTGATGTCTCAATTAGAAAGTGAGTCATCAAAATATGACAGGTTTTGATTGACAGGTTAAATCAAAATATATTCTCTCTCTTTCACTCTTCCTCTCTCTAAATCAAAATATATAAATGAAATGAAAAATTGATGAAGGTCAAAATATAGATATAGGTCAAGTTCAAATCAAAATATGGAAAAGAAAGTTCTAGTTCTAGGAAAAGAAAGTTCTAGTTCTAGGAAAAAATATAGGTCAAGGTCAAAATTAGTTCCCACGCTAGGCAAAAAGTTCCCACGCTAGGCAAAAAGTTCTCACCACAACGGGCCATAATACCTACTGAAATTGATGATAATGAGCAAGAAGTCATACCAGTTGACGAAGGTGTAAGGAGTATTCCACCTAATCTGTCTGAATACATTTTGAACACCGATGTTAGGAGACTAATTACACAAACTTTTTAAATAATGTTATACAATAAAAATATTTTCTTTAATTCATAAAAATGTTATTTTATTTTTGGTTGGCTTAATCGCTGTCGCTACTTGCTTGAGGTGGACCCATGTTTTTATAATATAAGTACATGGCCTTCGCGGCCTTCTGCTTAAGTTTAGTTAATTTGATCCTTTCTTCAATTGCTTCTAATTGTTTTTCTTTAATTTTATTGTCAACTGATTTCACACGTCGTCGATTTCTAGTTCTTGGGAAGTTTGATGTGGGCGAATTATTTAATGGTGGAGCTGTGTTATGGGTGGTACTTGGGTTTCGTGATGTTGTAGGATTATTTTCATTAGGATTCGGAATATTTCTTATTAATGGCGTTGTATTTTGTGTTAAATTATTAGCAATCGGTGGTGAATTGGTAGTATTAATATCACAATTACTTTAAAAACTGTCGTCTTAATATTCTGTTGGTAACTCGCAACTCGGCATTTCCTATAACAAACAACATTTTACAAAATAACTATAAAACTACATATGTTTAAAACTTACATCATCGCTACCATCATCATCGAACCAGTTAGGTCCTGCAGTTACTGAAGGAGCAACTAAATCATATAATAGGCCTTCAGCTTCATCGATTGGCGCTAATGCCGGACCACCACCGGTACCAGATGTGTATTGCTTTTGAATAGCCAAAGTTTTACGTAATTTTCCTTTCATATTCATGTATGCCGCTTTTAATTGTTGGGTCGTTTTCTCGCCTGTTAAGCTTTGGGCATTGTATTCCGCGCCTATTTTGTCCCACCATTCTTTTTTAGCCCGATTGGAAATAGAATCGGTTTTTTTGTTTTCGATAATGTTTTTATATTTTGTTATTATTTGTAATAACTTTTCTTTTTCTGCTTCACCGAGCCGGCTATTCATTTTAACTATAATATGTTGTCTCTTTAATTACTTATAAGAATAATAACGTTTATTTTCATTTATTTGACAGAAAATTAAAAAAAAATATTTTTTTTATGTTGGTAGCTCGTGTTCGAAAAACGATACTTTTAGTCACGTTTAAAAATACCATTAAAATCTAAACTAAATTTGTAGTTTTATTCACGTCTAAAAATATGACTTTCGAATATCATTTTCGAAAAAACTGTAACTACAACTATAAGTGTAGTTGTGATTTTAGTTGCGTCTATCGATTTAGACCATAATGATCATAAAACAACGCAAAAAACGAGAAAAAATATTGAACACAGTTTTTTATTTCATAGCAACAACAAAAAGTAATCGCATAAAAATTAATATTGAGTGCGTGATCAAATTGTCCCTCTCCTAATCCTAATTGACATATTGTATTTAAATTATGTAACCTTCAAAACAAAACACAACATTTTATCATTATTTGATCGATACGATCAATATTTTTATTTTGGTTTAATGAGAAATTTCCCAGCGTTTATCCGATTAATCTCCTAAATTTTAATTTATCGTAGTTATCATAATTTTTATACATATTTTTCGATGTTTAGATTTTGAATCGAACTATTTTATAATCATAAAAATTATGTTTAATTAATATAATTTCGGAAAATAACCCTGACCTAATTCAATTATTTATCTATTACTTTATGTAATAAAATATTAAAAGCTCTCACTATTAATACTTGAACAATTCAAAATAAGTTTGAATGTTTTGCCATGGGATTGCATAGACTTCTTTGTAAATTACACATTTTTTGGTTAAATAAAAAAAGCTCGTTTGAAAATATCGCTCAACATGGAGGCTTTATATATTAAGATGGCTTTGATTGCACAAACAGGTTTTCCAAGAATACCACCACAGTATTTTTTGCTTGTCGTAGGAGGTGAGTAAACGGTTGGATCGGTGGGCTGACGACCCTCATCCGTAAAAAACTCAACTGTTTGCATTATCAAAAAAAGATAAACTGGAATTAGCTGTCGATAATTTGTGTACACGCGCCCACAGAAGTTAGCCAGCCCTAATCTAAAGACTCATTTTACAATGACTTGGACGACCTGATGGGATCTATACCCGAACACGATGTTAGGTTGTGAATTGGGGACTTTAATGCTAGAGCTGGCTGAAATCAGGCCGACTTTGGTGAGAATATAGGTTCGTACTCCCGGCACGAATTTGCGACCGATAATGGTGAGAGAACGATGTACTTTGCAATTTCTCACGATATAAGAGTAATGCAATTACGTTTCTCTCTAACAAACAGATACATCTAGAGACATGGATACATTCTCTCGGAACTTCCCGCAGCCAAATTGACCATGTGCTAGTTTCTAAACGGCGGGCTCGGGTTGTGCAGGATGTGAGAACTTATCGGTCAGCAACCAAATAGGTAGGCAGCGATTGTTATTTGGTCACTGCAAAGCTACGACGGAAATTTCCCAACAACTCTGGGAATTCAGCGAAACGCATGGAATTTTTAACTGTGAAGGTCTGATAAATGAAGATCAAAAGAAACGATATCAGAATCTTGTCAGCAACAACATTGAGGAAGCTAATTGCCAGTCTGGCTGCGTGAACCCTGTCTGGGAGGTACTGAAAACTTTGGTTGTCAGTGCTGCTCAACAAACTTTATGTAGGTATAGCGAAAGTCAGACCCAAGAATGATTGGCGATGGTCAAATTGCAGAGTCCATTTTATTTATTTTATTAAAATTAAAGATATAAAGGCTTAGAATATCATTATTTTTATGTAAGGCGGTGGCTCGGTGGTAAAAGAATATGTGTGATTAGTTCTTAATCATACTAGTTCGAGCCTCGTTTAGATATATTTTTTAGATTTATACAAATTTTTCATTTTTAAATCAAAAAGAAATTTTTTTTTATATTTCTGAAGAAACGTCTGGACACCCCGCTATATTTCAAAATTCTCCCCCCGGAATAGAGGTTTGAACACTCTGCAACACACACATCCACGTTGTTAGCCACTATACATATCTTTATATTTGCCAATTGGATGAAGAAATTAAATTAATTAAATTAAACATTTTATAATGCCCCCACCGAAGCTTGAACTCTAGTTCACAATTCTGAATGAAACGACTTTGCCTAATGGACCACCGGCTTATATACATTTGCCGCTATACAAATCTTTTATATCTGCCATTTCGATGGAGAAAATTAAAAATTTTAGCAACAGATGGACAATCCCTTACGGTCATATACAAGAGATGGTTTTTATATTTTCATTACAGTCATACACAAGAGATGGCTCTTATACTTGCAGAAGAAATTAAATTAACAAAGTTTCGCTGCTGGCGAGACTTGAACTCCAGTCCACAAATCCAAATGCCATGACCCTATTAACTGTACCACCACCGTATTTGTAATTGTAGCTGTACAAATCTTTTATATTTCCCAAATAACTTACGAGTATAATACTATCGCAGTTTATCGCAGCATAAGCGGGGATAGCTTATCATATTTTTAACATGTTCGATTTGGTTTAAACTCGGTACTTTAGAACTTCCCGTTGCCAGGTCGGTTTTGCTCATTATTTAAAGAAAACGCAATATCAATGTATACAAAGTTTTTTTTAAATATATTTATTAAAACCTTAATTAATTGTTTATTTCATTAATAATGTGCTCAAGAAGATGGGAGCATTACGGCCCTTAACTGGAGGAAGGTGGAGAAGGCCTTAGCCGCCATCTTCCTAAACATAATGAGGGAAAACCCAGGACCTGCTCCGTCCTGCCGTGACGGAGGGTGGCACCGGGGTCACGTCAAACTGACTGCCTGTGCCGATGAAAGGTCGGTGACCCTCTATAACAAGGCGATCGGCAGCCTGGGCGAAGTCTGGCCGGGGGCCAAATTAGCAGTGGTGACGAGGGAAGAAATTCCCTGCAGGCCAAGGGCGCGAGCCTGGATACCTGTGGAGCCTAGTGATCCAAGAGAGATATTGGAAATGTTGAAAATCAGCAATCTAGGTCTGCCAACGGCCACCTGGAAGATTGCCAGGTTAGAAGAGGTAAAGGCGGAAGCAGATCACAGATCGGCCGTCATTATCATCGACAGGGAATCCGTGGGTGCTTTGGCAAAATCTGGAGGTCTGATCAGCTATGGATTTGGAGCGATTACGCTCAAAATCTATAAGCGCGATGAGACTGACAGAGCTGGGGCACCTGCAGCAGGGGGGGGAACCACTTGTGGTGTCCCGCCTGGTGTTGGTGACCCAGAAGTCCGCAGCATCCCGAAGGACACTCAGGAGACACTATCCCTGGACTCGGAGATTTCGAGATCATTGGGACGAAGCTGTGCGCTCCTAACGGACGAATCAACGTCAGAGGAGTCTGACTCAACAGTGGTGGAGGGAAGCAATATTTAATGCTTAAGATCCTTAAGATCAACCTCCATTACTGTAAAGCTACCTCGGCGGCCCTTCTGCTAAAAATGGAATCTGAGTCCATTGATGTGGTTCTGGTCCAGGAACCTTGGGTCAATGGTGACCGGGTGCTGGGCCTCAGAACTCCCAAATATAAAATACTACATGCGAAAAATTAAG
The DNA here is from genome assembly GCA_951394425.1 of Tipula unca. Classification (NCBI taxonomy): domain Eukaryota; kingdom Metazoa; phylum Arthropoda; class Insecta; order Diptera; family Tipulidae; genus Tipula; species Tipula unca. Next base: position 19,901,420 of record OX596383.1, on the reverse strand, counting down.
GTAAGATACGTTCCTGCATTCTCGCTAGAAATAATTTGAATATTTTTATACTACTAAATTACAGCAACGCTGATGTAGTGGTGGCTAGCATCGAGATGGATGGGCAAAATCTCTGGCTAATATCGGCCTACCTACCATACGAGGAGGAAAATATACCACTTGGTTGGGCGGTGCAATAATGGAGGCTCAAAAACGAAAGGTGGGAGTCATCATGGGTAGCGATGCTAATGCGCATCACTCAATCTGGGGAAGTACAGATATAAACAGGCGAGGTGAGTTGCTGCTTGATTTTATTTTAAGTACTAACCTAAATATATGTAATATCGGGTGTCAGCCAACCTTTATTACTAAAAATAGACAGGAAGTGTTGGACATCACAGTTGTCTCGGATTTTATTAAGGAGAGAGTATTGAACTGGAAAGTGTCCGAAGACCATTCCTTTTCTGACCATTGTTATCTCCAGTACGAAGTGGATACTAAACCCACTAGTAAGAAATAGGAGGAAAACTGATTGGGATTGTTTCAGGACCATTCTGTGTAACTTATTACCGGTATCGGTTCCAAACCCTCCTGCATCTACACTGGAGCTTGATGCTCTAGTAACCAAGCTATCTGATGCTTTTAACAAGGCCATGTTAGATGCATGTCCTTTCAGTAGGCCCTTGGGTAAATCTCGGCCACCCTGGTGGTCGAGAGAACTCCAAAATACTCGTATGAAATGCAGGAGGACTGTTCAAGAAAGCGAGGAACACAAATGCTGCTGCAGATTGAGACTGTTATAAGAAAGTCCTCAAAACCTACAAGTATGAGCTGAGAGCAGCCAAAACGAGGGCCTGGAAGCTCTACTGTGGCAATATACAGGAATCCTCGGATGCGGCCAGGCTACGCAAAGTACTATGTTCTAGTCCTTCCATCCCGGGTTATTTACAACGACCGGATGGTTCATGGACTACATGTAGTGAGGAACCCCTGGACCTATTACTAGAAACGCATTACCCGGAGTGCTCGGTACTAGCTCCGGAGAGACCCATGATAAATAGGGGCATAGACTCCGTAAGTCATATAGTAAAAAGGCGGAATATCCTATGGGCAATAAACAGCTTTAAGCCATACAAGTCGGCAGGACCTGATGGCATTATCCCCGCGGATATCCAGCGAACTATTGACTTAACCCTACTCTGGCTGGAAGTTATCTTCAAAGGCAGCCTAGAACTCTGTCACATTCCTAGAAAATGGGCTGAAGTAAAAGTAATATTTATACCTAAGGCGGGAAAAAGCTCTCACTGCTATCCCAAAGACTTTAGGCCTATAAGCTTCTTTCCTGTTGAAAATACTAGAAAGACTTATAGAGGCTAACATTAGAGGCTCAATCAAGCCGGGCGAGCTGTCGGGATCTCAACACGCTTACTGTAAGGGACGATCGGTGGAAACAGCTCTCCACTCCCTTATAGGCCCGATTGAGAAATCACTTGAATATAAGGAATATTCAATGGTGACCTTCTTGGATATAGAGGGGGCCTTTAGCAACGTCACACCGGGGGCAATCACTCGGGCCCTTGCGTGCCTGGGGGTAGACGCGTCATTCAGAGCCTGGATAGATCATATGCTTAGAAGCAGGATCGTGACAGCTTATCTGGGTGGGACGTCTGCCGGCAGATACGTGAGCAAAGGGACACCTCAAGGTGGGGTTCTATCTCCCCTTCTTTGGAACTTGGTCATAAATGACCTGTTACTAAACCTGGAAGGGCAAGGCTTCAAGGTGGTTGCTTACGAGGATGACGTTGCTATTGCGGTCTTCGGTAAATATCCTAGTACGCTGAGTGAGCGCATGCAGTGCGCGCTTGGCTACCTCTCTGAGTGGGCACGCGGCTGCGGACTGACCGCAAACCCACAGAAAACGGAGCTGGTCCTCTTTACCAGGCAGCACAAACTTCCTCAGTGTGACCCGCCGACATTAAATGGTACTCGCTTGATCTTTACGGATAGAGCAAAATACCTTGGACTACTTTTAGACAGCAAGCTAAGCTGGAAACCAAACATCGTAGAGAGAGTAAAGAAAGCTACTATAGCGCTCTACTCCTGCAAAAATGCCATTGGAAAGAGATGGGGTATGGAGCCCCACATAGTACACTGGCTCTACGTCTCAGTGGTCAAACCTATACTGCTATATGGGGTTGTCGTCTGGTGGCCAGCGTTAAAAGTTATGGCCAACCTTAAACTATTGATGAAAGTCCAAAGAACGGCCTGCTTGTGTATAAGTGGGGCTCTCAGGACCACACCTACTCAAGCTCTGGAGATTCTCTTTCATCTTACTCCCTTGGATATTGCGGCCGAGCAGCTTGCATCTTGCACAGCCATTCGGCTCAAATCCATATCTATGTGGACCTGTAATAATGCAGGGCACTCATCTATCCTATGCAACAGGGGTATTCCGGAAGCTACCGACTACGCTATCCCTTTGCCATCTGGTGAGATTAAATTCCAAACTGAGTTTCCCACCAGAGAGGACTGGGTGAACGAAACGGTTATGGATAATGAGGCCCTAAGCTTCTTCACGGATGGCTGAAAAAGGGATGGTGGGGTTGGCTGCGTATTCTGATCGCAGTTATGTTGTGTTAACTAGATGGCACCATTGGCAAATTAAATGTTACGCAATGTTGAAGCTGTGTTGAACCAATTGGACAGAAGAAATTAAATTAAAAATAGGGAGATAGGGAAATATTTATTTTGACGTTATTCATGTACTGGTTAACCTAACCTAACCTAACCTATTCATGTACTGACCTAAATTTTAAATTTGTATGGTCGGTCCGTGGTCATTATTGTGGCCCGCCTAGAAAACCGCATCATGTATCATTAACTGAAACAAAATTTTTATAATTGTTAAGGCCATAAGCAGGGATAGCTTATCATATTTTTGACTTGTTCGATTTGGTTTAAACTCGGTAGTTTAGAACTTTCCGTTGCCAGGTCGATTTTGATCATTATTTAAAGAAAACGCAATATCAATGTATAAACATTTTTTTTTTTATATATTTTTATTAAAACCTTAATTAGTTAAGTTTTAAATTTTCGGTGAGGTTGGGTTAACAATTTTTTAAATTAATTTCTCCTATCAAATTGGTGATGGTGAAATAAAAATAAACTTAACTTTGTTCAAAACTTCAATATGTATTCTCCAAGTAAAAGTGGCAAGTATAAAAGATGGTTATGGATATATAGCAGTAATGAAATTGTACGGCGATGGTCAAAGAAACATTCCATTGCCGTTGATAAAAAATTTTAGTTTTATAATTATTAACCAGAGAATGGACGTCGAAAATATTTTAACATATTCTTTTTTTTAATATAATTCTGTAGTAATTAACGGTATGTAACAAGTATGCATATTATTTCTATATTAGAAATCGCTATACATATATACACTAACCGACAAAATGCAAAGTACTTCCGATACATATGTATATTTGTTTATCTGTCGACATTATTTAGTCTTTCTTTGATGAGTGTAGTTACAACTTCTTGGCAACCAACTTTTGATTTTTTACAAATATAAATTGTACATCGAAATAGTAATGTGAAATTAAATATTAATGAATTTTGTGATATAATAATTTGTATACTAATTTTTCTACATTTTAAGATTTACATGTTTTTAAAAATACGCTTAAGATTCTTCTTAAGTTCTTTAATTTAATTTTAATATTCTAAAGCATTTTACAAACTAATATAAGTTCTTAGAATTATACAACTACCAGAATTGTATTTTAAAACCTACGCTTTAAAGTGACAGATGTAATAATTTTAGCTCTGTAATTTTATTAATTATTAAATTCAAATTACTAAATTATTTATTTATTTTTAAGCCACAGCTATTATTGGTGGTATGCCTAATAATTCATCCAATCCAGGTTTAATTGCTACCAAAAAGAGAGTGCAGACACCACTAAACATATTGATTAAAATGAACATAAAATATTAATTAAGTTCAAAACGCAAATTGTTCCCATGCAAAAGAAATATTTAGCAGCTGGTGAAATTGGATTTATCACTGAAGATTAAAAAATCGTCCTATATTTATGTGTGATCATCTTTCTTCCTATGACGAATCCAACTGTACTGGAAGCACAATAGTTGAAGAAGGACGTGAAGTTTCAATACTTGTGAATCAAAAATGGAACAATTTACTATTTTTTCTAAAAATCAACATAGTTTATTTTTCATCTCGCAAATTTGACTCAGATTTGTAACAAAAATAGTATCAATGAAAAGACACTCTGTTTCTATACTAACATTTAAAGGCAAGAGTTCATCAGTTTCCTCATCTTAAGTTCAGCTAATGTTGATTGACATGTTAACATACAATTGATCAATGGCCACCTCCAGAATTTGTTTGAGGCGTACAAACACATTTATACAAACCATATATTGTCTTGGAAAGAAATCAGAATTCTTTATCTCTTTGTGAAATGATGTCTCGCAGATAATATATTCTGGAAAGAGCGTTTTTAACACAAAATTGTGAAATTGTGCAATTTTCGAAGACATTTTATTTACATTTTGAAAGTAAAATGTTTGACTCTTTCTGTTTTGTGGTTTAGTTAATAATGTAGAGTTATTATTGCTGGATTCTTGTATGTTACTGTCTTCCTAGGTGTCTGCGCTGGTTCCAGATTTTACAGTGTGATTACGTTGGATGTGTTACCTAGCTGTTCTTATTAATAAATGCAGTTGGTCTCGTTCAATCGGTGAATCATTTTAATTAAATCAGTAAAGAAATAACTTAGTTTCGATCCAATTACCATATTCGAGAACTTTATCCGCATCATCATCGGTCAAAGAATGGCCTTGTTGTTCTGTTACGATATTAGCGAACGCTAACCAACACCCATTGATCGGTCAAGAAATAGCCTAGTTTCCATTCAGCTGGAAGGCTGCCATAATATTTTATAGACATTTTTTATTTGAATGAATTCTGTTGTATCGAGATTTTAATACATAACCTCAGATTTTTCTCATTAGATACATATACCGATGTAGCTAAAATTTAAAAAAAACATGAACATCTGAAATTTCCAAATAAAATTATACATACCCACCCGATATATTCTCAATAAAAACAAACATAAATGTTCAATTTCAAAAATTGTATTTTTTAAAATATTTTTAAATTCAATTTTAGTAACAACATAAGTATTTTTTTAACAAGAAACTAAATAATAATACTATTTTTATTTTAGATAAGACTTTGCCATATTCAATATTACAGTTTGATTACTTCATATATGTTAGATGTTTTTTTAAATTATAATTGAAAAGTCTAATTGATAAATGAGAAGTGTGATTGAGAAAAATGTATATAAATGATTGGGAGTAGGAGGGGGAGACGTCTAATGATGATTTTAACCTTAAAATTCATTAGCTTCCGAGATATAAACTAAAGTTAGTTTAATTTAATTAGAACTTTTGAACTATACTTTTGAGCAGTTAAACCAGTTATAAATAAATAATATTTGGTACACTAAATGTTTGTCAATATTCGTTTAGCAGATAAGCTTCGCATTACCAGAAGCATCAGAAACCAAGGTAATCGTCGTGAGTCTGATGCGGAAATAGTTGAAGACGCGCTAGCTGCAATATCATAGGACCCACACGCATCAACAAGAAATATTACACGAGATAGAGGAATATCTCAGACAACCGCGTCCCGGTTTTTATGATACAAAGGATTCAAGATATTTTAAAGTAATTTTTATAGAAATAACATGAAGCAGTTCATTTAGATTTTGTAGGACGATTAGACATATCATTGGAATCAAATGGCGGACATTTTGAGCAGTTGCTAATTAATTGACATTTTTGTAAAACAAATTTTGTTTTGTAGAACTTAGCGGAAATGTTTTTACTTTAGTGAGTACCAATTGGTACTCATATTTCTGAAATCATACACTTAAAATATTCAGAGTAAAAAATATTTATATTTAACTGCTTAATCGAAAAGTGCACTCAAAGCTGCTTGAATGAATTTTATAAACATTCAATATCATCAATAGACATCCTTCCCGACATTCCTAAACTGTTATTAGAAGTATTTTACTTCTACTTAGCACCGTTCTCGAGGTAAAAGCCTAACATTTTTTAAAAACTATATATATATATATATATATATATATATATATATATATATATATATATATATATATATATATATACCGGGTGTTTTTTTTAAACTGAGACAATCAAATATCTCGAAAAATAGCCACTCTACGGAAAAAATGTCCATAATCAAAATTTAATCATACCGCGGGGGAAATACATTAGTGCAAAAAAAAAAGTCCCCCCACCCCCGCTTTGTAGGTGGGGCGGGGGTAACTTTTAAACTAAGATAGGAAGCCATATTTTTTATTGCAGATACGGATTCTACGACGTATGATTTGAATGAAATATTTTGTTCGGTTCATGATAGATGGCGTTATATATATATATATATATATATATATATATATATATATATATATATATATATATATATATATATATATATATATATATATATATATATATATCTATATAGATATATATAGATATATAGATATATATATATATATATATCTATATAGATATATATAGATATATATATCTATATAGATATATATATCTATATATATATCTATATATCTATATATATATATATATATATATATATATAATTGTACTAGCCATGTTCAAAACTATTTATGCAAAGTGAAAAAAAACATTTCACAAATAACTAAATTAATAATTAATTTAAATGAACATAACTAAATTCAATTTTTCTGAATTTTAACTTTTAAATAAAATTATGTGAGTTCAAAACTAAATACGTTGACCTAAATAATACAATTTATACAAATGTTATTTCCGAAGCAATTATATTTATGGAATAGTTTTTCTTCGCTTTGCACAAATAATTTTGAACATGATATGCATAATATATATAATTTATATAATACAGTACGCATGTGATTAAAGCGATTTATAAAGATATTTATATAATTTATTTATTACTAACCCATTGCCCCATTTAATTATAAATTTATTTATATTTTTATTTTATAAAATTATAGAAGAAACACAACAAATACAAGTTTATTATGTAAAATGTAAATATATATATAACATAAAATACACGAATACCCTCGAGAGATATGATTTTCTAACCAATACATACAATATATATTCCCATTTATGCAGTTATAAAATATTACTTGTTATTATATTTTAATTGATATACCAAAAATGTACAAACCGGTCCATATGTCGAAGACTATAATACTTAATCGCGATTCTAAACCACAGATTGATATCAATCCTACTACACATTAGTAACGCATGACATTATAAGCCTAACAGATATGATCTTGCGATATAACATCTATCAAATTATTCGTTATAAAAATTTGTTAAGGAGAATATGTTTAGTAACACAGTTTAGCAAAGCTGAAACCCAGAATGAAATATAAATATATCTTATACTTTGGCTAAAGCATGAGTCGCCTATAATTCCTGTTTGTTTGACTTAGAATTCTAAATTATTAAATAAATTTAATGCGATTTCGTTACAACGCGGATAATAAAACATCAAAAATTCTCTTACAACTGATACATTTTTTTAGAAAAAGATCCTGAACTTTTGCTTATCGGCCTATTAGGAAATCTATAAAGCAATCGTTAATAATAGATGTTTTTCTTTCCCGCTGTTGAATTCAGAGATTTAAAAAAACTATTTGGAAGATAACCTAATTTTTTTATGGAGTTCATGTATCCCATAACGCGAATTCTTACAAGAACTTCTTTCAGGAACGTATCTACCGCGTTGTATGAGGTTTACCCGTACATCAATATGTATCTAATATCATTTTAAAGTTCTAAGATTTTAGAAATCGAAAGCTAGAATTTGATTGTGGATTGGTTAAATAAGATTTCAAGATTTCATTTTATTATTACAGTGTTTAAGGCAATTACTGTCGCCTCACTGAGTTAACAATCTGGCTCCACCGATTTCGATCCTGAGCTTGATTTTCCTAAAAAATCTGAAGAAGCCAAGCAATTCTCTACACCGTGGAGCCATCGTCGCCTACAATGACCTCTGTACCTACCATACGGTGGCTCTCGTTTCAGAAATCGCTGCACAATTCGTTCTGGGTCCGAACGCTGAATGTCACCGAGCCAGCGCACTCGCTGAGATTTTCATTCATGTATACAATGTCGGTATCTTCATCAGATCTCTAATCTCGACATTGTAGAGAGCTCGGTATGTACCATCTATCTTACGTTTTGAGCGGATCAAGTATTTCCGCGCTGTTCAGTTCGATCACGCATATGCAAATACCTGATTACACTGATATAAGATGTTTGAGGTGTTTCAGTTTAACGAAAGATACAACAAAAATACAACATGATATTTAAGAGTATCGGGAACAGAGCATCTCCTGTTCTAAATTTCAACGCAAGATTGGGGCTGCGTATCACACTACACAATCGTACCAATTTTGTTAGCATTCCTAGGTTTTGCAGAGCAGACCACAAACTAGCTCGATTGATCGGAGTCATAGGCCTGCCTGAAATCCAGGAATACCTGATACGGAAACGGAGGTGTCATAATAGTTAGTTAGAATGATTCGTAGCGAAAATACTTGATCAGTGACTGATCGGTTGGGACGATGTCCTCCTTGATAGTCATCAACCAAGCCCTCAGCTAGAGGGGTGGTTCTATCCAATATAATGTAGAACAGTAACATGTATCATGTGCAAAGGAGAGCTATACCTCGATAATTCTCACACTTCAGACGGTCTCCCTTAAGACAGTTAAACAAAGTATCCTCCCCGGATTTCAACAGTTCCGAATTAATGCAGTCCACCCAAGGTAAGCGGTTTCATTTTAATCTCTGTATGATCCTAGTGAATTCCTCATGGTATGGATCCCCAATGCAAATATCCGCCGTTTGTATTTGAGGTGACTCATCTACAGTCTGTGACGCATGATGGAGGAAAGTCGGAAAAAATGAATTCGGAAACGCAACGGAGCTTATTTGATAGATTCACAAATCGGCCACCCATAATCTTAACAATAGATGAAGAAGGACCTATAATTAACTGGATAATTCGCATAGCTGAAGCAAGATTTCCTGAAACAAAGGACCAGTTGCTATGCAGCGCACACCTGTTAATATTAAAGCTGAATCGTCCAAATAACTTTAAAAATGGACGTCCAGGAAGACGATGGTATGGGGGCTGTCTTCAACGATATCCTGATATATCAAAAAGAGTAGCTTAGCACCTAATAAGTATCCGCACCAGTGTCACAGTTGAGAAGTTACGGTCCTTTTTTTCAAAACGTTAAAACTTATTTTTCTTTAAATGTTTCCCTACCCTGGTTAAAAAGAGAAAATGTAATTTTTCCAATTGTTTTATTCGTGGCCAATGTTCACATTTTATTGATAGCCATTGTTCACATTTAACACCTTAGGCTTAGTGAGTTTTGCAGAGAGAATGGAATTATTTTGATTGTTATTTTCCCCAATTAAACTCTCCTAATCCGGCTACATAATATTGATTAAATATTTTACGGATTTTACGATGAACTGTTTGGCAATTTTATGAATGTAAAGTGTTTAAACCTAAAATTGAGTTTGCTACCAAATTCTTTTGAAATTATCCTGATTTCTACATTCTTATGTATATTTATCGCTTACTCTTGAGAGTTGAAACATCACTAATTTTCAATGGACTTTGTCAGATTTCGATAAAAGTTCCTTGTAAAATAATGTTAGGCTATATTCTCATTTTGGGATGAATTGCTTCCATAAAATACTAACGGCCGATTAACTTTTAACTGGTGAATCATTAGTTATAAGTTTCGTGCAACCGGAAATAAATAATATAGATAGTTATTTTTACGGACCCCATATATTTATAGCTTTTACTTTGTTTTTCATTCTCTACTTGTACCGGTGCGGCTGCCGGTCCCTTCATGTAAATCATATCTAGTTAGACTTATAATATAATGGTATTAATCATGCATGCTAAGTCGCACACGATTTAATTTGCCTTCAATGTTTTTAGCGAAACACATATGACGTCTTTTCATGCTGTAGCTCGTTCACGGACTGAAGTCTACCAAATACTTTTTTTTATTATATATTCGTATATATATACTATAAAAATGCTAATAACTGTGTTTTCATTTTCAACATGGCGTTAGTTGCTTTTTAAAGAGTTGTATATTGCTTTAATTACACGGAATACAGCAATTTGTGAAATTATTAGCAAATTAAATTATGTGAATTTAAAAATTAAAACATTAAAAATATATTCGAAATTTTATCACAAATGAATACCCAAAACGGTTATTAATTATCATTTTATATACATTTTTCCGTTTTATATAAATTTAACTACTTTAGCGAGGTTATAATAACTGAAATTAACTATCAATAAACGAGAAATACGGCTCCAAGATTTCACTTGCATATGTGTGATTTGATTATTATATAAATTTTAACCAATTTTGAATATTATTATTCAAATATGATTTTTGAAAAATAATATCCAATTTTAAAAGATGTTAGGGACCATAAATTGGCCGATAATATTATTGGAATGTGCTGAGTCACCATTTTATTGTACTAACAATCAAATTTTGAAGTAGATTTAGATTACCATATGTTTCTTAGCTCAATTGTTGTACATTATTTAAACATTTTTGAGTAAATGGGTAGCTCGTTAAAAGATTTTAATTTTATTTATCAAAATATAAGGATCATGAATAGTAATATAGATAGTGTTATGTACTTGGACAATTGGTGACAATTGCATTTTATAAATTTTATGTGTATGCACCATTCTCTCACTAATTGTACAAATACATAATATACATATTTTTCTTATACATAATAAATAAAAATAAAAATATATAAAATAATTTCGGGACAGAGCATACGTTTTGTAACGATTGAAGAATACAGTTCACTGTGCTTAATTTATAAAAATAAAATATTTATTGAAATCTCCTTCCCGTTTTAATTTTCCTAAATATTAAAGAGTGAAGTGTGAGAAGTCTCCATCCAATTATTGTGTTTTACAAGACGAACAAATTCGTCGTTCGATAAAAAAAAGTTGAAGTAGCCCGAATTAACCATATCCCTAATTAAAAGAATGGCTTTTGAGCGACGAATGGCGTGATGTGTATAACCAAACTTATGCATCTATTAAGCTCAAACCATGGTTGTCTGATAATTTAGTAAATCAATACGTAAAAAAATAAAATGTGAGAGTTTGCGCAAAAAACACCCACAATAGGAGATTAGCTAACTACAGCCACAAGTTTACAAGGTTTTAAGAATAGTTTACATAATTAGCGGAAATAACTTTGCCCATTATCCAGATTGTAATCTTCGTCTAAATTATCAGTATAAAAAACATTTTCCAATGTTTTATTAATTACCAGTTTATGTGACAGCTTCTCTGTTTTCTCCAAGGGCCTTAAACAATGGTTCAAACAGACTAGGGATATCGAACAACTCTTCTCAATGCAGGTGTAGTGCTGAATAGTGTATTTCTTTCATTAATAGCGAAATAAAAAAACATAATGCATGATTAATTACTTGAATCGAAATAATGGTGGTCGATTTGTTTCGGAAGATACATGCAGCACAGGTGCGTGCAAATAAAATAAAATGATCAAATAGATTGTGAAGAAACGATCTTTTATCATATATTGAATAAATGAAATGCAGAAAAGATATTTTAGAAAGATTTAATAGAAATGATTCGAATTCGAAAAATACACCTGTTTCTCTTGGGTCAACGCTGAATCAATTCTCTATAATGGCATTATATATAAGGCTCGATTAGTGCGATTTTAGTCGTATCTGAAAATCGAGATATGGAATTTTCTTTTCTGTATTGGTTTTTTATCCAATGTAGTATAATTTTCCCGCGGAAATATTAAATCTGTCTAATCGGCGAAAATCAGCACACCCTAAATATTATGCAACAAATAGCAATTGTATATAAAATATATATATGCGTTATTTACATATACACTTCGCGTCACATGCGCTTAATCACCAACACATATATACATTAATTAGAGAGGGCTAGTGGATTAATTGTCTAATTGTCCTTTGAAAGCTGAACAGTATCCCTATTTTGTACACGGCTTCAGGTCCGTCTTTTAATTGACCATCTGCACACTGCATAGCTCCATGCTAGCCTGTACTAACATGAACGATGGGTCGGCCCCATGAGTTTTACATTCCAACAGAGGGTCATAGATGTTTTCAATTTAATCACCGATCGTAATCGGAAGATGAAAAATCCCTTTTGCATTTGCATCCCGTCTCTGTTTGGATTCGAACCCTGTACCTCCCGATCAAAACATCGCAGCAATTCTGATGAAGAGGAACAAAATTTTACACATGGATTACAATGTTGAAATAAAAATGATTTTTTTTCAAGGGAGTTATGTACATCATGCAAAAAACGGGTAATGCTTCATCAAAAAAAAAAATTAACTAAACAGCAGAATTTTGGGCCAAGAGATTTTATTATAATTAGTTTCTAGTACATGTGACGCGGAGTGGACAAATGTATATTTATATAATTATTGTTTTTTATTACAATATAGATATTTAGTTTACTGTTCCATATAAATCTAAACGCCACCGGAAGACCGTCGCCCTTTCATGTAAATTAAATTATTAAAATAAAAACGGTGTCTCAGCTCTATATATCGGCATATACATATATTAGAGCGCAAATTTTATATATAAATAGTCAGGGCAATAAATAACCAGCTACCGCAATTGCACTAGAGCAATGAAGATGTAAGAATAAAACCCCCTTACGACTACATCTTTATTTATTGCATTGCTAGATAACATAAGTATAAGTTTGGTTTTAATCAAGTTTTACCTTCTGATATTTAAAAAGCCCAGTGTGGTAGGATTTTACACAAAAGCAACATATCTTTCTTTCCAATATGGATAATATGGTATTGCTAAGGAGTTATTCGTAATTAACTTCACGTGATTATGAGCAATGTGTAAAAATGGCACCACATTCATGCTGGATGCTTTGTTGTCCAAGTTGTCCAGCTTATTTTGAAAAACAGAAGACGCCCTAAAAATTTGTTGGGGTATAATGTTTTTAACTGGATTCCAATGCTAAGAGAACAGATGTATTGCATCTGAGCATATACGATACGAATGCCAATCGTTGCTAACAATACTAAAAATAGATTTTTGGAAATTAAAAGACACATTCATTTGGTAGATAAAGGTGAAAGTGTGGGATATTTTGAGTATAAGTATAATGCAAACAATGGTCTAGTAAATAGAATGACAAGTGTCGTTACAATTGAACCATTTAGTTGGGTCCAGCGTTGGTCAGCTGTCGAAAAAAAAGTTTACTATACAACAACCAAAAATTATGGCAAATTATAATCTAGGTATGAGTGACGTTGATTTGCACGATCAAACTATCAATGCATATAAAATTAAAATTCGAGGCAAGAAATGGTGGTGACCGATTTTCACATTCATGCTAAATTCAATTCGTGTGAACGCTTTACAGAGTAGCCACGAATTCTAGCGAAGACATAGCTAGCCATTATTTGATTAATTATACACGGTTCTGTCAAGTGTTCCTACTACTAAAAAAACTTATAATTTTTCTGTTTTAAATAGGGACGGTTGTAAATGAGTTAATCTAAATCCTTCTGCAACATACGTCAGAACCAAAGTTATATCTTTATTTTGATACTTATATATCTCTAGAAATATATTATTTGTCACTAAACTTTCGGAATGATTAGAATAAATGGAAATCCTAAAAAAAATCTTTAGAAATAGCCTTTCCAATTTACAAAACATAAAATAAATATATAGGCTATTAAAATTTGTTCCGGTTTACTCATAATGTACCTTGATACACTTAGAACCCTGTTGCGATAGTAATTTAAAATTACATAATTTAAATGGCTGAGATTGCACGCTTAAATTCTTCGATAAAGAGAAATAACCACGCCGCTGACTGTGTGAAATCCTGCCACCGCGAACAATTTATTTACTCAAAGTAAAATATTTACAATATATATGTAACTTGTTTGATGTATGAATGATTGATTAGTATAATATATTTTTTCTTAAATTGTTGCGCTTTGATATATATATATATATATATATATATATATATATATATATATATATATATATATATATATATATATATATATATATATATATATTAAGACATAAAACTAAGGATAATCGCGTATTTTCTAAATATAAACTATAGCATAACTTTTTATTCAAAATTAGGCACAAAATATTTTCAATTTTCTTTAAAAAAAATATATTTTATACATAAATATTATTTATATGTATATGTATATATATATGTATAAATATATATATGGTGAAAAATACGTGAAATCACAAATTTTTGTAAGTCATATTTGAATTTTATGATTTTTATGTTTTCAATGCATAGCCTTGATTAAAAAAAAAATTTAAGAATACTTAATTTTTTTTTATTGTTGTTGTTGTTAAAAATACAGGGTGTCAAATTTTGAGAAAAATGATAATTATGATGTTGTATTTATGGCAATAAAAAGAAAACTAATTGTCCGATAATTATGATTTTGGACTCACTTTAAAGATAAGTTAATAGCAATTAACAAAAAAATATAAAATTAGTATGTTGTTTAATTTCTTCTTCTTTAAATTTCCCGCCAAAATGTTCTTTTTCAATTTTCTCAAAAACCTATTTTTTTTTTTTTTTTTTTTTTTTTTTTTTAAATTTGGCAACTATTATTTTACAACATATTAAAACACTGGACCAGCGTTATTTTTTATATTCTTGCAAAATCTGTTTTAGTAAGAGCATTATTTCATTTTTATATGGAAAAACTATATTTGAATAGATATTTCAGTGTTTTGCTACTGTTTAATTTTTTTGTTTTGTTTATTAATAATATTCAATTTAGCGTCACATTTAAGTATGAGTCACCGAATTGGAAGGTGCCACCCCCTGGTTTATATCGTTTGAAAATTGGTTAACCATAGTACCATAAATCCCTTTTGTTTCTTAGATTATTTTATAAGACTAAATAAAATGTTTTTTTTCCTTTTTTATTGGGGGGGTTGATTATTTTTACTTGACAGGTGTACCTGTTAAACGATGAGTAATTC
The DNA here is from genome assembly GCA_951394425.1 of Tipula unca. Taxonomy (NCBI): domain Eukaryota; kingdom Metazoa; phylum Arthropoda; class Insecta; order Diptera; family Tipulidae; genus Tipula; species Tipula unca. The sequence continues at coordinate 19,886,184 of OX596383.1, read as the reverse complement.
TTTTGAAAACCAAAAAAAAAATATTGTCGATATAAATAACAGTTAAAATTTAAAATTTTGATTAGTTGACATTGTGATTATTTGTAAACAACATTTAAATAAGGAGCAACATTTTTTAAAATTTGTAAAAAAAACAGCGTGTTAAAGTGACTGATAAATAAGTACTAGTGCATTAAATTTGATAATGGATAAATTTCGAAAGTGTTGTAAACCATTTCGCGACTTAAAGTGTTCGAGTAAACTAAGACCAGTTACGGATTATGTTAAGCAATTAATGCCACAATCGGTTGAGAATCAAGATAAATTGTATATCTGTTCAACGTGCTATATAAATCTAACCTGCAAACGACGAAAAATAGAACCAGAATTGTCACCAGTTGCGGGACCATCAGCAACATCACCTATAACACCGCAAATAGCCGATGACGATGATAGTAGTGATAGTGAAGCGTGTTATTTCAAAAATATAGCTGTTTTGGAAAAAATAAATGAGGTGTTACCCGTTATTGGGAAGTCTCCTATATATCCGAGTACATTGGAAGTCAGGCCAAAACAGCAGCAGCAAAAATTAATCGGTTTAACTTCAATGGCATTATCAACATCTTTGGTTTCGGGAATCGTGCCGCTTTTTAATCAGTCAACCGATGACCAAAGGAAGATTAAACTATATGATGAATTGATTGGTGACCTAAAAACCAAATTCCAAGAACTGGAGAAAACCAGTGATAAGATTCAGTTACTTACTATATTGCCAAAATCATTAACCATGCAAGAAATTCAGAGCGAGTTCAACGCAACGCAACATATGGTCCGAACAGCTAAAGATCTACGGGACAAGAACGGTCCACTAAGTCGTCCAGCAACTAAAGTAGGAAAGCGAATAAGTGATGAGCTGAAGCAAGCAGTATTATCTTATTACACTGATGATGATGTTAGTCGGATAATGCCCGGTAAAAACGATTGTTTAACTATCGATAAGGCTAAAGTTCAAAAGCGGCTAATGATGTGTACACTGAAAGAATGCTACGAGGGATATAAGTCGTTGCATCAGGGCGATGAGTCAAAAAAAATTGGATTTTCCAAATTTTCACTACTTCGTCCTAAATACTGTGTACAACCACGTGCAGTCACGCATTATAAAAATAAGAAAAAATAATAAGAAAATAATAATAATAAAATAATAAGAAAAATTTTAAGAACATCCTAAAACACAAAGAGGATTTTGGAGTTGACTGCGAATGGCATTTTCATGCAACAGCTCATGGAAAAGGTCCATGTGATGGAGTAGGGGGTACCATCAAAAGAATGGCATCCAGAGCTAGTCTCACAATGGAATACGGCAGTACAATAACCAATGCAGATGAATTATTTAAATGGGCTAAAACGTTGAAAACAGATATCAATTTTGGATTTTGTTCAGACGCAGAACATAAATCAAAGCAAATAAAACTTGCAACTAGGTTTGAAAATTTAAAAACAGTAAAAGGAACTCACGGTTTTCACGCATTCATTCCAACAGAGGATGGCTATTTGAATTGTAAAAAATATTCTAATTCTGATGATTATCTTAAATTTAAATTGTGATTTTTAATTAGAATAAGATGAATTTTAAACAATAAAGTAAAATTATCTTTGGGTTCGAAAATAAATAAATACATACTAATAATTTAACTGAACTGTCTTTTTTGTAAATATGTAATTCCAAAACAATGAGATATACATATCTATTCAAATATAGTTTTTCCATATAAAAATGAAATAATGCTCTTACTAAAACAGATTTTGCAAGAATATAAAAAATAACGCTGGTCCCGTGTTTTAATATGTTGTAAAATAATAGTTGCCCAATTTAAAAAAAAAAAAAAAAAAAAAAAAAAAAAATAGGTTTTTGAGAAAATTGAAAAATAACATTTTGGCGGGAAATTTAAAGAAGAAGAAATTAAACAACATACTAATTTTATATTTTTTTGTTAATTGCTATTAACTTATCTTTAAAGTGAGTCCAAAATCATAATTATCGGACAATTAGTTTTCTTTTTATTGCCATAAATACAACATCATAATTATCATTTTTCTCAAAATTTGACACCCTGTATTTTTAACAACAACAACAATAAAAAAAAATTAAGTATTCTTAAATTTTTTTTTTAATCAAGGCTATGCATTGAAAACATAAAAACCATAAAATTAAAACATGACTTACGGCTCCATATAGTGAATTTGTGAGTTCACGTATTTTTCACCATATATATATATATATATATATATATATATATATATATATATATATATATATATATATATATATATATATATATATATATATATATAT